>CM065792.1:14949777-15497277 GCA_033296515.1 Macrochelys suwanniensis | reverse complement strand
TCTGCCGCGGAGAAGCGGGCCCAGATCTGGAGGAGGATCTGAGGAGGGTGTCCTGGCTGGTGGCCCGGCCTGGTGCAGGGGAGTGGGGACGGGTGTGTTTCTGGCTAAGCTGCGTGGGCCCGCACGGGCTGCTGTGCTGGATTGTGAGGGCGGAAGCTTTTTCCAGACACATACATCTGCCGTTGTAACAAAGAAATTGCAGAAAATTACTGGTAAAGGCCATTGATTTTGGCATAAACGCTCTCTCTTTTTCACGTCATCTCCGTGCGAAAGCCCTTCTCTGAAGTGGTTTTTCTTCCCCTTTTCCCAAATCTGTCTCGAGCATTCCGCCTTTTTGTGCTTAATGGCATCGATAATGGGTCAAAAATAAACAGACCAATTCTCCAGGCTGCAGTTCTGAGTCGATGCCCAGGCTGCAGCTCACTCTGCATCTCGCTCGCTCTCCTGTCGTTTAGCCTTTTAACTGTCCAATCCCACTCCATCCCATATGTCTGTGCAAATATTGATCGCTGGGTCTTTGCCGAAAGCTGGCGAAGATGTTCATGGAGGAGGATCGACCAGTCCGGGGCACATCACAGATGGTTTGTGATGGGTCAATGGGCATAACCTCCCCTAAAATTAGCAATAACACGCTCATCTGAACCTGCTGTTGTTGTTATGTGTTCGGCAATGGAATTCAAGAGGCCCCAACTGAGAGTAGGTCCCACTATGGTGCATGGATGTGAAGCAAGACCCGGCGCCTGCTCTGAAGAGTTTACAATCAGAAAAGACAGGGCAGATTGTTATCCTCATTTTGAAGATGGGAAACTGAGGCACAGAGCGATGTTGTCGCTTGTGCCAGGTCACACAGGAATTCTTCCATCAACTTAGGTCTGTCTACACCGGGGGGTTAGGTCGGTACAATGATGTAAGTTCCTAGTGTAGACCAGCCTTCATTGTTCCTCGTTTGTACGGATAATAATCCTGCTTTTCTCCCATCATTTGTCGGTCTTGCCTATTTAGATTGTAAGGTTTGCAGGTCTCTTATCATGTGTCCTCATGAGTCCCTGATCTCAGCTGAGGCCTCTCACTGTACATGTAATAAAAATAGGAAATAAAAAGCCATAGAAATGTGTTTTAATCCCCGAGAGAGCAGACGTGACGCTAACTGCACACAGAGAGCACATCTGCTGAGTAGGAAGGTGCAAATATTTGCAGTGGCACCTCTCAGAGCAGAACCACGCTATTAAAAAGAGTTTTAGTTCTGTTCAGAAGAAGGGCTGAGTTTCCGTGTAGTCCTTATTTTTTCATAGTCTGGACAGGCCTGGCCATCCTTAGATTAATAAATATTTATGCAGCGCTGAGGATTCATGATGGAAATAAATAGTGGTATTTTCCTCACTTAGGACAGAAATGTTTCTGAAGTGGAATTTAAGGGGTGATTTATACCCCGGGATGGGCTGTAATTGGATTTGTAATAAACAGGTGTTTACATCCTTATCGCCTCAGTAATGATGTCATAACAAGAAACTGGGAAGCTGAAAAATACATAACCTCAGGCATAATGTAGCCCCAACTGAATGCTCTGAGGCTGTAATTCCATCAAAGGGTTTAGGTAGCATCATAAACCTCCAGTGTGAAGCTCAGATCACCAGAACCCTAGGACAGAATTACACTCTTAATTTATATGCTGTTTGGAACTTGAATTACTAAGGTGTAGCAGTAAGTACTTAACGACCTTCTCTCCCTCCCTGTCCTCTTCAGCATGTCTGTCTCCTTCTTTCATCTTCCTCGCCTCTCCTGTCTCCTCTTCCCGTTTTTCTGTTCTTTGGCTGCTATTTCTAGACATTGGCATTTGAATGATAAACTTGTTCCCCTGCACTGCTGCGGAGTCATCAATACTCTTGTGTTTGTGACATTGCAGTTGGCTGCTTGCCACAGGAACAAATGTGATGTCAAGAACCCAAATCTTATGACTTCACCATGCTATCTAATCGAATCTATCTAGTCTCTCCTTTTTGGACAAGTCCATTATTCCAGTGAAATGTGGCTGTTGACGGTGATCATGGTCCCCGTTGGCAAGAAGAGACAGGCTGGGAAGGGACAGAGCTCTGGTTTAAACACAGGTAGCTTTGATAGTAACAATGTGGCAAGAAAAGCTATGGAGCAGAGATAGTAAATGGATATGTTCGAAACCTCCACCAGGTAGGGGAGAGAGAAACCTGAGAAGCAAACCACTTTCAGTCCCATATTACAGTAAGTGTACTGTAATTACAGAGTAATTACCACCCATTAATATACCCAGAAGACTGACCATATGACCAAATTATTTATATTTAGCCCTTTGGTGGTGTTCTTAACACATATGCTATTAGAATCTAGGTATGTAACTACACTGTATTTTCACTGTGATTATTCTTGCTTATGTAGTGAACTTTCCAATTATACTAATCAGTGGCAATTACACTGTAATAACATTTTATATGTACATTGTAATTACAAGGTCTTTACACTTTATATACAGACTTTAGGCTTGCCAACATTCTGACCGAACAAAACCGAACACTCTTGCCCCGCCCCTTCTCTGAGACCCCGCCCAGCTCACTCCATCCCCCCTCCCTTCGTTGCGTGCTCTCCCCCACCCTCAATTACTCGCTCATTTTCACCGGGCTGGCGAGGGTTGGGGAGAGGGTCCCTTTTCGAACGGGTGTTTGTTTGAAAACTGGACACCTGGCAGCTCTAATTACAGTGCCCTTATTATGACGTGTGGTCCAGTTTTCTGTTCTGTTGCTGTTGCTCACATAAAGGATCTGGAGAGCTTCTTCCTTGAACATTAATAAGCAATATCATACAATATATTTATTTCCTATCAATTTGTTTTGAATGCTCCCATCACGTAGAACTTCTTCCTCCCTAAGGATCCCAAGACCCTTTGAAAATGTTGCCCCTCCACCCACTACTGAGCAGCAGTTACTTTTGGGATGGAACCCAGCACCTGCTTAACAGCACCCAGTAATGCCACAAAACCACGTAAGTCAAGAAGTGAAGAAGAATATTGCATCCAGTTGAAAAGGCAGAGTGTGGAATTCCAGGCCTGCTGGATATAGCTAGCAAATGGAAAACCACTAATAACCCTTCTCTTTTTGCAGAAAAAACTATGGGCTCTTTAATGACCAGAAAAAGGTAGCCCCTTGCTTTCACAAGTGGTGCAAGATGGCACCTCCAGGAGCACTGTGGCCTAATCCCATGACAGTGCATTGATTTAGGGCTGGCTCACAGGAAAGAGCTCCATCTCCTGAGTCACTAACGCTACTTTCCAGTTTTCCGTACACGGCCTCCCAGCCAAGTCCCGACTTGTCTCAGCCCATTTGTGCCCCAGAGATCCGGCAAAATCACAGCCAAAAGACTGGATTGTACACTCACTGACGTCAATAGCAAAACTCCCGTTTCTGTGACTGGTGCAGAGTCAGGGTCTAAGCCGGTATGTGGCATCAGGCTGTATGGAAAAATATCGACCTTTCTTGTATGGTTTAAAATGTAATCTTCCCAAACTGGGGAGATATCTTCTGTAATCCCCCAAATCCAATGGGAGGCGGAAAGAATTCCCCCTGCCAATGGGTTTCTCTGAGCCACCTCATTAGTATGGGCAGTGAGAGGGCAGAGGTGAGCGCTCGGGAGAGTTAATGAGGTCTGTGATTATGGAAGTGTAGGAGAACCGCTTCCACTAATCTGATTAGAAGGGAAAGAAACAAACAGTCCCCTTGGATGCAACGTTAATGCAGTAAATGGTGTAGCGGATGCTCGGTAGAATTATCCCAGCCCTCGGATAATAATTACAAATCATTCCATTTGGATGGAACAATCATCCCCCATCCCTGAGGAGATGGGGATTCCGGAGTTGCCTCACGAGAAAGAGACCCAAGGTCCATGTAGTCTTCTATCCTGCCTCCATCTGCAACGGCCACAAGATGCTTCAGAAAAGGGGCACGAAACCTTCCCCTGGCTCCTCGTTGCGCAATGCCGATCTAGCAGGTGAAACTCCCTGCTCCCTGAGAAGGAGACTGGTTAGGTCCCAGCTTGGGGTTTGAGAGACTTCCTGTGTGACCTGGGTAAGACACTGAATTTCTCTCTGCTTCAGTTCCTCCTCTGTGAAATGGGGACCACAGCACATCCTTGCCTCACAGATGTGTTCTGACGATCAATACCTCAAAGACAGCGAGGTGCCCAGATACTACAGTTATGGGGGCTAGATAAGTACCTGATATCCCTGCTGAGGAGCAGCTGATGTGGTCAAAAAACAGGAGCAAAAGGGGTGAAAATTGAGTCAAAATATTTTTTCCCGATGTTTTTCATAATTCAGAACAGTGGTCCCCAACCTTTCTGTTGCAATAGCATATTCATGTTCCCAGAAGAGCATGGTGGGCACCGAACGACCAGCCACTGAAATGCCGCCGAGAAGCGGCGTCATCGAGAAGCGTCGCCACCAAAATGCCGCCGAGAAGCAGCGGCATTTCGGCGGCAACGCTTCTTGGCGTTGCCGCTTCTCGGAGGTATTTCGGCGGCTGGTTGTACAGCGGCCGCACTCCTCAGCGGCGGGTTGTCCGGCAGAAGCCCTCCCTTGTCAGTAGGCGGGCGCACATAAATGCCCCGGCGGGCGCCATGGAGTCGATGGGCACCACGTTGGGCACCACTGATTCAGAACATTATAACCAGCTCTGCTTACCAACACCCATGTGTCACCCCATGATTCCAGAGGGCACAGAAAGGGTGCTCGTGTTGTCTTCTCCAAGCTTCTTGTTACTTCTAACATAGTCCCCTTTCTCTGAACTTGATGTTCTTCACCAGGACCGGGGGATGTTCCACCATTTTCAGAACTTCCCACTGAATTCTGGCAGGGTTTTTCTCCATCAACGTAAGCTTTCCGTGGCCCTTCAAGGAGGTGCCCTTTTTGGAGCATTCTGGGAAAGGAGGCTCAGATTTTCCATTGCCTTCTGGGATGGACCCATAGTGAATTTTTCATTCCCATGGGAACTAAAACTTCTGCAAGACTAATTTGTCATTTCCCACAACTCGGACATTGCCTGTTGCTTGGGAACTCACGCCTGGAGCTGGTCTGAAAATGATAATATTTTGTGAGAAATATTTTTTTTTTAATCGTTTTTTTTTTTCAAAATGCCCTGTGAATTTTTTTCAGTATTTCAGTGAAAAATCCAAACCAAGAACTCATTTTGGTTTTTGAAAACTGTTTTTGGTTTAACAAATTAGGGTTTGAAAACTAAAAAGAGAATTTTTTTTAAAGAAAACTGAATGGAAAAATGAAAATTTCAATCAAAAAGTGATTTTTTAAATCAAAACGTGTTTCTGATATTTCAATGAAAACTGGGAAATTTCAACCAAAATGGAATTTTTCCATGATTTCCCCCAAAATTATGAGATTGACTGACAAATCATGAAACTTTCAGAATTCATCATCTTGTTATTCATCTACTGGTTTTAGCGTCTGTAGGGATCACGTTTTCAAGTTTTCCTCTGCAGCCGCAAAACCTGCCTTTTCCTTCAAACGGACATTGAAAGTCTCACATAATCACATGTCTCCGGGAGCTGGGACTTTAAGAAAAACTCCCAAAATCACGAGAGTTGGCAACACAGTATATTAAAGTGACTAACTAGCAACTTGGAGGGCTACCTTTCCTGTGAAAAATTTAAATGTTAGTTAAAACAACAAGCCATTTTTTCATGAGAAAAAAGGGGATGAAGAAAAAATCTTGACCAGTTCTGTTCACGTCCCATATCTGCCGCTGAACAATAATTAACCATTTTAAAGACACATTCTACCCAGCCGTCGAGTCCTGGGCCCTCTGCCAGCCCCAGGCGGCCTGCAGGGTCTCAAAGCGTGCAAACCTTACTGATGTTGTTGGAGTTGAGAACCCCCAAACTCATCCTGTACATGGACTCTCGGATGACTCAGCACAGCTGTTGCCTGATTCCAAATATTGCCCAGCGAAACCGTTCCATGGTTAGTTCCAGGCTGTGACTGTCACTTTGGCACGGTTGGGCATTCCTCGCCCCCCAGCCCGCTGACTTTGAGTCTCGGGTTTTATGGGATAATTCGATAAAGCAGCTCTGCGCTGGAAACTTAGCACCCCTAGAGACTCGTGCCATAAAGTAAATCATGCCTTCTTGACTTTCATACTCTGCTCTCTCAGCCCCCCGGGGATGGCGTGCTCCGCTCCGCACAGCTCATCTCCAGGCTGCAGCCAGCGCAACCTGCTATTTATGCCGTCACGTCTCGCCGAGGGCTGACACAAAGGACAAATTTCCCCATCTGTGAGATGACAGTGATTCCGCCGGCAGCCCAGGTGATTTAGTGGCGTTGTAAACGTGGTGAGCGGGTTACACGGCGGCGGTGTGTTACTGGAAACAGTGTTGGAGACCAAAGAGCAGCGGCTGGGGGAGAGAGAGGTAGGGGCAGCAGGCAGAGAAAGTAGAGAGAGAGGAGGAGAGGGGCTGAGTGGGGCAGAGAGAAAGGGGGAGAGCTGGAGGTGCTTTGAGAGAGATGGGGGGAACGCAAGGGAGGGGAGAATGAATGAATGGGGGAGACACTGTGAGAGAAAGGAGGGGAGAGAGGGCCTGTGAGGGTCGAGAAGAGACGGGAGAGGAGGAGAGAAAGGGTCTGTGTGGGTGGTGAAGGGATGGGAGAGGAGGAGGAGAGGGCCTGTGAGGGTGGAGAAGGAATGGGAGAGGAGGAGGGGAGAGCGGGTCTGTGAGGGTGGAGAAAGGACCGGAGAGGAGGAGGAGGAGGAGAGGGACCGTGAGGGTGGGGACAGGGCCAGCGCGCCCACTAGGCGACCCTAGGCAGTCATCTAGGGCGCCAAGATTTGGGGGGCGGCAGGAGGCAGCTGCAGGGAGCCGCCCCCCTGCCCTCCGCTCAGCCCCTGAGTGGGGAGCTGGGGGGCAGCCGACCACCTGGTAGCGGGTGATGGAGTCGCTTTAGTTCTAGTGCTCTAGGCCAGTGTTCAGTGCAGAAGGTCCTGGGTTCAAACACTGCCAGCCTGGTGAGTGCACAGGCGCTGACTTTTATTTTTCCTGGGGGGTGCTCCACCCTGAGGCCCCACCCTCCTGCCCCTTCCCCCAAGGCCTGCCCCCACTCCACCTCTTCCTGCCCCCGAGCCCACCCGCCAAACAGCTATGGCTGTTGGGTGCTGAGCACCCACAACTTTTTTCTGTGGGTGCCTGAGCCCTGGAGCACCCACAGTTCTTTTTCACACAGCGCACAGTCAACCTGTGGAACTCCTTGCCTGAGGAGGCTGTGAAGGCTAGGACTATAACAGGGTTTAAAAGAGAACTGGATAAATTCATGGAGGTTAAGTCCATTAATGGCTATTAACCAGGATGGGTAAGGAATGGTGTCCTTAGCCTCTGTTTGTCAGAGGGGGGTGATGGATGGCAGGAGAGAGATCACTTGATCATTACCTGTTAGGTCCACTCACTCCGGGGCACCTGGCATTGGCCACTGTCGGTGGACAGGATACTGGGCTGGATGGACCTTTGGTCTGACCCAGTATGGCCATTCTTATGTTCTTACAGAGTTGGAACCTATGGATGGGTGTTTCAACCCAGTTTGGTGAGTGACTCCCCTCCTCCACCCCCAATAGGATGTGAGTCCTACAACTGAATCATAGAAGATTAAGGTTGGAAGAGACCTCAGGAGGTCACCTAGTCCAACTCCCTGCTCAAAGCAGGACCAACCCACAACTAAATCAACTGCACTAAGGGAGCTTTAGATGGAGTTGTAGCAGCTCTGTCTTTTAGCTGTGAAGGTCCCCTTCCATCCCTACCGTGTTGGCCATGATGGTGGTCGTCATGCTGTGAGTGGGGGTTATTAGATAGTTGCACAGCTGGTGGATGGGGGCAGCATGCAGAGGAAGATAAATTCCGAAAACACGGAAGGGGGCCGGAGAGATTCTCATGCTTGCCAGAGGGCAGGTTATGAATGGAGAGGTTTCCCCTGAACACATATACTCTGGCTTCCCGTGACAAGCGCCTCTGCTGTGCCAAAGAATAGAGCCAATCACCTGGCTTTGTTAGGGAAATTGGTTAACGATCTCTTCAGCAGATGGCAGCTCCTCGCTCCAGGGATGTTATCCAACTGTCTCAATTGCTTGGAATCACACACACAATGCTCTTGCTCTCTCTCCTTTCGGCGGCATTCACGGCTCTTGTGTGACAGAAACGCGCTCAAAGCCAGGCCGCGCCGAAGAAGGGGCCCCTTTGTCGCATGGGCAGAGAATGTAGGTCAATGGGATACATTCTTCATTCAAGGTGCGCGCTAGTGAGAGGGGAGAGAAAGGGACGTGGCTCCCTCTCGCAAGCGGCTGCATCATGAACAGCGGCGCGCTCTGAATGCGCCTTTCATGGGCTTTGAATTGGGCATAATAAACATAACGCTGGGTTCAGTGACTGTGCTTTCACCAGGGCCGGGCCAATGACTCCACTCCAAGGCTGTGGCGTGGGGGCGGAGCAGCGGTGGCGGAGACGGCCTTAGCTTTGGCACGGGAGCGGGTTTTTTGTTCCGTGTTTGGGCGGTGCCTGGCACAGTGGGGTCCTGGTCTGTGACCCGGGCTCCTAAGTGCTGTGACAATGCAAATAATTAATAGTAATCGTATGATTCCCCGCTCCTTCAACTGAGAGTGGGCCCTGAGCTGCTGGAGAGGTAGGAGCAAGCAGGACAGGTGATAGTGTCTGCCCGGCTGCGGTGACGGGTGGGGTTCATGGGTGGCAGGTATCATAGGCCGGGGCAGGCTGTGCCTCCCCAAACAGCCTGGCATGGCCCTACCCACGCTATACCCCCAGGCCGCTTCCTGCAGGTCCTTCGTCCTTCCCTAGCCCAGGCTGGCTGGGGCTGGGGCTGGGGCGAGCCGGTGGGACTCAGGGCGGCTAGTGCTGGGGCCGTGCCGCCAGCTCGGGGTTGGAGTTGGGGGTGCTTGGAGAGCCTGGGGCTGAGGGGAGGCCAGGAGCCACGGAGTGTGTGTGTATATGTGCTCTGGGCTGGGTTCCTGCAGGGAAGTGGGGCAGAAGGGGAGGGCAAGGGGTGGGGCCTCGGGCAGAAAGGGAGGGGCTGGGGACTAGCCTCCCTCAACGGCTGGTTCACCAGCTGCCCATGGTGGGGTTCCTCGGGGTTGCTGCTGCTTCTTCATTCTGGTCCTGCTGTAACAGCTTGTGCTGTGCCCAACCCCCTCCCCTGCCACTCCCACTAGCCAACGGTAAAATGCACTGCCAGAAGTATGCAAAGGGGCCTTAAAATAAAAGAGGATCCAGCCGTCTCCCTTGAATATATCCCGGTTGATCCTTTGGCGTGCCTGTTCTTTCCCAGGAGGACAGTTTGAGATGATGCCATCATGGTTCAAACACCACTGGGAACTGCATCCGATTGCTTCATGGTTTTGTTTTTCACTCTTATAGGGTTACCGTATTTCAGATTCCCCTCAAACGGGACACCGTGTGGGGGGAAGGGGGGCAGGGAGCTGGGGCGAGCAGGGAGCTGGGGGGGTATGGTTGGAGGAGGGGTTTACCTGCAGCAATGGTACTCACTGGAGGTGGGGGGGTGGGGGGCAGTGTCACTCCCTGTCACCGTGGCAGGGAGGCTGGCATCAATCGCCACCTACCTGCAGGACCCCCTCCCCGGGGCTGGGAGCCAGGGGCCTGGGTGGATGCGATCCAGCAGCTGTGGCTGCAGGTGATTGGCTCAATCAGCTGCAGATGCAGGGGAGGGACCGACCGGGAAGTGGAGCAATCGGGGCTCTTTCTGAGCTGCAGTGTCTGCTCTGCAAAAATCCAGGACATTGCCTGTTCTTTGGGAAATCGGCCAGGACAGAGGCTCAAAAAAGAGGCCCTGCCCGGGAAAACTGGGATGCGTGGTCACCGTAACTCTTCATGGCTGGCAGGATCATACTGGCAGAAGAGGTGGTTGCCTGGGGCAGTGAAAAGCGGGTGGCTTCAGGCTGGTCAGGGTGGATATCTGCCAGTTTGCCTCAGGCCACAGAACCCCTGGAGCTGAGCCTTTCCGACGTTTTAATTCATCAGCTGCTTTGGCAAGTTTCCAGCTGGGGAAGCTTTAGCTGTGCAGTCCTGTCTTTCTGTCTGGTTGGTTTTCTTGCACATTTATGTGTCAGTATTGGGACTGGCTCCGCATTTGCTGAGCCAGCAAGGGGAGCTCAGGAGCTCTGGAGAAATCACGGGCCTGTATCTGGTCTCTCTTGTGCCTGTGTAAATTAGGAGACATTCCACTGAAGCTAATGGAGTAAAAACGCGTGCAAGTCGGATCAGAATTGAGCTTGTTTGAGCTGGGCAATTTCACAGTGTTTTTTCCACAAGAGGCAGTCACCTGCTTTGTGCATCCAGCTTTGCAAGGCTTTTCTTTTGCACAAGAGGCAGGTAGATCTTTCCCCCGCCAGTGAGCAGAGCAAATTTCACTCATGCACGTGCATCCCCCAGCTTGAAAAAGAGCAGCAAAGGCCTCAGAATTTGGAAACTCACAGCAAAGCATCAGAACTTAGGGCCACACCTGTGACACTGTATGGAATCTGGGGGACACTTAGGATATTATGAATACCAATATAGTAAAATGCCCATGACTCGTGCCAGATATGCCATGGAAGGTATCTGCGAAAGTGTTATAATTTGCTGAGTATGATAATCTCATTTATGTGTTTGTATCACCTTTGTATTGTAAATTATATGTATGGTATGTCTGTAGTTCCAAACTTGTGCTGTGCATCTGGGTGACACCCCCAGACAGATTGGTATTAGCACTGCCTAGCCTGCTTGATGGCCCATCAAGGGACATCAGCTATACAACTGACCCATTGAGAGAAGGCAGATACACCTTGTGACTCAGCAAGGCAGGCAGGGGCTGCCTATGGACAGATCTCTAAGGCTTCCAGGCCACGTGCTGAGCAGCTTGTGTTCGGAACAAAGGAAGCACAGGTGGCAAGCCACATGTCAAAAGACTATAAAAGGCAGCTGCGTCTTCTCCATTTTGTCTTCAGTCCTGCTTCTTCCCTCTGGAGAAACTTTGCTGCAAACTGAAGCTCTGAACAAAGGACTGAATGACCCATCCATACTGTGGATGGGTTCCAGAGGGACTTTCAAGCCAGCAAACTCACCAATACTGCAAAGACTCTGATACATGGACTTTGAATCTATGTGTGTATGTGGCTGCTTTACCATTTAACATCTCTCTTCTTGTTCTTTCTTTTTTCTTTATAATAAACCTTTAGTTTTACACACTAAAGGATTGGCTGGCAGCGTGGTATTTTGGGTAAGATCCAAACCTATACTGACCTGGTAACGTGGCTGACCCTTTGGGGTCAGAAGAACATTTTCTATAGGTGAGCAGAGTTTTTAAATAACTTTTCACTGTACTGTCCCTAGGTGCTGATTGGGAGCCTGAGACTGGAATACAATAAAGGGGGCTGAGTGGTTTCTTTTTTGCTTCTCAATAACCAGTGTGGGGGATCAGAAGAACAGTTTATGACTGGTTAGGGAGTTTAACTTTGGTGTTACCCACCAGTCTTGGGAATATCTGCTCTCCCTTTTGCAGCCTGCCCTGACCTTGGCATTTCCAGTGAGGGCTGCCCTAGGCACACCTGGTCACAACACACATGCCAGATTTTTCCTATTCCAATGAAAAAATGTTGCAAAACTGTTCAGGTTTCACTGTGGAAGCACAAAGGAGACAAACTCGTAATAATGGCTCAAAGCTGTCGGGCTGTGGCAATCTGAATGCAGTGTGATTTCAGAGTCTCACTGAAACATACAGTACAGTCCTTAATCACCGGAGGGAGTGACTTTAAAAACAGCCTTAAAACTAATCCATTTATGAGAGCATCTCCTTCCAAATGAGTTAGTCTCGGCAGGTTTGATAGGATCCTGGTGGTTAGTACATCATGCCCTCCCTGCTCCTGGCATGCCAGTCGTCAATCTTCCCCTTTTTTGAATCTCCATCTTTGCATTCTCATCTTTCAAGATGCTGATCAGTATTATCCCTCCAGCCAGGCACTCAGATACCACGCCGAGGAGTGTGGTATAAACACCTAGCTAGACAGATATAGATGTCTTGTCTGTTCACAGGTATATATGTGTCTGTGCCTTGGAAACAGAGCAAGGAGGTGGGGTTTGGATCCAGATCTGGATTAGGGCATGGGACTGAGACCAAATCAGTGCTTGGATTTGGGTTCAGTTCCCTGCTCCTGTGTGACCTTGGGCAAGTCACTTCCCTTCCCTGGGCCTCAGTTTCCCCATTGTGCAATGGGGATGTCGGGAGGACAAATGCACTAAAGATGGTGAGGCGCTCAGATATTTTGGTGATGGGGGCCGCGTACGTACCTAACGTAAGGTTTGGATTTGATCCTCTATGTCAGTCCCCAAATGTGGTGTGCGTTCCGTCATCGCAATCCAAGGTCTGGCAAGAATGGCTCGCCCAATGCTGAACCTTATTGTTCTGTTTTGGGGGTTCACCTGTAAAGCCTGTTGAGGGAGGGGGCCTAGTGTGCTCCTCCATGTGTGTACAGTGTGACAGATATTGCAATCTGAGGGAGTATTTTATGGGACCAGAGTGTAGAAAGTTGCCCTCCCTTTAAGTATAACTGGGGGCCAGGGATTGTATGCAACTCCAGGGTGTGTGTGCTGGGGGGTACCAACCCCACACGGAACAACAAGGGGTTAAGGGGCTTCTCTGGGCTCAGCCAGCCAGCCCCGCCCCGCCACACCTGGAAGCATGCACAGGCTGCAGGAGGAGCAGAGCGGCTCCCATGTGGGCAGACCAGGGAAGAGAACAGACCTTCAGCTCCTGAGGAAAGGGCTGACTGAAGGTAGAAGCTTCCTTGATGACCATTCCCTGAGGGAAGGCAGGGACGGATTCTGATGTACCGTGAAAGGGCGTCATTCCCCTCTATTCCCTAGGAACTCCATTTATTTGCCTTAATTCCCCTTGCTTTTTGTCCACGGACTACTCTGCAAGGGGAGAGACTTTAAAGAGACCTGGCCACAGGGCCAAGTCCCAGGAACAGGCAGGTCACCACAGAGGTGCAGCAGCCATCGAAGAGAGAGCTGCCATGCCAGGCCCAGCCATGAGGAGGTGCCAGCGGTGAGTCAACCCCTTCACAGGGCAGAGTTACCACAGCTGCAGGGCAGGGGGGATGATTAAGGTGAATTGCTTAGGCTGTAAACATCTCCAGAGTGGTACCACCCCCCTGGGGAGGCGGGTTTATGTTGGTTCAAAGTGGGTTTTCCAGAGACCATCAGATAAAAACAGGATTTTGATATAAAACGGCTGGATTTAAACTGATTCAGGGCCTTCTTTCTGATCCAGCAAACGGGCAGGAGTTTCTGTCCCAGCTCCTACCCCTCCAACCCTCGCAGAAGCGTCAGAAAGACCTTGGCCTATTAGGCACCACAAGACTGATGGGAGACTCCTGGCATGTTTGGTGTGTGTTTAAATCTGTTTGCTGTTTTTAGCATGTTTTCTCTGATGCTTTTACCTTAAGAATAAATGTGCTTGCTTCAAAAGAGCTGTGCGGGAACTTGTAACTGCTGGCAACACACCATTCATAGGTCTCAGGGAGACAGAGCAATGCACAGGTGCTGGTCGTTCGGCAAACTGGCTTGCTGGGGTATCACAGTGCAAGGCAGGGAGCCGTGCAGTCTTAGAACTCCTGGTCAGAGGGGAGGGGAACAAGGGTCCCTGCCCAGGAGACCTCAGATCTGGCTGGCTACTCCTGGAGTGGAGCATAAAATGGGGGGAGGAATACCGGTGTAGTTATCCTGACATGCAGAATCAAGCGTGTCACCAGTATGCAGCAAACACAGGAATGAATACAGCCTTGGTGCATTAGAATCCTACTCTTCTAGCAGGGAATTTCCTGCCTGCAGGGTGAATTCCACTGAATTACATTGAGATTCTGTAAAAAAGATACTCCAGGACGGGGAGGGGGGAGGGGGGGTTCAGGGATTGTCAGTAATAAACCTTTGGCCACATCCTCAGCCTCTGAGAAAAAAAATGATTCAAAGTGGAGAGTCAGGATTTTTGCCTAGCGACACAGTAACACCCCAGGAGCATGAGGGGCCAGGGCAGGAGAGAGGTGGATCAGAGAAACCTTTCTTGCTTGGGGCAACTGGGGTCCCCCATCCCTCCTCCAGCCCCATTGGCTCAGGTGTGCAATAACATTTGTTGTGGTCTTGGTGTGGCAGTGGATGGTGGTGATGGTGTGTGTGGTTGTGGTATTGATGGCAGGGAGTGGGTTGTGTTGCTGGTAGTGGGTGGTAGTAGTGATGTTGTTGGTGTTACTGAGTGGTTGTGGTGTTGTTGACGCTAGGGGGTGTTAGCGATGGTAGTAGCTGGTGCTAATGATAGTGGTGGTAGTGGAGGCTGTTGCGGGGGGTAGTGGATGGTTTAAGTGGTGTTGGTGGGTGCTGATAGCGTTGGTGGCAGTGGGTGGTGCTTGTGGATCGTGTCATTGGTGCTAGTCGAGGTTAGTGGTGGTAACAATGACAATAGGGATTTGATCCCTTACGTGGCTCACCGGGATCACAGAGCAATCGGAGCTGATTCCTGTCCGACAGCACCACCTGTCCGACCAAAGCCAGAAGGAGAGAAAAAACCCATGTTCATTTGGTCTCCTCACTCAGCTAAACATCTCGGCCATTAAGAAAGAAGACATCGGAGTGAGGGCAAGCTGCCAGTTCGGGCTGACTTCAAAGAGCCTCTAATAGTGTGTGCCTGACATTCCTCTAATCTCTGCCAGTGTTTGGTAAGAGCCATATTGACCCTGCTGGCCCTCAGTCTCCCCTCTGACACAGCTGTAACTCACGGGGATGCACTACCAAACACGGCTTGGAGCACAGCACTGCTTTTCCGAGCCCAACGACAGATGGCGCTTACCCCACCATCTCCCACACACAGACCCGCTTTTGCAACCAGGAACGCCCGGAAGGAAATGGGCAAGATGTGGCCAAAGCCAGTAATCACTCTGAGCTCATGCAGAGGCCATTCCAGGTGGGAGTAGCAGACTTTACTCCTTCTCCTCCAAGGGACACTATAACCAGAGCCCAGGTCACACCACTCAGAAGTTCTGCTTAGTTCTTCTTTCCAGGACTTGAGCATAGCATCCATTACAGGTGGGCACCGTCTCCCGTTTTGGGTTGTACCCAGAGAGGTGGGCCTGGCATTCCAGTGCAGATTTTCTATTTCCTCCCACAGGACTGGGGACCTGTGTCTATTCCGGTTGGGCACAGAAATCTAGTTCAGGTACATCTCCTTCCCGGGGCCCACTCCAGGTGGGTACAGAAGTCCATTTCACTGTCTGAAAAAGCATTTCCTTCTATTGCTTGCAGTTTTGCACCAATAAGAGCGTTTGTTATTCTTCTGTTGATAAAATTTCAATCAGCCACTCAGGAATGATACCATGTGACTTAGGCGACTAATCACCACACAAAACAAATCACGAGTAACCACGGTGCTCACGTTTGTGGATAACCCACAGGTTGCCCTTTGTTTGGATAAGGAGCAGTTACGAATTAGGGAAAAAAGTGCATATTGCTTCATTGCCAGTTTGTGAACAGGAAAGAGGGTGACATCGGTGAAACAACTTTGTCATGAATATTTCACCTATAGTCACCGCCTCTGAGGGAGAATGTTCTTGAAACTACAGCACGAAGCTGCCAGTCAGGAGAACTGGGTTCGATTCCTGGCTCTGCCATAGACCCCTCAGTTTGACCAGTTGTGATAAGTGTGAGCTCACCTGTAAAAAGGACGTGAAAGTTACTAACTTGCCACAAGAGCCTATAACAACAAATGCTGCTGGGAAAAGGTACAAAAGGGAGAGGAACAGATATAACTTAAAGACTGTGTTAAAATCGTGCTTGGTAAAAACAGATGATGTGGAACTGGAAATTCCCAAATAATGGTATATTCGGCCTAAGTGATAACCACGTAATAAGGGATGAGATATTCCATCCATTGCTCTGTCTTTGGGTCCTTAAAAGAACAAACAGAGGCTACTGGAGCAAGCTTCACCATCATGGCTGCCATGCCTCCTGGGACCCCTGCGCTAATCCTGGGGGATGTCCTGACCAGCTCAGGGCAGAGAAAGGGACCCAGATGACACCGTCACCCACTGCCAGCTCCAGCTCAATCCCAAACACCCCCTGAAATAAAACAGAATCCGACTTTATCAAACCGCAGCAGCACCTGCCAAAGGGGCAGGAATTACCATCTTTCATGCCATCCAAGAAACTGCCAAACAAGGGGGTGTTCCTTCTAAAACTCTCGCCAGCTAAAGGGAAAGGGTGTTAAGGCTTTTATTTTATTTCATACTTTACATTTCAGAGGCTTTACCTGCTTCTCCTTCTTTACGGTATCTTAAATAAAAAAGTTGAAAGGATTCCAAATGGCATTTGCCATGGTACATGGGGGGAGGGATAGCTCAGTGGTTTGAGCATTGGCCTGCTAAACCCAGGGTTGTGAGTTCAATCCTTGAGGGGGCCATTTGGGGATCTGGGGCAAAAATTGGGGATTGGTCCTGCTTTGAGCAGGGGGTTGGACTAGATGACCTCCTAAGGTCCCTTCCAACCCTGAGATTCTATGATTCTAAGCAGGCTACGGGCTCTGTATACCAAACCCCGAGCCTTGTTTAACGCTGTTTAATGATAGACAGCAACTGGGTTCTCTTAATACCTTTGGCCCATTTATTCCATCTAAATTAATCTAGCAGTCCCTGGCTACATCACTCAATCACGCTCTGTTTCCCATCTGTAAAATGGGGGGAGGGAATAATCATTCCTTACCTCCCTGCATGAAGATCAATTCATGAACAGATGGGAGGAGCTCAGATCCTGCTGTGAGGGAGGCCAGAAAAGTGCCTAGTCCCGTAGACTCATTAACTGGAAAGCAGCTCAGGCTGAGTGGGGTGAGGAAGAGTCTAAATGCAGACACGGGCGCCTGTTAGTACAAAGGTTCTTAATGCCATTTTATATGCGTCCCCTTCTCTGTGTATATTAAAGAAATGGAGAAAATAAATTGAAACGAAATTGAATGGGGAGCTCTGGAGTGTGAACAGTGCAATGTGACACTCGAGTCTTTGTCCTGAAGTGCCGGGGATTTGCATGGATCTTTGCTGTTCCTGGCACTTAGCGCTGAGGATACAGTATTAAGATGCATGTTTTATCATTATGTGGATTTAAGTGGCTTTGAGGGAAATAAATGAGGGGGTGAATTTTAGTGCTGTAGAGATGAGGGAATAAAGGCTGTGCATGCGGCCAGGGATGATGCGGGGAAGTGCTGTGAAGTCTTTGCTTCATAAAACCTTCCCAAAGCCCTGTGATCCTGCAGCACCCCAGTCCTCTCCAGCTGCCACCCCACGCCTAACCTCCCATCCCTGCGGGCTTGCCCAGGGTTGCCCCAACTCCATTTAGACTCTGCACCCTCCTCAATCAGGCATCAGGCCAGGATACAGAACCAAGACAACACTGGTGGCACCGGTGGAGGTGGTCCTCTGGGCCAAATACTAGGGACCATTCTCCCATGTTTGCACGGCTGGGCCTCCATCTAGCAAGTGACAGGGTCACTAAGAATTCTGCTGCCCAGCCGCAGAGTTCTGGCAGGGGCTGGTGGGATTGCACTGAGATGGCGTCGATTGTCCTTTCTCAAGCTGCCCCAGAGAATCAGGACTGGCTCCTTCCCACCCAAGCTGTGACCCGTGCTAGTCTCACGGGAATCCATCCTCTCCTTCATCCTGTTCCACCTCCAACCATAATGTGACGGAATGGGACTGTTCTTAATGTTTCTATGCCTCAGTTTCCCCAATGCATGTGTTAAATCTCTAGGTGGTGGGAATAAGGGGTGATTGTTGCAGAGCTGGAGAGGGCCAGTGTGATGACAAAAAATGGCCAACACCCTGTCTCCTAGCAACTAATAGCCTAGGCCCCTTCTCTGCAAAGGTGCGAGCTGAAGGTGTTAAAACAAAGGGAGCAGGTGACCTCCTGGCCCAGGAAGGAGACAAAGGCAAAGGAGGGGCTGGAGAGTTTGAGTTGAAAGTTGGCTGGGGAGGAGGCAGGAGGTGCAGACCCAGTCTGGCCTCCCTGCACCTCCCCCATTTGGAGCTGTGGGGGGAAACGCAGGGAGCCCCCAGGCTGGGGTCTAAGCTCCCTGCCCCCCAGAAGGGCCCGACTGAGGGGTCCTGTTTGTACTTACAAGCTCTGTTTGGACTGTGTTCCTGGCATCCCTAATAAACCTTCTGTTCTGCTGGCTGGCTGAGCGTCACAGTGAATCCCAGGAAGAGGGGTGCAGGCGCTGACTCCCCCACACTCCGTGACACATAGCCACTGGCCTGAACTAAAATGCTAGCAGTAAACAGAGGACACCCAGCTCTATGCCATGCTCACAACAGGCTCACGCCACACTGTCCCCCAGCACCCCAAGAGCTTGGCTGAGACCAGCAACTGGATGGAGAGCAAGTACTTGGAGAAGCAGAATCCTGGGAAGGCCTGAGATGATGAGACAAGGCGAGGGACGCACTGCAAAGAACTCCTGGCCTCCAGAACATCCTCCTCCATTGAGGTCATCTGGCCTGACATCATTAAGATGCTCCACAGCCACAAAACACAAGCTTTCCAGCTCTGGCTGGCAAGAAGGCAGCCGTTCAGGCATAGTCATAGTGCCCCACAGAGCCAGGGCCTCTGGGCTCGGTTACTGTAATGCTCTGTGCCTAGGAATGAAGCAGCCAATCTTAAAACAGCGGCAATTAGTTCGGAACAGCGGCTCAGCCAATCAGGGCTCTCCACTCTTCACTGGCTCCCCAGTGAGCACTGGGACAAATTCAAGGCATCGGTCCTCATCACGAAGCCTTCCATGGGACAGATTCATGTTCCTGAAGGGCCTTCTCAACCTGTGTCCTCATGGCACCCAGGACATGTACATTCCACTGAGACAGTGGACCCATCAGCTTCAAGAGTGTGTGTCCCGGATGCTTGGGACAGAGCTTCTTTGGAGACTGACTCATGAATCTTTCTCCCAGCACTCAGACACCACAATGATGTCCTGATTTTATAGATACAGTCCTGATTTTGGGGGCTTTTTCTTATATAGGCTCCTATTACCCCACACCCCCTGTCCAGATTTTTTACACTTGCTATCTGGTCACCCTATTCAGACCAGATGTGAATACTGGGCTGTTGGATGCAGGAATGGCTAGATAATAAAATACATGAGGTATCTGGTCTCCTAAATGCTTAAAGGCAACTTGGCTCCTACCTGGAGTTTGTGCCTTCACATGAGAAATAAGCCAGGTCAAAGGAAATAAGAACCAACCTGAACCTTGGTTCAAAATTCAAACCAAACTCTTTTGCAAAGCTTGAAAGTTTTGCCTGCCTCTTTGCTTCTATAGCAGCACAGAGCCTATTCTCTCTGCATGTCTCCAACCTCACCAGAAGCAGAAAGTGTTGAGAAATCTTACGAGAGGCTACTTTTATGAGATTCCCAAACCTTTGCAGACTCAGGAGATCCAAAGAGTTCAGATCCAATCTAAAGAAATGCCTGAATTATTGGGATGCTTATGGATTTCTGAACTCTGGATTTCTGGATTTCTGAACTCTCAGGTTCTCCTACCACTAGCAATAGTCACATAATGGGGCTACAGGGCATGCAGTCACCAGAAAATCATAGGTAGGCGATCTTGTGACTGGTGCAAAGGAAAGCCAAGAGAGCAGTGTGCAGTAATGTCTGGGCTTTGGGGGCATTCCAAAGCATTCATTTAAGTGTCATGAGTTTGAGAGAGATGCACAGGCAAGGAGGATCTTTGGCTCCTAGCCGAGAAAGATGCAAAGGGTGACTGAATGGCTGAGGAGACAGAAAATGGGACATGTGATCTGGTAGCACCTAGGACCCAGTCATGGACCTCAATCACCCCTGTAATTTCAGTTGGATAGGGTGTTCTTCTGCATTGTCATTTAGCAATGTGGTGTTAGACAATTGCTGCCTTCCCTTTGTCATCAGTGGTGGAGTCCCATTTGGTAAGTGCCCTTTCTTTTCACCTTCTCCCTGGAGACCCTTTTTGCCTTCACCCCCAGCCTGGGATACTTGACTGAGTGCTCTGTAGACTGTACTGTACTGTGATTAACCAGCAGGAGTCACTGCTTGAGGGATAAACATCTAATCTGCTCCCCAGTCCTCTTCTCTGGGAGCTGTGCATGCCACCTTCATCGTAGTAACAAATCCATGGCTGTCACGCACGGCGTGAGCAGCTGGACCACTGGAGAGCTCACATCTCCCATGGCCGAAAGGAGAGACCTGGAACTGTATAACAGAATAATAGAGAGACCTGGAAATGTATAACAGAGACTCAAAGGAGAGACATCACCAAAAGTAACAGCGGGAGGAGGAAGCTGGCAATGCTGTGGGCTTCATTTCTGCAACATGGACGGTTTCCATTATCCGAGTTCCACAATTCAGTATTTTCAGTGTCAACCGGCAGGAAGAGAACAGGTGCGGAGGTAAATTTGGGTCTGGGCCTGAACCCAAAACCTCCATTCCAGACACACCTGAACCCTGGCAGAGTTCGGATCTGAACCTGAGCCTTGCTGGTATCGACTCCTCTCTAGACTGGATAAAGGATGCGCCTTAACAACGGACAGCTGGCAGGCCTTGCCAGATGAGTGGTCTGGATGTCACGTCAGCGCGGACAGTGCCCCAAGATACACAATACAAATGTAACAGGACCTAGCACCATCACCATGCACTGTGTGTGGGGGAGTGATGGGGGCAGTTCATTGCTAGGGCAGGTGGGATGTCCTTGAGAGACAGATGTTGGGGACAACATAAAATCACCCGCAGAATCTCATTTTTGAGCCTATTCATACAAAGTTTTGTCTACTTTACAAATAAAAATAGATTCACTCCACCATCTGCCTGCCAGCCGGTCTGCTGTCACTCCAGCTAGGGAACAAGTGTGTCATCTCCCTCACACCTTCGGCAAGACTCATCCCTTTTTCTTTCTTTTTGTAGATTGCCTGGCTGGTGCCATCCACAAGCAGCAATTATTATTAGCTCCTCCAGCCAGGAATGGTGCCAGTTTGTTATGAATATCTTCACAGGTTTCCTCAGAGTTTGGACAGAGAATCATGGGGTGGGTGGGTTGCTGTTTTGTTTGTTTGTTTGTGTGTGTGTGTGTGTGTGTGTGTGTGTGTGTGTGTGTGTGTGTGTGTGTGTGTGTGTGTGTGTGTGTGTGTGTGTGGTTTTGGGTTTTTTTGCTGCTGTTGTTGCTTTGCTCTTGCAGCCTTGGATGTTGTCACACAGTGACAGGCTGATGAAAGTTGATCAGAAAGGAGGATGCAGGGACAGATTTGTGCAAAAGAAGAAAAAAGAAGTAACAAGAAGGCGGGCTGGCATTTTCCTGGCATATCTCCCCTTGATTATTCAGTTGCATCTTCTTCTGTACTCAAGTGTCAACCGCCCCCACCCCCGATTTCTGCCTACCTTCCCTTGCAGAATGATTAATCCACTCCATAGTTTCTGCAGGATTCTGGGAAGTCCTGTCAGAGTCTCTAATAAACTTTCTTTTGGGATCTGACACAGTCATTGTTCAAGGGCTGGTCCCGGGCCCTTGAGTCCAGATCTTCAAAGGATACTCTGAGAGCTAGATGTCTAAACACATTTGAGGATCTGGGCTTTGCTATCTCTATGGTCCGCAAAGTGGGAGACATTTTTCCAATCTTTTGGGTTCTACAAAGGCCCCTGATTATCTGTGGTTAACCTCTGGCAGGAACTCCCTTTGGCTGATCAGCATGATTGAGTAGCTAGAGCACTGGACTGCGAGGTAAGAGAGCTGGGTTCTGTTCCTGGTTCCGCCTGCTGTGTGCCTCCTCTCCTTTGGTTGTCTTGTCCATTTAGAGTGTGAGCTACATGGGCAACGCACGTGGACAATGTCCAGCACCATAGGGCCATTGTGACGGTGTACCCCATAAAACTTTATGGGGAGATGCTTATAAATGTATACATGATGTAACTGGACTATGTTTTATGCTACATGTGCCATGTAACATATCTCTGTGAAAGTTATGACCTACTGAATTTATTCCTCCCGTTTATATGCATGTATCATTGTTGTAGTTGAAGTTATGAATATTGGTTGTATTTCTTGAGAAAGGAGTGTGCAGGTTAAGTGCCCAATCAAGAAGCACTTAACAGACAATAGAACTTGCAGACACCAATCCACATCTGAGCTTTGCCAGGAATGTGGCTGGTCTGAGAAGAAACTGAGTTGTGCATGGACAGGTGACTTGTCCATGTGACCCCAACTCCATTTGGTAACTGGATGCTACACAGGGAGAGGGAGGGGTGTCCACCCAGAGGAGAAAATCTATTTAAACCTCTAGGAAACCCCTCCATTTTGTCTTCAGCTGGCTAAAGAAAGAAGCTCTCCACCCCCCAAGGACATACCCGAGAGAGACTGAACAAAGGACAGAGACAATAGGGGGTGTGAGCGACTGCTGGACCCAGGCTAGAAGCTTTACAGCCTGTGAAAGAAGGAAAGCTGGTGCGGGTGAGGTTTTGATATCTGTGTGAAGTTTGATTAGACATAGACCTGCGTGGTTTATTTTATTTTACTTAGTAATTCAATTTGTTCTGTCTGTCACCACTTGGAATCACCTAAATCCTACTTTCTGTACTTATTAAAATCACTTTTTACTCATTAAGTTTCCTGGTGTATGAGTTGGTACCCGGCAGGGGCAGGGCAAACAGCTGTGCATATCTTTCTATCTTTGAAATAGAAGGCGAACTATTTATGAGTTTGCCTGTATAAGCTTTATACAGGGTAAAACGGATTTATTAAGGGTTTGAACCTCCTTGGGAGTTGGACACCTGGGTGTCAAAGGCAAGAGCGCTTCCAGGAGCCTTACAGTTGTGAGTGGACTTAGTTCGGACCTGGGTCTGTGTTTGCAGCAGATCAGTGGAATCTAGCTCAAAACAGACAGGATTCGGGAGTCCCAAGCTGGAAAAGGCCTGGAAGCAGGGGCAGAAGTAGCCTTGGCACACCAGGTGGCAGCACCAAGCAGGTCTCTGTGACCCCAACCTGTCACAGCCATAATCTCAGTTGTGACTGAAATACAAATGATAAATAATAGGAACATTCTGCCGTAGCAGCTGCACAGACCTGCCTGGATGTATAAGTTCTCAGCTGCCAGAAAAGATGAGGGTGGTATAAATGTCTAGAAGTGACGAATTAGGAACTGCCATAGCAGGTGGGTCCAGTAACCCGTTTCTGACAATGTACCAGACACTTGAGAAGAAGTTGAAAAAATATCAAGAATGGAATTCTCTGCCCATTGGTGAGGTATCTTCCCATCCCTTGTTAGTAAGTAGCTGGTTTATACTGTGAATCGTAAGGTAGGATTTCTTTCTATCTATCTATCTGCCCACCACAGTATCTGAGCAACTCACAAGCTATAATATATTTAACCCCAGAAAACCTCATTTGACAGCTGAGAATTGAGGTACGGACAGAATACATGATTTGGTCACACAGGGAGCGTGCGGCAGAGAAGAGAATTCAACTCCCGTGGCCTGGGTCCCAGGCTGCCTTTAACTCTGCCTCTTTATGTCCCGCAGCACTGGGAGCACGTGTCAGCCATGTACAGCGGTACAGTGCAGATACCCTTCAACACAGCCAACTGACGTATTTTCATCCAAACAATAATGTTGACAGAAAAATGGCTTTTCGTCAACAAATAAAAAATGTCTCCGAAAAATTTTCATTGTAGACAACATTTTCAATGCGCAAAAAAAATGGAGGGTTAATTTTTTTTTTTTAATGAGAACTTTAAAAAAACCAAAATGGCTTTCGGAAACCAAAGATTTTTCAGCCCCATTTTACTGTAGTTGAAAACACCAAAAATATTCACTGGAAAGTCCAACATTTTTCTAAATTTCCCACAGAAAACAATGGGCAGTTTCAACTGGCTCTAATAAACGTAGCGCAAAATAGCAACTTCAATACTGGATCTTGGCGCGTTAATTTACAGAGCCCTTGATAACCTGGAACACTACAGTGGAGTCAAGAGGTACTAATATATGGAAGCAGAAATTGGATGACTATATGGAATTTACAACAGTGCATTAGAAGAGTGTTGCGCTCTCTGCTTTGGAGTGGGCAAATGTCCTTTGGGAGCTCAAGAGGGAATTTTTCACAGATCACGCTCCTTTCTCCCGGAATGGTAATGGGCTTTGGTTTCTGCATAGCAGCATTTTGCCCTCCTGTGACTAAGTCTATAGGATACAGAGTTAGCATGAGGCTGTTCGAGAAACAAAGGCCCGATACAGGCCCCACATGGATATGTTAGAGAACACATGGGCCTGGGGGAGGGGACCGGTTCATTAATTCTACAAACTATCTCAGATACTTCTGTGGCCCCCATTAGTTCAGTCTCTGAGCACCTTGTGAATTTATCCCTCTCAATGCTCCTGTGGCAGTACTGTCCATGCCCGCTTCATAGGTGGGGAACTGAGGGCCGGAGAAGCTAAGTGACTTGCCCAAGTTCACATAGCAAGTCAGTGGCAAAGCAGGAATTTGATCCCAGGTCTATCCAGCCCGAGCCCGAATGTCCACACTGCAATTTTACACCCCCACCAGCCCGTGTCAGCTGACCTGGGCCAGCCGCGGGGGTTTGATTGCAACATAGACCTACGCAGTAACTTGAGCGTGGCTTGGCAGTGTGGCTGCTCACACCCGGGCTAGGCTCACCCGGGTGAGTTAACTCTGCAGCGAAGATGTACCCTAAAGCGCACCGTCATTTCTGACATGTAAGCCAAGAGCCCCTTATTTCGGTTGCCACTTTTGCCTAGTTCCCACGCCAGGGTAATGTCTCCTCTTCCCCTCCCCCCTCGAGGCGGGAGTGGGTGTGAAGGAAACCATTTGGTGTGGAGGTTTGTGAGTGGCAGCCGTTGGGGAGGGTGGAGGGGAGAGGGTGACCGCTGAAAATGTTACGACGTTTGTGGGGTTCGTGCTGGACGAATGCAGAGCGAGATCAACAGGGAGAGAGATCGTCTGCTCCCCCCCGCACCCTCCTACCTGGCATCTCTTCCAACCGCACATTTACTATAATTGTCATGCAGCCTCCTCCTCGGCAAAGGCAGAGACGCCTGTCTCCCGAATTATTTTTACAATCTCTGTTTGGCACTGATATCGCTCCCCTCACAAAAGCCATTTCTATAAATAACTCCAGCCTGGGCTCTTCATTTCTCTTCCCATCCGCGTCCTTTCCTTTAGTATCTCTCCATCTCCTTTCTGTCTCTCCTTCCCAACTCTCTCTGGTCCGACCCTTTGGCTGAGAACACAAGCGAGCATAGGAATTGCCAGACCAGATTATATCAGGAGTCCAGCTACCCCAGTACCCTATCCCCCAACAGCAGCTGCTTCAGAAGAAGGTGCTTGAAGCTTTGTAATGGATAATTTTGGAATAACCTGCCTATAGTTTCTCCCTAAGCTCCATCAGTTAGTGGTTGGTTCCCGTCCCGTATACATTTCTATCCTGTCTAGCAGAACTGTGGATTTTCCCTTTGTATATTCAAATGCCTCATTCTTGTTTGATTCCTGCTGGGCTCTTGGCTTTAATGACCTTGTGGCAGTGAGTTCCACAGGTCGGTTATGTGGTTGGATTAAACAAATGTATTTCCTGGTATCCATTTAAATGTATCTTCTGTCCATTTCATTGGCTGCCCTCTTGTTTCCAGACCCCTCCCCCACTGTTACCTCTCTTTGCAGACTGCAGGTTCATTTACCTCGCCTCAGAAGGATCTTAGGGACTTAGCACAAACACTGCGGGACCCAATGGTCTTAAAGAAAACACGTTTGATTAGGAAAAAATAGGAGAAGCAGCAAATGAACTCAACGGTAAACGGGATTAAAATCATCCATATCTAGGGCTAAGGCTCTTTAGGAGGGATAGAGGGCTGCAAGGAGCCAATTTCGGACCCGAGCATCAATCAGATCCACTGAGGATCAGCCCTAAACCATGCCATGGCCATCGGTGGAGCATCCGAAGTAGCAGAATGGCTCTCCCTGCCCTGCTGCTCACAGGCGCCCTCCACCCTCTTGCCTCAGGGACTGCAGGATCCCTGCCAGCGTCTCGCCAGCAGAGAGCTTCCCTCCGTCGATGTAAACTTTGCACCCCCGGAGAATCTGTTCCTCCAGTCTCCTTCCTACTGCCCCAAGCCTCTGTTGTTAAGCAAAGGCCCGTAGCTGGTGTAAATCAGCGTGCCTCCATTGAAGGCAGCGGGGCTGCAGCAGCTTCCACCAGATCAGCCTCGGGGGCCAAGAAATCGGGTCATATTCGTCTGACATTTGCCAGCGCTCTGCTTTTCTCTCGGACTGTCAAAGTCCTTTCCTGGACCTTAGCACTCCAGCAAGGCGGAGGTTTACCATTGGTCGGTGCTGATTCACTAGTTCCAGTTTGAATTGGTCTCGTATGGAGCAGACTGGGGTCCAGGCCTTGCCCCTTTCCAGGTTAATTTCAGAGGCTGATCTGAATTGGCCTAAATTGGGATAATTGCAGCTTTGCCTGCACCTTGATATAACAACACCCCTTTGCACAAGAACGGCTCTGGCCTCCCTGGGCATCCTTACCTGCCTTGCTCCTTGGAGAGGAAAGCAAACTTGGCCCATTTTTCAATCACTCTTAAAGACTCAGGGACAAATCCCCAGCTGGTGTAAACTGCCGTAGCTCCACCGATGTCAATAAAGAGAATTTACACAACTGATTGTCTGGCCCACAGCGACCATATAGCTTTCATAATTCCTGCTGATCTACAATGCCAAGTGATATGTAATAATGATTTCTGGACAGATGGCCTGTCCTCTGTCGCACCGAGCTATGGCTGTGGGTGGGGAAGACAAGAATATCACCACAGGAAATCGTTTGGGGAGGGTGGAGATGGATTCAAACTGCAAAATTAGGATTGTGGGTCCTGATCTGGATTTTTGAGCAGGCCCAAGTTTAGAGTGTGTGTGTGTGTGTGTTCATGCAGCAGCACACGTGTGCATACATGTGCGCACGTGTGTGTGCGTGTGCATGCATGAACACGTGTGTGTCTTTGAGGGGGTGTGTGTGTGTGTCTTTGTGTGTGTGTGTTTGGAGCAACCAGATCCTCCTCTGGGTTCTGATTTCCAGTTCGCCCTGGGCGTGGAGAACTAGGGTTTGGTTCAGGAAGGTGTGTGGGGTGGGGAGCGACAGAGGAGGATTTGCTGTACCGAGCTGCATCCAGTGGAGAGACGAAGACCAGCTGCTGCTGCTGCTGGCAGGAGTTCCTCCGCACCCCCAGTTAAGAGGCGTAATGAAATGCTAGTCACACGCCATAATGAACTGCTGGAAGACTCCGCACAGGGCTCCCAGCAAATTAGATTTGGATTATTGGAGCAATGAGAATTGAATGATCCGCAATGTATCGAGGGGGATTGGGAGTCGTTTCCTTGCTTTATGGCACCAACTGCATGCATTTAATTACCTGCCATTAAAAAAAAACACCACCCCATCCTGACACAAACCCACAGCTGAACGTCTCCACGCACCCAGGCAGCCGTGGCGAGGGAGGTCCGAGAGGGAGCGAAGCCGGCCCTGAGACCGGCATGTGGATACTTTGGAAAGGTGTGTGGTGAAGGGATCACAGAGGTAGATGTCAGCGATCAGGGCAGGAGGAGAGGAGACATTGGAGCAGAGGAAGAACGCAAACCCAGGGCCCTCCGGAGGGAGACCAAGGGAAATCTGTGCAGGCAGACAGGTCCAATGCTGCATAAATTCATACATCTTCATCCCTCCGGGAGCATTCCAACTCACTGGCTCAGCTGGGATAGAGCCACATCGGCCGGGAGCATCCACCTTTCCTTCAGCTTCTCCTAGCAGGGACTGGGTTCACTCATCTGCTCCATTCCCAGCCTTCCTGGGCCAGATTTGGTGCTGAGTGCACATTGGGTGCTGAACACACTGGAAAATCTGGTCCTTATTTTTTGCCTTAAATGGGCAGCTCACTTCTTCTTCTGCCACCATCCCCGCCCCCCCCCCCCCCTTATCTGTCTGGTCTATTTGGACTTGTGATGGGGTGTACTAGGCTTGCAGGCCCTGCAGTCCTACTACATGCCCCAGGAAAAGAGCAGAGAAGGGGAGTCCTCCAAGCTGCCTAGAGAGGCTGTGCGAAAGCAGCGGGTCACAGAGCAGCTGCAGGGAGCAGTCAATCAGTGCACAGTGGGCCCAGCTAAAAGGAGCTGCAGGGTCTGAGCAAATTCAGTTTGCTGGCTGGAGCCAGAGGAGTAAGGACAGGGCTCCTGGCTGGTTGCAGGGCTGGATGGATCAGTGCTGGCTGAAGCCAGGTGAGCAAGGAAGGTGTTGGGGCTAAGAAGGGAAGTGGCCCAGCGAAGTGCAGCAGCAAGAAGTTAAAGGGACGCAGCAGGTGGTGGCTACTTATAGGGTCCCTGGGTTGGGAACTGGAGTGGTGGACGGCCTGGGTTTACCCCGCCCCCTCCTAGCCCTTAGGGAAGTTACTTAATCCCTGAGAAAGAGAGTAGCCCAGGGAAGGGGTTGAAGACCCAGAAGAAGGTTAACAATTGTGGGACTTCGATACCCTCGGAAAGGGAGTGGACTGAGCCAAAAGGAATGGGGGTCAATGAGGACTGAAACGCGAAGCGTCTCCAGGCAGGAAGCCCTGGGGACACTGCTCCATGTCAGAGGAGGGACTGTGGAGAGAGAGTCCAGAATGCCCTCAGGAGTAAGGGTTGTTACAAGGAGGAGGAAGAAAAATGGTTTTTCTTAACCTCTGAGGATAGGACAAGATACAATGGGCTTAAATTGCAACAAGGGGGGTTTAGGTTGGTCATTAGGAAAAACTTCCTACCTGTCAGTGTGGTTAAGCACTGGAATAAATTGTCTAGGGAGGTTGTGGAATCTCCATCATTGGAGGTTTTTAAGAGCAGGTTGGACAGACACCTGTCAGGGATGGTCTAGATAATACTTAGTCCTGCCTTGAGTGCAGGGGACTGGACTAGATGACCTCTTGAGGTCCCTTCCAGTTCTGTGATTAAAGACCTAACTGATTTAGGAGCCCACATCTCATTTTCAAAAGGGATTTAGGGGCCTAAATCCCATTGACCACAGCAACATCTCTAAATACCTTTAAAAATCTGGGCCTGAGTGTTTTGCCCAAAGTCACACACAGCCTGTGACACAGTAGGGAAGTGCAGCTGGCTCCCTGCAACCGCAGGCTAGTGCCCTGACCACTGGACCTGCCTCCGAGCTCCAGCCGGGAGCGGATCTGTGAAGTCTGACAATGGCGTACACGATGTGCAACTAAAATGGAAAGCAGCCAAATTCTTTGAGAACTAAGCGAGAGGATTTCCATGCAGCTCCTCACTCCCACTCCGCCATGCTGCCTCCCAAGGCATCACAAAACGTGGATACTTGAAGCGGTTCCACTCACCACCACATCACCCCACCTATCCGCAGTGTCAGAGCCTGATGTTCTAGGTGGTCTTCTTCCCCGGGCCCCCTGTTGACCGCTTCTTTGGCCCTGTCTGTCTACAGCTTCTATGGGCGTGGTTCTCAACCTTTCCAGATGACTGTACCCCTTTCAGGAGGCTGATTTGTTTTGCGTACCCCCAAGTTTCACCTCACTTAAAGACAACTTGCTGACAAAATCAGACATGAAAATTCAAAAGTGTCACCGCGCACTGTTACTGACAAATGGATGACTCTCATTTTTACCATATAATTCTAAAATAAATCAATTGGAATATAAACATTGTACTTGCATTTCAATGTATAGTGTATATAGACCAGTCTAAACAAGTCATTGTCTGTATGAAATTTTAGTTTGTACTGACTTCGCTTGTGCTTTTATGTAGCCTGTTGTAAAACTAAGCAAATCTCTAGAAGAGTTGACGTACCCCCCGGGAGACCTTGTGTACCGCCAGGGGTACGTCTACCCCTGATTGAGAACCACTGTTCTATGGCACAGCCTTCTGGCCAGGTCACTGCTTGCCAGTCATATCCCCTCTGGGGTAATGGAAGGTCAACTGAAAATCCAAGTAAATATCCAAACAAATTGTTCTTCTGTCTCTCTTGGGATCCACTGAAGTTTTCTGTTCTTTGCCCCTGCATTACACTTCTATACTCAAGCTGAGCACTGCCTCCCAGGGCTTTCCCTGGAGGCCCTTTTCCCCAGAGGGTTTCCCCACTGCATCCCCTCTTGGGAGGACTCCCACGGACTTTCCTGCTTCTACAGAGCCTACTTCAGGGCCACCTACTGAACCCTAACCTGCCTCCTGCTGGCCCTCTCTAGCCTGCCTTCACCAGTCCTTTCCCTGGGAGAGGAAACTCCATAGCTCCTCTCTCCTGGGTCTCCTCTCTTGACTGAGTTCTCCTCTGTCCCTATTAGTCCTCCCTGATCCTTTCACAGCTGGTAGCAGTGTTAATATCCATATCAAGATCCACTGGGGTCTAACTGCTATGTCACAGGCAAGGCTGAGCAGGACTTCCCTGAAAGGTTTGGCCAGCCTGTGACTGATGCCATTGGTGCTTAATCAGCTTTTAATTTAAACAACCTGTGGAACTCGCTGCCACAAGATATTATGGAGGCCAAGAGCTTAGCAGGATTCAGAAATGTAAGAGAAAATATGTCATCGTTGCATAAATTAGCATGAAAATGTACGGGGGATATAAACCCTTATGCTTCAAGGCATAGGCCAACCACTGCTTGTCTGAGGTCAGGAAGAATCTTCTTTAGGCAGGTTGTGCAATCTGGTGTTTCTTGCACCTCTCTCTGAACCAGCTGGTGCTGGCCACTGCAGAGACAAGGTCCTGGTCTGATCCAGTACGATTCCGGTGTTCCTGCACTTCCATCCTGCCCTGATGATAGGTATCTTACAAGTAGAATAAATTCGCTAGGGCGTGATGGGAAGCGTGACTTCAGAGACAGCTCTCTATTGCTGTGGCAGCACAGGACACTGGGACATCCTGAGTCAGATGGAGACAGCGCCTGACCAGATCCCCTTCAGAACGAATCCCGGTCCCTGCCGTGTTGAGGGAGGGATAGCTGGGGAATTTCCCGCATCCTCCCAGCATTGCAACACCACCCCTCTATGCCCACTCCGCTGTATGGCCCATCTGCCCTCGCGTGAGCTGAATTCTGACTCAGGGCTGGTATTTCTCTCTCCTCCCCTCCCCACCTCCAGCCCCAACCTTTGAGATTTTCCAGTAAGAATAAACAGCTTGTTGTTTTCCTGACTGGCGTCTCCTGAGAGAGAGAAATTAATTTTTTCACCCCCCAAAACATTGTATTCACAAAGTGCCAGGGAAAGTCAAATTAACAGCTGCTTTACAGACTCATTCTTCTATTTTCCTCTCTAGCTGGAATGTCTCTGAATCCAATCTGCACAGAGCATGCTCTGATTAAGCCGTTTACATGCCCCCTGTGCCGGGATTTGCACTAGGCTCACCGGGAGGCAATTGTACACGCTTGTACTCAGTGATCCAACGGGGCCTGCATATGCCCCCTCCCAAGTATGGTTGGCTCCCTTGGCCTTTCAGTTGATGGCTATCAGGGTAGGAGAAGTAGTGAGCATTTCAAAACTAGCAAAAGGATGGTGGTGTTTAGAGACGGGGGAATCCAGTCCTCGAGCCCTGCATTGTGGGAGACAGACAGCCCTCCCTGGATCCTAAAATCAGCATGCATCTACTGAAAATGTATTATTAAAAATCAGCCGCGTTTTCCAAAAAAGTCCTGAGCTGCTCTTCCAACCCTGATGCACCTCAGCCCTGGCATCTAGTACGCCCTGCTGCTCCAGTCCTGGGCCCACACCCAGTTCTGCTGATGCACCCCTCGCCTGACCTGCAGTCCCTTCCGCCGGGCCAGTCCTGGGCTTCGATGCAATGTTGGAATCGTGCCAGAGCTCAGGTATGAGCTCTCAACCTCTCCAGATGACAGTACCCCTTTCAGGAGTCTGATTAGTCTTGCGTACCCCCCAAGTTACCCCTCACTTAAAAACAACTTGCTGACAAAATCCAACGTAATACAAAAGCATCACAGCGCGATATTACTGAAAAGCTGCTGATGTTCTCACGTTTACTGTATGATGATGCCGTCAATCGATTGGAATATAAGTATTGTACGTAGGTGTCAGTGTGAGCCTGAGCTGAACCCCCAGCCCCGCCGCCTGGGGTGAAGCCGGTAATTTAGCTTCATGGGGCCCCCTGTGGCTTGGAGCCCTGGGCAATTGCCCTGCTTGCCACCCCCTAATTCTGGCCCTGCACTTGCAACCACCCCTGGGGGTCACTCACAACCCACAGGTTGAGCTCTAGATGAGTTGAGGACCCCCTGGAAGACCTCTGCGTCCTCCCAGATCTATGCATACCCAGGGCCGGCGCACCCATTAGGTGACCCTAGGCAGTCGCCTAGGGCGCCAAGATTTGGGGGGCGGCGGGCGGCTGCCTCCCAGCTCCCCGCTCGAGCAGGGAGCTGCGGGGCAGCCACCACGAGCCGCCCCCCAACTCAGTGCCTGAGCAGGGAGCCGCGGGGCAGCCGCCGCGAGCTGCCCCGGGCTCCCCACTCAGCTTCCGTGGCCGGCGGGTCACAGGTGGTGGGGAGGGGGGCTGAGTGCCTGCGGGCGGGGGGAGGCTTAGCTCCCGTGGGCAGGGGGAGCTGGCGGGGGAGGGCGGCATTGTGGGGGGAGGAGGCTGAGCTCCCGTGGGCGGGGGGAGCTGGCGCGGGGGGGGAGGGGAGGCGGCATTGTGTGGGGAGAGGCTGAGCTCCCGTGGTGGGGGGCGGCGCAGGGCTGGTACAAGGAAGTTTCGCCTAGGGCGCGAAACTTCCTTGCACCGGCCCTGCGTATACCCCTGCTTGAGAACCGCTCAGGTAGGGGACAAGTCTTGTTACCTCTGATGAGTGGCGGTTGCATTAGGTGACAGTCTGAGTTCAGACCTCTGTGTTCTGTCAATGCACTACAGGGCCAATCTCCAGCACCCCTCCTATTCCAGTCACTTGGCACCCACAGAACTTTACCAATGCCTCTTTCTCCTAATACACAATATTCCGGTAACTGGGAGTGCCCAGAGATCTGCCAACGCACCTCAGTCCTGGTAAACACGAGCCCAGTAGCCCGGCCTGCCCAGAGATCTGCCAACGCACCTCAGTCCTGGTAAACACGAGCCCAGTAGCCCGGCCTGCCCAGAGATCTGCCAACGCACCTCAGTCCTGGTAAACACGGGCCCAGTAGCCCGGCCTGCCCAGAGATCTGCCAACGCACCTCAGTCCTGGTAAACACGGGCCCAGTAGCCCGGCCTGCCCAGAGATCTGCCAATCCTGACCTCCAGCCCCACCCTGCGACAACTAGCTCTGGCCCCGGGGCACAGGGAGCGTATTTGAAAGCCTGCTTGTGTCCTCCTTCCGCCTGGCAACAGAGGCCCAGAGCTCATTTGGAATCCAGGCCCATAAGCAGAGAACAAGCAGATTTAATTAAACATAACCTTCCCGTTAGCAAGAAAATAAAATGCATTCTCCTCATAGAACAATTAGTATTTACAACCCTGCCCCTTGCTCTTTTCTCTCCCTCCCTCCCCCCTTTTAATACCTCTCCTTTATTATCTTCGACTTGGAACAGGCTCCATTTGATTTCCATAAATTAGCATAAGGGGAAAGGAAGGGGTGGGGGGGAGAAAGAAAGAGCCAACTTCGCTGGCAAAGTGGCAGCCTTGTAGATCCCAGCCCTGCCTGCCAGCCTGGCGGATTTAGGCCCAAGATGAGGGGATTTTGCTGTTCTTTACAAAACAATTGTTATAATTAAGCGAGTGCAGTAAGGGATTTTAATGTTAGTGGCTTGGGCCGGGCCGGCTGGACAAAGCCTGTGCTAGCTACGCAGCTGGAGCCCTGCCGGTCCATCCCATCGACCTGCCGCTCGCGTGGCAGGTTTGGCTCCTTCTCACAGCTCTGCCCGTGCACCTCGGCCCTGACCCGTTGCACTTTCCGTGGCCCCGCCTGCTGCGGCGAAGTGCTGCTAAGAATGCGCAGTGGCATTGCCCCATGGATAGAGAACGGCCTGATTTCCAGACGTGACGCGTTCCCACAACTCCTCTGGAGGTCAGTGGAAGCTGCAGAGACTCAGCAGCCCAGAGAAGCAGCCTCCGGATGAAGAGGGAGAGACCCACCTACACGAATCTTCACTTTGGACTGGGAAATAATGTTTGAACATGGGACTCGGGAGACTCAAGCCAAGACTCTCCAGGCCTTTCTTTAAAGCCAAGGTTAGCAGCAAGAAGCTAGATGGTCATAACGTTAATGCAGTGGGCTGGGACTCAGGAGAGCTGGGTTCGACTCCTCGCTAGCCCATCGCCTCCCTGAGAGACTCTGGGGCTGTCTCTGACTAGGTGAATGTACAGCAGCTAGCACGGTGGGGGCCCTGATCTTTGTTGGGGCTCCCGGGTGCTACTGGGATACCACAGTAAAATGAAAAAGGAGGAGTCCACTAGAATAAAAGGGGGGTGGGCACATTTGCTAATTGTCTCTCCTCACCCACCCGGCCCCTGCGTGCTAGACTGGGTGAGCAGGGTGGGAAATGCAGTTGGGTAGGAGGCGGAGTGATTAATATTTTTGAGAAATGAACCCGATAGCAAGAAAATAAACCTGCCTAGCGGGGGGGAGGGCGGATTATGATTTTTAAAGTTCAGCCAGTCCCCAGTGTTTCTTAGGAGATAAAAGCTTTCGACGTCCTGGGCAGGGAGCCAAAATCTGTGTTTATTTGAACATGTTATAAAATACGATCTACACGGGAGCAGCTAATTCCTCTTTCTCGGGGAGGGCCAGTGCTTCACTGGCTTTTCAGGCGGATGAAATGTCATCTCTACGCTTCCAGGCATTTTGTTGTGAGGAGCACAGGACAAGTGTGAGGTTATTAACCTTTCTGGTAACCCTGTCACCTTTTTCGTGGAGACCCGCCTTTGAAGAGCATCACAAAAAATAAATAAATTATGGACCATGCTCTGTCTCCTCTCCCCCTCCCTGTAGCCTCGGAAGAGAGTCCAAGAAATAGCTTGGCCTTTCTGGGAGAGTCCAAGGAAGAGATGTCAGTGATCATGTGGTGATGCCCGACTGACCAGGAGACGCACATGGTATCCGTGTGGGTTGGAAGCCAAGGTGAATGTGGCTGGGTGCAAGAGCACGTGTGCTTGAGGGCAGCTGAGCTGTGCAAGGCCAGGCCAACCAACGGACACCCGTCCCGTGTCTAGAGACGTGATGGCATTTGATGGAGCCTGTGTTAGTGTCTGAACATGACCAGAGTGAGCAAGATGGGCCGGATCCTCGGCTCCCCTTCGGCTGCTCTGGCAGTGCAAAGCAGACATAAAGGCAGCTAACTCATCCTTTGGTGGGATTCCCCCGGGTTAGCAGTGGGGAGCTGTCATAGCAACTCCTGTGCTGTCATCCTTCGTAGTCCCTGCTGCGGGGCAGTGTCCAGGAGAAAGGGCATGTGGGCAGTGTGTTTCTATGGTCCAGGGATCCCCAGGAGCTAGAGTAGCCCCCTTGGGAGCCGCGAGTATATAGCAGTTGGCATAACTTAGAGCTGCCCTTGGGCTGCTCTAACTTGTCAGTCCAAATTGGCTCACATTAGCCCCAGGGGCTACACAGGTGGCTTAAAGTCACCTTCCTCCTTTATCTTATGCCAGACACAGCTTGGCCAGACCAAGCAATCAGGCCCGATGCCTCCAACCTGGGCAGTCAGAGCCAACCTGACTCATGGTACTGTCTCATTGCCAAGGCCTGGAGTCCAGGTGCGCTGGCTGCTGACCAGTGGCATTGGAGATGGCTCTTTGCTTATGGAAGGGAGGCTAAATACTAAGCAATAGCTTGTGTGGTCACTGGCATGGAGTGTTGCTTTGGGCTGTTGGATGTTTCTGAGTGAGCAGCAGATTTCCTTCTTCAAAGCAGCCACATTTTGCATGATAACCTTGCATTAGGCTGTTGTTTGTTCTCTTTCATTTTAAAATGCTATATGGATAGAATGTTTCCGTCTGCTATGCATTCTGTTTACTCTCTCCTCCTGAGCTGCCAATCAGCCTTCCTTATTATGTAGGTGTGATTGATGGGTACATAGGGGTGACATCACATCTATTCATAACGCAGCAGGAATAATGAATGGGATGCAGCGATTTATGAGGGGATGATTTTGCGGAGGATTTCTGGTCACATCATAAACCGGAAGGATGTAACTCATTCCCCGAGACAGAATTAATTCTGCGACATTTACCGCAGTCCATCGGTTGTTCGGCTTTATAATATAATGGATCCAGGGCTATTTTGAAGATGGGAAACATTTAAAACAACTGAAACATTTATCGGAGTTGATGAAAACTATTTAAATCGTTATTAGATGAGTAACAGGATTTGGGCCACTCTCCTCTGCGAGGGAGGAAATTCCCAGAATGCTCATGTAATTGGCATGCCTGAATGAGCTTAAAAATTCTCATTTAAATGCCTTTTTCTTGTTGAAAGTGGAATTAGTGGAAGGTGGTGGATTGACATCACTGGGGAGTGAAGGCTTCTATACAGCTACAGAACAGGTACTGAGTGGGTAGCAACAAAGCTTACACAAGCGACAAAGAGTTCTGTGGCACCTTATAGACTAACAGACGTATTGGAGCATAAGCTTTCGTGGATGAATCCCCACTTCTTCGGAAGCTTACACACACACTGCCATGTGAGTCAGCCTGCCAGGGAAGGACAACCTTTAGGAGTCAGAGGTGGAGATGGTAGAAAAATTTCCAATGAAACATTTTCACATGGGAAAATAGGCTTTATTTCAAATCAGGAATTTTCCAGGGAAAAAGATCAATTTCAGTGATATGTTTGGTTGGGAAAATAGAAATGGAAGAATTCCGGTCGATGTTAACCTCTGAACTGTCACGGAGCCTCATGGGAGTTGTAGTTCCAGGTCTCTTGTGTCCCCATTCTCTGCTATGGGCCCAGCTCCCTGGGGCTGGACTACATTCCCATGATGCAGCATAGACGCACCCTGCTAAGATGTCAGTGTATCATGGAACTCCACAGAGGTCTGTCCTGGGAGCTGGGCCCATAGGGGAGAAATGGGGCATGAGAGCCCTGGAACTACAGCTCCCAGTGGGCCCCATGGCAGCTGAGAACAAGGCGGAGATTAATGTTGACCTGCAATGTTTAATTTCGACATTTACGAACGGAAACTTTTTGGAACTTGCCGTTCCTTGAGACGTTTAATTGCTCGACATTTCGCCGCACTCGGGGACGAAAACGAATATCGACATTTCCCGCGAGATGGAAGTCCTTCTTTTTGATCCACGCTGCCAATAGAGCAGTAGGACCACATTGTATTCGCTCCTTGGTCTCGCTTTGGGGGGGCTGCCAATGAGGGGCTTGCTTGGTGCAGATCCCAGTGGTGGTTTTCCGATGCAAGCACCAGCGCGGCAGGGATTGGGCTGAGACCAGCGGTATGTTTCCACAATTCCCAGAGCTGAACAGCTTTGGCTTACTTACCAATCCAGGCTGCTTTCAAAGGGGTGACCTGAGCCCATTCGGCAATGTAGCTTTCCTTCCCTGATCTCGTCCTTTTTATTGGTAGTATTTCGCTCCCACTTTGCCCTGGGGTAAATTACTGCATGACTTGCAGGCCAGTGACGAACTGAGGCCCAAGGAGGGAGGGAAAGCATGGGACCCTCTATAAACTGAGTTTCTTTCATGCTCTCTGAAAGCTTAATTCAGCCGTCAGTCCCCAGGCCTGCCTTATTGCTCTTCCTGAGTCTCATGTGATGTCTATGCTGGAGAGTAAACTTTTTGCTTGCTGGAAAATGAGGGAGAGTTCTGTGAACAGCGTAGCTTTTCTAACCAGCCTATACCGCATTCAGCGTGTCATCTGTGGACCAAGCCAGGGTGTCCAGAGACATAGCTGAGACATAGGTGAGAGGATTATTGCAGGAGTGGGTGGGTGAGATTCTGTGGCCTGCAGGAGGTCAGACTAGATGATCATAATGGTCCCTTCTGACCTTAAAGTCTATGAGTCCTGCTGGCACATGGGATTCCTTAGTTCAGAGAAATTATCTTCCCAAGGGGCATATGTCTCATACAGTATAAACGCCTCCGATCACAAATAAATTAGTACAGTCGTTTGCCTCCACGAATGAACTGCTACCAGAGGGCAGAGGGGAAGAGTTTTCATTGGGGAAAGATTGCATTTGGCTTTTAAAGAGGCAGGTTGTGGGTGAAGCCAAAGGCCCTCCTCCCCTCCCCCCACAATTATTCTGCTCTTTATCTGGGACAGACTCTATTTCCCTGCGGCACCCAGTCCCAAGAGTGAGTGAGACTGGGATTCCTGAGACAATTATAAAGCAAGCACCCACAAATGAGAAGGGGCAGCAATCAGACTGCCAAAGGCTGTGTGAAACGTTAGCTTGGAGTTTCAGGGGCTAACCACACCCTGGGGTGGTGGTGATGCTTGGAATTTATGCATGGAATGGACCACACCCGGATAAGGGGTTTGGAAAGAGAAAAACATCCTAGGAGACGGGGGAGGGATGCTGATTAGACTCTGGCAGTCACTGAGTTGAAGCCTGTTTCCTCGTGCTTCTGCTGATGTTTTGTTAGTAACGTGGAACGCTCCTTAGAGCAAACTGACGGACCGTGGATGTGTGGTTACATCTGATTTGATTCCTGCCTCTTATACAGACTCACTGTTGCAATGCAGGCAAATCACTTGACCCCTCCATGCCTCAGTTTCTCCTTCTGCCGAATGGGATAGTGCTAATGATGGCCTGGCTCCTAAGGAGTGGAGCTGAGTGAATAGCGGATTTGTTTATTTGGGAGCTAAACTGAAAAATCTGAAAAGAAAAAAAAAATCTGCTTGAACCAAACCCAGATTTTTTTGTTGAATGCAAAACGTGGGGCGGGGGAGTTGTTTTGAATCCACCAAAACGTTTCATTCTATTTTTTGTTTTTAATTTAACTTTGGTTTGGCCATTTTCAGACGTTTTTTGCCGTATTCGTTTGTGTGCTTAAATGGCCAAATTTGAAGACAAAATGCCGTTTCAAAACAGAACAGGTGAAACAAAACATTTTGACTTGTTAAAATGAAAAAAACCCCAAAAACCCAGACCAAATTTGACAAATGATTTCAGAGCCCCCAAATGCATTTTTGGGTGAAAAAAAAATCTATTGACTGAAAAACGTTCCCCCACGTGTAGTTGGGAGTTTAATGCCTCTTCGGGATTTGAAAGGCGCCCGATTGCTACCCTGACGAGCAGCACAGAAATGCCGGGGTAGCTAAAAGAAATCCCACCTGTTCATCGGGAGAGCTCTGGTTTGCTCCACTACTTCCCACCAGCAGGCAAAGCAGTGTCCTAGTTTCACTCCGTTCAGCCTCACTGGTTTCTCCGGCTCAGCCTATTATTGAAGCTAAAGACAGGAGGGCTTGGGAATCTGAAATGAACCTTTTGCTTGTCCCTTCCCAGCCCCAGGTGCTTCATTAGAGCCAAAGTTGCCAGGTAAGCTGGGTGATAAATCGCTCTGTCCCTGTTAAATACGTGTGTCTCTCCCCACTCCCCCCCAAACTTACAAAGATGGTTAATGTTGTGTATTCCCTTACAGGAGGTGGCATTTGTGCTGAGCTTAATGACCTTTCCAGACTGGATAAAATGAAGATGGAGCTACTCGGTCCCCAGAAAAATCATGGAGCGGGTCCTCAAGGAATCCATTTTGAAGCACTTGAAGGAGAGGAAGGTGATCAGGAACAGTCAGCATGGATTCACCAAGGTCAAGTCATGCCTGGCGAACCTGATTGCCTTCTATGCTGAGATAACTGGTTCTGTGGCTATGGGGAAAGTGGTGGACGTGATATATCTTGACTTTACGAAAGCTTTTGATTCGGTCTCCCACAGAATTCTTGACAGCAAGTTAAAAATATGGATTGGATGAATGGACTATAAGGTGGATAGAAAGCTGGCTAGATCGTCGGGCTCAACGGTTAGTGATCAATGCCTCAGTGTCTAGTTGGCAGCCTGTATCAAGCGGAGTGCCCCAAGGGTCGGTTCTGGGGCCTGTTTTGTTCAACATCTTCATTAATGATCGTGATGCTGGGATAGATTGCACCCTCAGGAAGTTCGTGGATGACACTAAACTGGGAAGAGAGGTAGATACGCTGGAGGGTAGGGAGAGGGTCCAGAGTGACCTAAACAAATTGGAGGATTGAGCCAAAAGAAATCTGACAAGAAATCTTGTCTTCAACAAGGACAAGTGCAGAGTCCTGCACTTAGCATGGAAGAATCCCATGCATTGCTACAGGCTGGAGACCAACTGGCTAAGCCACAGTTCTGCAGAAAGGGACCTGGGGATTACAGTGGATGAGAAGCTGGATATGAGTCAACTGTGTGCCCTTGTGGCCAAGAAGGCTAATGGCATATTGGGCTACATTAGTAGGAGCATTGCCAGTAGATCAAGGGAAGTGATTATTCCCCTCTATTCGGCACTGGTGAGGCCACATCTGGAGTACTGTGTCCAGTTTTGGGCCCCACACTACAAGAAGGATGTGGGCAAATTGGGGAGAGGCCAGCAGAGGGCAACGGAAATGATTAGGGGGCTGGGGCACATGACTTATGAGGAGAGGCTGAGGGAACTGGGCTTGTTTAGTCTGCAGAAGAGTGGGGGATGTTTTGATGACTGCTTTCAGTTACCTGAAGGGGAGTTCCAAAGAGGATGGAGCTCAGCTGTTCTCAGTGGTGGCAGATGACAGAACAAGAAGCAATGGTCTCAAGTTGCAGTGGGGGAGGTCTAGGTTGGATATTAGGAAAAACTATTTCACTAGGAGGGTGATGAAGCACTGGAATGGGTTACCTAGGGAGGTGGTGGAATCTCCATCCTTAGAGGTTTTTAAGGTCAGGCTTGACAAAGCCCTGGCTGGGATGATTTAGTTGGGGTTGGTCCTGCTTTGAGCAGGGGGTGGGACTAGATGACCTCCTGAGGTCCCTTCCAACCCTGAGATTCTATGATTCTACTCTTCGAAAAAGCAGCCACTGGCTACAAGCAGTGTCCTTACCCCGCAGCTCCGACTGTGAAGAACCCAGCAACGTGCTGGCTGGTGGACAGGCAACAGACTGAGGGGAGCTGGAGATTCACAGACCTGTCCCCAAGGACAGTCACCCTGGCTCCAGCCACTGTCGATAACCTCGATAGCTCATCGTGGGGTGCACCGCTGCAGTTCCTTCCGGGCGTCGTGAGGTGTGTTGTGGGGTCCTCGCGCAGTATGGCATCCCGCTCTGCACAGTACAGGCAGGTGTGGGGGGCAGTCCCAGACATTCTGTTGGCCTCCTTTGCCTTTTGGTAGAACGGCTGCAGTCCCTGCCACATGGCCTAGCACTGCTGCTCGTCCCAGTCATTCCCATCTCCTTTCGGTTTGTATCAGTTTGTCACGATGCTGTTCAGGCTCCACGGAACCATGGCCGCCTTCCAGCGGCTCATGGATCGGTTGTTACAACCCCATGGGCAATATGCCGCTGCCTACATTGACAACATACCTAGCCCAAGTACTCCCAGCCCTTAAGGATGCTGGACATACGGCCCACCCAACAAAAAGTCACCTCGGACTGAGCAAGGTGACGTTCTTAGGATACACTGTGGGGGGGAGGACAACTAAAGCCCCTGGTCGACAAGATAAAGGCCCTGCGAGATTGGCCCAACCCAACAATGAAGAGGCAGGTGCGGCAATTCCTTTGCCTGGCTGGATATGACTGGCGTTTCGTCCCAGACTTTGCTACCTTGGCAGCCCCCCTGATGGAACTAACTAGGATGTCATGACCTCAGAAGTCTGTTGAGTGTGAGACAGCCCTGCGGACATTGAAAGAGCGACTGAACAGCGGCTCAGTCTTAATACATCCGGATTTTCAGAACCCCTTCATTTTACAGACGGATGCCTCAGAAGTGGGCCTCAGGGCAGTATTATCACAGGAAGTAGCTGGGGAAGGACACTCTGTGCTGTACCCAAGTCGCAAGCTGTTCCCCAGAGCAACCCGCTACTAAACTATTGAGAAAGAAGCCTTGGCCGTTAAGTGGGCCATAGAAGCTCCGTGGTATTATCTGTTAGGAAATACATTCCGACTGATCACTGATCATGCGCCCTTGCGATAGTTGAATAGCATGAAGGATACAAATGCACGAATCATGCACTGGTATCTTGCCGTGCAACCATACGATTTTCCGGTACTACATCGCCCCAGGAAAGCACATGCTAGCACCGATTTTTTTCCCGAGGATAGCAGGGGAGGGGGGAAAGGAAGAGTCTCCATGGGTGCCCTCTTGAGGGGGAGGTTTGTGATGGTGTGAACTCACCCCCCGCTGGACGGGGAAAGATTAACTCCTCACTATGGGTAGAGGAAGTCCCTACTGGGCATGCTCCAGGTGTAGCAGCTGTATAAGAGGGAGCAGCCCGGCTCAGTCTGGGCTGACCGCTGGAGAGGGAGGATGCTTCTTGCTGGCTCCTGCCCAGGAACCACTGGAGCCCCGGACCATGGAAGCCAGAGGCGCCAAGACCCACACGGACGCTCAGCTACCTGTGGACACCCCAGAGAGGTCTGAGCTACAGGGAGTTGCACCGGCCGAAGAACCCAGAGACCCCGAAGACGCACAGATCCCGGGGGGGACAAGCCATTGTCCCGAGGCCGGTCAGCGTGTTGTGGACGGATTTCCGCTGACCCAGTGGCGGACTCACTCGCCACTGCAAGGGCCTTGGGCTGGGACCCGGTAGAGCAGGGAGGGCCCGGGTCCCCCTACCTGGCCACCACCTTCCCCCACCCCCCGGGTGGTGGCCCACACCTCCTTCTCCCCACCAAGTGTATGCTTGACCGTACAGCTCCGCTCGGAGGGCGACTTTATTGACTCCAGCTGCTAGGTCATACAGCCCCATCCAGAGGGGTATCTCCATCGACTTGGGCCGCTAGACCTGGCTGCTGGCGAACCCAGTGGATCATTCATGACTCTGGCCGATAGGCCTTACTGCCCTGTAGACCCAGGGTATCTCTATTTACTTTGGCCATCAGGCCTTACTGCCTTGCAAACCCCGGCGTACCCCTATGGACTCTGGCCGCTAGGCCTTACTGCTTGGCAGAGAAGGGCTACCCCCTGGACGTGGGTCACGTGACCCTATTGCCCTGTGGAGCAAGGTGACTCCATAGACTTCGGCCAGTGGGCCGTAAAGCCCTGTGGATCAGGGCATCTCTATGGACTCATGCTCTTAGGTCTCACGTCCTGGAGAGCGAGGGCAGCTTGGAGGATGGGGTGAACTCACCCCACACGGGACAGGGTCTCCCCCACCCTGTCATAAATGCTCATACAACTTTAGCTTCTTGAATCTCAGCGTCTACCGCCATTACTTAATTATTGTCTGCCCTCCCCCCGCTGTCTATAATTTCCCGCAACAGTTAAAATTTCAATTGATAAAAATAAATTCTTAAACCCCCTAATTTCGCACAACTGTGAGAATTTAGATTGATAAAAATAGAAAAAAATGCCTAACCGTAAAGATCAATATTATCTGTCAAAATTATATAAAAAAAATTGAATTCTGCCAAGCCTGTCTATATTTATGTGCCTGCAATTTCCCTGTCTCTCTCTTTTTTTAAAAGCATGTTGATTTTTCTGATAATCCTTTGAATGTTTTCCTCTCCCCCCTGCACAAATCTCCACAGCTGTTAGGTCTTCAAATCCTTCATTCATCAAGAGAGGCAGCGAACGAGAGAGGGGGAAGAAAGGGCTGCCTGGCGAACACAAAAGACCGAGAAGAGCGAAAGAGAAGACAACAATGTAGTTAATACATAAAACAGAGACATTTCTGGCACTCGTCGTATCATTAATCTGTCTAAAGTGGCTTTGATCTCTTCTGCTTTAATTAACTTATAATTATAATGTGATTATATTTTTGCAAGCGGGCGGGAGCTGGGGAGCTGCGGTCTCAAAGCAAGCGTGCGCTGGCGACGCCTGCCTTTCATACCCCCTGTCACTCTGTCGCCGGCGCACGTGTCAAAGATGAGATGAATGGGGAGGGAGGGGGATGTGGGGGAGCAGCTCCCAGTGGCGGGGGGAGGAGGGAGGTGCTGCTGGCAGTCCTGGGGCTATGGAGCAGAGCTGTTACATGTCTGATTGTGCTGGGCCCTGTCCTCTCTGCTTTGCCTGCTCCTGCGTGGCATGCCAGGGTGTGACTCTGAAGCAGGCCAGCTTGCCGTGCTCAGCGTCCTGCGTGGTCATGGCTACAGCTCAGGGAAAGAGCCGGAGCGCAGCGGCGTGCCCACGCTTTCAAGCTGCAGGACACCAAGCCGCGCGCCGAGACTTTCACCGCGTTGCAGCAGGGCCCACCGGGGACATGACTGGGCAGCAAGCTGGTTCACCCCTTGGCTTGCCCTGCCACAACTCCCCTTGTAGACAAGCCCTGTGGTGGGGTTTCTTTGGGGGGCGAGTGGGGGTTGTAACTCACCTTGCAGACAAGCCCCTTCATTTTCTGGCTTTCCTCTCCAGGGTCTCCCTGCTGGGCCCATGAAGGAATTGCGTGGGATGAAACTATGGGCTGGATTCAGAGGTGGCTTGAGCGAGACTCACTCCGAGACACCCACCTCCACTCATCAGTGTCTCATTTAAAGCAGGTCGCCCATTGCATTGAGTTCGGCCCATTAGTGAGCAGGTGGTGCTGATAAAGCCGTGGTCCTGGGTTCAGTCCCTGTGTGTGGTACATATTAGGCATGGCAGCCTGGCTTCGTGGAGATGGTCCCGGACTAGGGATCTCTTCGCAACTCCGCTGCTGGGTGACCTTGGGCAAGTCACTGACCTACCTTCTGCCTCAGTTTTTCCCTATCTGTAAAATGGGGATAATGGAACTGACCTTTCAGAGCGCTTTGAGATCCACTGAGGAAAAGGTCTATGTAAGAGCTCAGTGGTTGCAAGCCAGCGTCACTCCCACAGAGGAGCTGGAAGACGGTGCCAGCTACTGCAGGGCCTGGCTTACTTTGGTGTGCACTTTCCTACCATGGACGAGCACACGAGTGTGACGGCACGCACACTATTGCCAGTTGTGCAAGGGGTTTTGATTTGCCTGAACCCTGGTGGCTGCCTGGTACACCGCGACGTCACAATTCGAGTGTGCCACGAGGTCAATGGGAGTAAGGCACCTAGCTCTCTTTGAGGCTTTGAGGCTTTGAGCTTTTGAAAATCCCACCCTGTTGGGGTGTGAACCCCACACCAGCGAGCAAAGGGTTAACAGGAGTCTGAGCTCAGTTAGGCCACCTGGTCAGGTGTGTCAGGCTTGGTTCATCATCAGACCCAGCTGGGAAGAAGCTGGGTCTTCTTCATGAAGGAAGGAAGTGAAAGCTACAGGGGAAGGACCCAGGACAGAGAGGGTTGGTGTCCCCTTGCTTTGGGATTGGAACCCCAGGGAAGCTGTAGGAGGAGCTAGCCCCAATGCTAGGCCTGGGGAAAGGGGCAGGGCTCCAGTGAAGCAGTCCTGAGGATCGGTGTTCCACACCACGAGCTGGGGAGAGCCTGGCAGGATTAGGAGTTCAAGCCAGCATGGGTGGAGGTTACTTTAGCTGGCTTTGGTCTGGCTGGGGTGCGGACGGGTTGAGTTCTGTCAGGGGGCGCCTAGGAGCTGCTGCTCTCAGAGAAGAGTGGGGCTGCCAGTATGGAGGAAGGTGCTGTGTTGATAACTGGAGTTGTGTGGGACACCAATACCTGGGAAGCAGTGAGACTTTAACGTGACCTGGCTGGAGGGTCAAGTTAGGAGAAGAACTAGGTCACGTTAGGGCCGGAGCAGCTGTTGGTGGGGGTGCCAGATGTGGAGAGCCTGCTATGCCATGCCCAGCCAGGAGGGGGCATGTTGGCCGGCGAGTCACTCTTCTGCACCCAGCCATAAAAAATAATGCTGTATGCTGAGCTGAAATGAAACGGGAGAGGACGTTCTCGGCAGGTGGAATGTAGTTACCCAGGTAGGAATTTGGCTCGATGAGTAAGTGCCATGGGGTCTGTAGTGCCCACAAGCAGTCGAGCCCAGCTAAAGGATGGCAGCTCAACCAGCACAGTGCCCCCGAATGCCACACCTCAGAGAGGCAACTTCAGAGTGACTTCCGAAAAGACTGGCTGATTAAATATTCTCCCTACATCTTGGGCATTTAAACCTGCGCATCCCCCTGTTGGAGGAGTCCTGAGATGAGGATTACCCGGCCCCCTTGGTCAGCATTTTCAAACGCGACTAGCCAGTCTGGGTGCCTAGCTCAGGTGCCTTAAAAAGACCTGATTTCCAGAAAATGCCTAGCCCCCCCACCCTCTGAAAATCAGGTCCCTTTAGGGGGTGCATCAACCCGGGCCATAAAATCGCTAGTTCCTTTTGAAAATGTAGCCTGGATGTTTCTATCTGGCCTTCCCCACATCTGTCTCCCTTTCAGACCTGCCTCAGTGTTAAGACTCACTGCCATGCATGTAAAGGGGCGAAGGCTTGTTTAGCGCATGTCCAACAGCCTGGCAATCTGATCTTTTAAACCTTGTCTCTTTTACGTTCCATGGTATCATTGATTTAAGCCTGTTCTTCTTCCCCCTGGACACAGGACAGTTGGACACAGCTGGCTTGTTAGCCGAAGGGGAGATCTTTGCCTTTGCCCAAGCTTTGAGTTTCCAGCTACTGTGAAAAGGTAAGGTATTAGTGGCATTAACGGGGCATCTCTCTCTCGCTTCCCTGGAGGGTGGCAGAAAGCAATAACGTCATGCTAGATGGGGCATAATGAGAAGTGTCCCTATGCAAATAGGTTCCCTTTAAAAAGGACAAATGGACACTGCTTGGCTGTGGATTCCACACCGGCGGCGTTTGGCTTTTTTTTTCTCCCTGTCTGAGCAACTCGCGATGTTTGAAGAGCCAAATGAAAATCACCCCCCTTTGGCAGATACCCCCAGATCACATCTCTGTGCGGAGAATGGGGAAGGCAGGAATGCAATATCCCACTTAACTGTATCTTAAGGCAGCAAATAGGAGTGTTTTTTAAATTATATACATTCGTCTGAAATTGCTTTTGAATGGCTGCCTAGTGATGGAGTTTGAGCGCGCTGATCCATTACCGGGCAAATCTCTTTCCTCCCAGTCTAGCGCAACGAAGGGAAATGCGCCCACCGCTTCTGTTCTGACAATACCGCTCCACCGCCACTCTTCCTTTCAGCTGCTTCCTGGCCGGAACTTCTTTCAGAACTCACCCGATATCCTCCAGCCTGGCGCTTAACAATCCCCCCCTTCATTAGCTCCTGAAGTGCCGCTTTGAGCAGCTTCGCTGATAGGAAACGGCAATAAAAAAGCGTAATTCTCCCGAGGAGGGTTCTTTAGCTTGGGAGCGACGGGCCATTACCTCTAAGGTGTTCAGGCAGACTGAGCTGCTCTTCCCTTCACAGCCATTATGGGACTGGAGTGTCGAAAATAGTTCCTCGCCCGCCCGGCTTTGCTACATGGGCTCTGCGCCCCTTTGAATGCCGACAACGTGTTCGGCTCTGCGTTCTCCTCCGAAAGCTGGATTTCGGGGACTCATGGGGCTCCTTCCCATTCCATGGAGCTCTTCCAGCTGGGCGCCGCTCTGCGGGGATGGCGGTATATAGGTGAAGTGGGCTCTCGAAAGGATCATTCACTGGTAATGTCAGTGCTTGTGCATTGACTGCACTGTCTGTAGAGGCTACACACTGCCGGCTTGATGCCGCCCAGGCCTGATCTGTAGCACTTCCTGCTATTCCAGCCTCCAACGGCTCTGCCGATGCCGCTCACACCTGCCCAGAAGACTTGTCCGAGGCAGGTGGATTAACTTTGACAGGTGCGCCCCACATCATTCCCTTCTCCAACAAAGGGAGCCTGAAGGCGGCTGATCTTTTATCTGCATGCAGCCGGCGATCGGCTAACACAGGGGTCAGCAACCTTTCAGAAGTGGTGGGCCGAGTCTTCATTGATTCACACTCATGTAAGGTTTTGCCTGCCAGTAATACATTAACGTTTTTAGAAGGTCTCTTTCTGTACGTCTATATTATATAACTAAACTATTGTTGTGTGTAAAACAAATAAGGTTTTAAAAATGTTTAAGAAGCTTCATTTAAAATTAAAGTAAAATGCAGAGCCCCCCAGACCGGTGGCCAGGACCCGGGCAGTGTGAGTGCCACTGAAAATCAGCTTGCCTTTGGCGCCCGTGCCATAGGTTGCCTACCCCTGAGCTAACATTTGCACGCCGCAGCAGCAGTAGGTATTTACACCCCTGTTCTGTGTAAGGATTTCGCAGGAGGTAACCAGACAGCTGCTTCCGGAATCGATGCATCACCTGCATCACCGATGGGGTGCCACAGGTGAGTTATGGAACCCCATCACCTGTGGCAGCTTGACGATGGGTACGTTCACCCCTGGCTATCAGAGGCGTGAATTCCACTGGATAATTGAGAGAAGCTGGGGAAGGCGTGTCCCTGCTCCCCCCACAAGTATCTGCAGGAAGGGCCCTGGGCCTTTTAATCAGCACAGGTGGTCTCAGTTTTACATCTCCTCTAAAAGGCAGCACTCCCTACGTCCCTGACATAGTCCCGTATCAAAGGACGTCTTCCCCCTGCTTTCCGCCGCCACTCCCTGCCGTTTGTTAGGGGGTCTCCTAGCCACCCCCAACCCTGGTTAGCTTGTGAATTCCAACCTGCCCCGGTGGCAAAGTGCAGATTCCCAGAATTAGGGGAGAGTTCATCTTGGAGGTTTCACTCTGTTCCATTACAGGGCTAGAGCCCAGCTGTGAAATTAGGAACTGGATCTGGGTTTGGGATTCCGGCTGCCCCATATGAACTTTGGGAGATGTGACTTGAGCACCGAGCCTTCCTCCCTCTTGCCAGCAACAAACGCTGCAGCCCTGCATGCTGCTTCTGAAGCCGTAATCTTGTTTTACTTCATGTTTTCCCTCCCTTTTGAGTGTTTGTTGTTGATGCAGGAACAGTGTTGTGCATCTAGAGTCCAGATTAGTAATGGTGGTCAACTGAGCTCAGAGTTGATATCAATCCTCTTTGTGCATCTTACATTTCACATGCCACCTTCCACAGGCTGAAATGCTCGGGGGTCGGGGAGTGGGGAGATATCAGGAACTCAAACTGGTGGGGACAAGTCCACTATTGCTGCTTCACCCACACAAGGGGCAGGGACCCCCTGTGTCCCATGAAAGAGACACTCCCTGATGGGAAACTGCATCAGTGTCCAGGACAGAACTGCATTTGTGTGTCCGATGCTACCGCAGGGGGACACGTTGTTCAGATCTGAGCACTGTCAGCAGGGGGGAGGCATGACATGTCATTCTTGACCAATGTCCTGTGGTGGAATGGCTCTGATGGATGCTAGAGGGAATGCCAGGCCTCCTGGGCTGCTGGAAGAATCCTTTACAGGTAAAGGAAATAAGAGGGATCTTGGCGATCCCATTCTGGCTCAACCAATTGGACTGGGAATCAAGAAACCTGGGTGCTATTCTTGACTCTGCCACTACGTCATCATGTGCCCACGGACAGGTCACACACACAAAATTGCTCCGTGCCTCAGTTTCCCCATCTGTAAAATGGGGATAATGCTTCTTTCCCCTGCTTTGAGATCCTTGGGCAAGAAGTGGAAAGTATTCTCCTTAACCCTGCAGCCTGTCTCGCTAGCGGCATAGAACCCAGGTAGCAGGCGGGGCTTTGCACAAGCCTGCCACCTAGGGGAAAGTCCTTTGTGCACAGGACATGACCTTGTGACTCTTCCCCCGTGATGTGTCGTCTAGCTGAAACGTCAGCTGCCTACTGCCTGCGCAGCATGGGCAGGTGCAACATCAGAGAGAGCCAGGCGCCTGGAAAACAAGACGTTCTGGGACTGCTTCCAGCAATGAAGAGCTTTTGGGCTCGGGGGCAGGTGGGAGGGAGGGAGCAACCGCAACGAGGAACAGCAATTGCCTAATGAACGCACCAAGACGGTGCTCCGTTCCAGGGTGTGATCTACCCGGAGCCAACATCTCCTGGATTGTCATTAGCACGGAGACATTTGGAGGAGACAGCACCCAGGTTGCAGAACAAGTGTAATCAATCTGGGAACATATGGGGACTTCTTCGCCAAGCTGGTGTCCCTCCCGCCCTTTCTCCATCTATCCTCTTCTTTCTCACGGCAGTGTTTTAGAGGCGGTTTTGCGGGTGGGAAGGACGGCCTCTTATTTCAATCATCTGTAAGCAAAAGCATCTTGTTATAAATATCGCTCCGGAGCATCCCTGTAGGTATTTCCATGCACATACCGCCAAGCCCTTTGCAAAGGCAGACAAGTGCTGCTATCCTTGTTTTAGAGGCAGAGGCTAGAGTCCAAAGGGGGCCTCTGATTTGGGGATCTGGCTGTCTTTGGGGTGCCTAGCATTGATTTTCCGAGGGGCCGAGCATCTGCAGCTCCCCGTGGATTGCAGTTGGCCTTGTGGGCATCGCTCCGCGCTTCCTGAGCGGCTGGCCAAAAGTTGGGCACCCGGAAAATGGAGGCACTTAAAATCACTGAGCGCTTTTGAAAATGCTGGCTGGCACATCTTGCCTGAGCGCGTTGTGACAAAGTTCCTCCTCTACCTTGGTGAGTCCTGCGCTTATTGGCAGATTTTGATCGCCTCAGAGATCTTCCCCTCTGGTAGAACCCACAGTCAAATTCCTCCTGTGTCTGATCAGGAGTTGGGAGGTTTGGGGGGAACCCGGGCCCGCCCGCTACTCCGGGTTCCAGCCCAGGGCCCTGTGGATTGCAGTTGTCTATAGGGTTTCCTGTAACAGCTGCGTGACAGCTACAACTCCCTGGGCTACTTCCCCACGGCCTCCGCCCAACACCTTTTTAATGCTCACTGCAGGACCTTCCTCCTGATGGTCTGCTGATGCTTGTACTCCTCAGTCCTTCAGCTCTTCTCACTCTCAACTCCTTGTGTGCCTCTTGCTCCCAGCTCCTCGCACGCAACACCACAAACTAAAGTGAGCTCCTTTTAAAACCCAGGTGCCCTGATTAGCCTGCCTGTCTTAATTGATTCTAGCAGGTTCTTCTTAATTGGCTCCAGGTGTCCTAATTAGCCTGCCTGCCTTAAATTGGTTCCAGAAAGTTCCTGCTTGTTGTAGTGTAGCCCCTGCTCTGGTCACTCAGGGAACAGAAAACTATTCATCCAATGGCCAGTATATTTGCCTTCTATCAGACTTCTGTACCCCACTTGTCTGGGTCTGTCACAGCGTGCAAGAGCTGAGAACAGCAGCGAAGTCTCCTGACTCCAAATCTGGTGCTCTTTCCGCCAGCGCGCGCTGTGACAGATATTCCAATCCCATGCAATAGCTATGGGGCCCATATTGTATTAAGTGTACGAATGGTTTATTTATCACGGTGGGCCAGGGACTGTATGCAACTCCCAGGGGGAAGATTACTACAGCTCCTCCAGGAACCAAGACCAGTGTGTGTGTGTAGGGAGGTAATTAAGGTGAAACACCTAGTTGTAAACAGCTCCTGAGAGGTACCTCCCCCCCCACCCCGTGAAGGGTGGTTTATGCTGGGTTTTCCAGAGACCAACCAATGAGGAAAAAGCTTTTGATATGAAAAGGCTGGGTTTAAGCTACCTCAGGGCCTTCTTTCTGATCCAGCAAACAGACAGGAACTTCTTCGAACAAGGGATCCCCAACCCTTGCAGAAGGGTTGGGAAAACTTTGACCTCCTGGGTGCCATGAGACTGATGGGGTGACTCCTGGTATGTTTAGTGTGTGTGGTTAAATCTGCTGATTATGATGGGTTTTTTTCTGCAGTGCCTTTACCTTAAGAATAAAGGTGCTTGCTTAGAAAAAGCTCTATGGTCCCTTGCAACTGCTGGCACTTAGCCCGCAGAGAGACAGCAATGCACAGGTGCAGGTCATTGGGCAGACTGGCTTGCTGCGGGTGTCCCAGTGTCAGGCAGGGAGCTGGGCAGCCTTTAAACTCCCGGTAAGAAGGGAGTGGGACAAGGGTCCGTTCCCAGAGACAGGTGATGGCTGGAGACCTGAGACCTGACTGGGCCCTGCTGGAGTGGATACAGGCGCACTTACCCTGAAACCGACACGTGGAAACTGACACCTGCTACCTCTCCTTGTTAGCCACGTCGCTGCAGAACACATGGTGATGCTCTTGTTCAGACAGGCTCAAATGACCAGCTCTGGGCAGGGGAGGCAGGTTTGTAGAATTTTTCGTGGTTCCCAGAATGGGTCCAAGTCCTGCCGCCCTCCACACCTGCCTAAGGCTCTGGGAGGGGGTTTGGGTGAGGGAGGGGGTGAGGGCTGTGGGAGGGAGTTTGGGTGTGGGCTCTGGGCAGGGGGTTGGGGTGCAGGAGGGGGCATGAGGGGCGGGCTCTCGGAGGGAGTTTCGGTGTGGGCTAGGGCAGGGGCGTGGGGTGCGGGAGAGGGTGAGGAGTGCGGCGCTTACCTGAAAGCAACCCACACACCCCTCTGGCAGCGGCTCCTAAGTGGGAGTGCGGGGGGATCTCCGCATGCCACTGCCCATAGACATCTCCCCCGCAGCTCCCATTGGCCGCAGTTCCTTGCCAATGGGAGCTGCGGAGTCGGCGCTCGGGGCAGGGGAAGTGGGGAGACACCTCCCGGGAACACAGGGACGTGCCGACCGCTTCCAGGAGTGGCGCGGAGTGAGGGTGGGCAGGAAGCCACCTTAGCCCCACTGTGCTGCCGGTGGTGGCGGCTGCGAGCCCCTGGGCCCTTTCAAATCGCCCGGGGGCAGCAGGCAGGGCCGGGAGACACTCTGGGGGAGGCGCGTGGGGGTGGCAGGTGGGGCCAAGGGACAGACCCGGTCCTGAACATTGGTGGAGCTGGGCCCTGAATATTCCTGGAGCACGGGCACCATAAACCCATATAACTCGCCGCCCCTGATTCTGGATATCACATTCTGCAAAAGTACGGGGTGGGGAGCGAAGGAGATTGGATCCTGAGCTTTCATTTAAAGCCATCTTTCCCTGTAGCCCCCTCTAGATGATTATTACTAAGCGTTGGCATTGAGGTAGCGCCTAGTAGCTGTAGCCATGGACCAGACCTCCCTTGTGCTAGGCGCTGTCCAAACAGAACACAACGATGGTCCCTGCCCCTGGGAGCCGACAGTCTAAGCAGCAGGAATATGTCTTGGGCTCCTCTTTGTCCTTTACAATTTTGTCCCCTTCCTTCGAAATCCAATGGCAGCTTTCAGGGGCCAGTGACGAAGTTACCGGCCTGACACCGTTAAAGCTGGTCACAGTCAAGGGTGGTAGCTGCTGCATTACGCTAGCAGGAAGGTATTGGAATTCAGCGGCGTGGGAATCATTTACTGGACTCCCTCCCCGCCCCCTCTTGCGCCTCACCTATAATCACAGCATCCTTTCGCTGTCGGCTCCGTTCTCTGGTGTATATTTAACTTTGAAAAATCATTGAGCGAGAAAATTAGGCGGGGGGAAAAGAAAGGAAAACGGGGAGTGTTGCAAAGAGGCTGAGTTGGCCAGAGCCCTGCCCTTGCTATGCAGAGCCCTGGAGGTGATAGAGCAGAGTACTGCCGGAGCAGCATGGCTCAGGGCAGTAGGGAGGCGGGGCTGCCTGGTGGAGTGCTCCTTCCTGGTCCTCTAAAAGGGACCTTACCGTAGCACCACTTACATGTGGATGTGCTGGGAGGTTAGAGGACTGGCTGGTGACCAGGTCCCTGGGGTCCGTGGTGCACTGGGCAGGGGGTAATACCTAGTCCCCTGACCTCGTGTGGAGGTGCCAGGCTGAAATCTCAATCGTGCATTGCAGGGGAGGGATTGCCCATGAGCCTCTGTGAAGCCCTTTCTTCTCACTCCCCGCAAACAAAATAGTCTGTGGGTTCCTTAGTTAGGTGGATGGGCTAGAAGCTTCCTGTGTGTTCTGAGAAGCCCTCAGGTGCTGGCTAGGCTTCTCTGTCTGTCAGGGGTCCCTCTTGGGAAAGAGTCAAGAGAGTCACCCTCTAATGCCCAGCTCCCATTCTTAAGAGTCCTATCGCATGCATCCCCTATAAAAGGGGGAGAGACAGGCCCTAAATCAAATCTCCACCGCCGAAGCTTGATCCTGCATTTCTGTAATGAGCAAAAGCAAAACCTCAGACCCAAACAGTCCTGCACCCGGAGCGGGTCAGAATCGGAACTTTGTGAAAGTTTGCTGTGGCTGGATTCAGCTTCTTCTGATCCCCATACAGTAGGTTCAAGCCAAACAGGGCCGGTTCAAGGGGAGCAAGTGGATATTTGTGGGCCCCTGGATGTCACTATGTAAATCTTCCAGGAGTCCAGGGGCTAGTTAGACGCCTGGAAAATCTTGGATTGAAAGTTTAAAAAAGTAAAATTTGGCGACTGTGTCAGTATTTTGTTATTATCACTTCCATTGCTTAACGTTGGATAACGTTGTACGTATTTTGGTCTTTCTCACTTTGGGGCCCCTTGAAGATAGGCTTTTGGGGGCGAGGGGCAATGTCCTCTTTGGCTCCCCAGTAGCACCAGGCCTGCAGCCAAACTCACAGAGCCAAGTCTGCTAAATTCCAGCCAGCACAAGATTTTTTTAAATGAACTTTTTTTGTGTGGGTGGGTGGAAAATCTTCATTTTTGAAAGATTTTCATTTGTCCTGTTTTTTGTTCCTCCCCTTTTTCAGAGTCATAATGAAAAAAAAGGAGGGGGCAAAGAAAAAGAATGGCTTCAAAACCTGATTCCCCCACCCTCCAATTTTTGGGGGGTGGGGGGGTTGTTTTTTTAAAAAAGGGAAATTTTTGAAATTTATTTGTGGCGAATTTCCAGAAAGTGGTACTTTTTTCCCCAGAAAATGTGTGTGAAACGTAGCTACCCCTGCCCAATCAGCTCTAGTGGTACCTTTTCATTTCTCACCTGGTCTTGCCAGCTGAGGTCAGGGATTAAGTGCTGCTGCTGTGGGTATCATAAGAAACTCACCCGTTGCTGTGTCCAGGTGTTTGTCTTGCACACAGGAGCCGGGAAGAGGAACCCTCCAGTGTGGCAGCCTTAAGAGAACTCAGGTCTGAAAAGCTGGGGGAGATACCTGGTCTCATAGAGTGACCGGTGCAGATTCTGGGCATCTGGCCACGAAATGACATCTTCTCAGCTGTCTTGGAAACTCAATCCCGCCTTCCAAGCAGACACATGCCCCCATGCATCTGAACTCGTTCAGCCCAAGGGAGCTAGGACATGTGCTTATGGGCAGTGGATGGAAATGGGTCACCTTTGGGAGCGATGGGAGGGACAGTTGTTTACCGGGGAGCAGTGATAGGGTGGGGTCATTCGCAACGAGATTGCCATATTCACCACCGAGATAGTCACAACCGAGGGCTTCATTTTGGATGGTGTCTTAACCCAGCCTTCCATACTGGATCCAAGCTTTTTTTTCCCAATTATGGTCTGGTGTTTATCAGCTTACCCTCACATCACACAAGCCCCCCTAAGATCACGTCTGGGGGGCTGCCGGTGGGGCTGCCATCCCTGTGTGGCACTCAGAGCAGACACCAATTTCCACAGCTGTCAGTCAGGCGCTCAGGTTTGCTTGCTTAAACCAAGAAGATAAAAGTGAAATGAACAGGAGGTGCCGCTTCCCATGGAAAATAGCTCAGCGATCTGAGAGCCAGCAGTCCCACGCCTGTTGTGCTGGGCTCGGAGCGAAGCTTCCATTTATAAAAAGCTTTATCAATATTTCAGAAAAGTATTAATAAATGCAGCTGGGCACATTAATAACTTATCATAATGCACATCGGAAAGTGCCGCGGTGATACATTTTTAACAGATGAGTCTAAAACAAGCCAGCATCCCATGCCCATTAAGTAACACAGAGAGCTATTGATCCACAGTGATATATGCTGTATTTAAACAATGCACTTAGGCCTCGCGCAGAGAGAACTGAACGCTCTCCTTGGGAACAAGGCAGGTTGAAGCCGTGCTGAAGAGGCCTGATCCTGCAGACTCTTACTCAGGTGAGTACTGCTATTAATATCAGCAGGCTAGTCGTGTCATAAGGTTTTACAGGATTGGGCTCAATGTCTGTAGAATCAATTGAAGAGCATCACTGGAGCTGAAGTGTCATTACCAGCGATTGAACCCTGGACCTTCAGTGCTAAGATCATGACTCACCACAGCTTATTTTAAAGGACTTAGGGTCAGGTTTGTTTAAGGTATCCGGCATCTGCGATGCAGATAGGAATCTAGTGGAAATTTCAAGTGTCCAAGCACCTAGCTAACTCAAATTGATTTTAATGGGAGCTAGACACCTCAGTGCTTTTAAAAATTGCTCTAGGCACCTACCTGCATCTTCAGGTACCTAAGTCCCTCTAGCTGGCTTCTGTAGCAGAGTCCGGATAAGGGACAGAAGGAGAGCCTGGAACAATGGGCTACACAGGCATCGAAAGTGTTTTTTTGGGGCTGAGACTTTTAGGGGTGCTATTTTAGCGTAGTCTCCTGGGGTCTGCCCAAAGACCTTGAATATGTGGTTCTGTTGAAATGGACAGGTTTCGCAAAATCAGCTCATTTTCACCCACATTTCGTTTAGAACAAAAAGGTTCTGACACAGTCCAAACATCTCATCTGGACACTTTCCCGAACATATGGTTTTGATATTTCCATTTTGAACCTTTTTTTTTTTTTGGATGGTTTTTTTTTACCCCTTGCATCATAGCAGATATTGTCCGAGAAACACAAAACATTTAAAAGAGTCAAAACTGACAGGTTTCCATTTTGTCCCAAGAAAACCGTTCAGTTGACCCCAGAGCAGTTTTTCTTTGGAAGTTTTCTGGGCAGAGATTTTCAAATGTTTCAGTGTTTGTTCCCGTCGGGAATCAAGTCAAGGTTCGGGATGCTGTGTGAAATGGAACTTCAGTCCCATGCACAGCTCTGCGTATTATTTTTATTATGGTAGCGCCTGCGGGCTCTGGCCAAAGTCTGGCTTCTGTCGCGCTAGGTGCTGCATATGCGTATAAGAAGAGATCATCTGTGCCCATATTAGGAGTAAGGCCCTACAACTGCTCCCGTTCAGTCTCCTGATAGCCAAGTGAGTCAGCCTAACGACCTGCCCTGCCTGATTGGCTAAAAAAGGCAGCAGACCACTTCTTAAGCCCTGGCAGCAGTAGCTTGCTGGCTGCTCAGTGCATGCACCCATGGATTCTCTGCCTCCCTGTGCTCGCCTCACTCCAAGCCCTGCTCCAGCCTAGATCCTGCTCTGCACCTGGCCTTGCTCCTGCCTCAGAACCAGCCCTGCTTCTACCTTCCCTGACTCCAGGTAATCTGGTTCTGACCCTTGGCTCCCATTCCTGGCTCGGACTCCTTCTCTGACCACTAGGCCCTACTACCTATGGCCCAGTCTCATAGCTCCCGCGCAAAAGAATTTACACTCTAAATAGGCTGTAGACAAAGGGTGGGATGGGAAATGACTTGCCTAAAATGAGACAAAAAGTCAGTAGTAGAGCTAGGTCTCCTGAGTCCTAGCCATTGGGCAACACTGTCCAGTGAGCTGTTCCATACTGAAGACTAAGTGCTACTCTACGTGAGTAAAGCTTGTACATTCAGACCCTTAGTTCATCGTGTGTCTCACTCCGGCACTATTCCCACTGAAGGCAACCAGTTACATGCAGTTTACACCAGTGCAACGGAGAGTGCATTTGGGCCCAGCGTTGCTATATAAATCAACAGCTGCTGCTTGTAAGATGCTGGCTAGCAGCAACCGCCACCACTCTTCCTGTGCCCCTCCCAATGGGAAACGCGCGCCGTGATTGAGCATGTATTTGTTCTCTGTTCCTCAAGACCTATCGCATGGGTCTGTCTTTGCATGTGACAAAGACAGAAAGGGGGCCAGATTTCCCTGCTAATGTCAGTCGGTGTCGCACCTTTGACATCAATAGAGCGAGGCGGATTTACACCAGGTGCAGCTCTGGCCCATAACATATAAAACAATCGACCAATTTTGCAATATTTGACATGGCATTTACATGCTGTCCAATCGGCGTGAAATACAGGCATGCACAGCGTGACAGGTAGATAGGGCTGTTAGGCAGGCCTGGGGATCCACCACATGCGACGAATCCCTCCGGCTGCGGTCAAGGGGCCCTCTCCTGTATAGGCAGTAAAGGCACCAGAGTGGATTTACAGAGGGGCTTGCGTGGTCACAGAGGAAAAGGGGTGGGCCGGCCTCAGCCTTTCCACAGTCTACCCTGATGGGGGCAGCGGCAGGGCACTTTCGGATGCATGTTGACCACCGTACCCGCCTTACCGCTGTATCCCAGGAGCATCCCCACAGATCAGCAGGTCCGTCCCCCCTGTGGCTTTGCTACTGGTCATTGCCTAGGAGTGGCGCCCGCTCCTCTGCCCTCCCCTCCCTGCTCTGCCCTCATTCCACACTTGCACAAACCAGTGTCAATCGGGAGCCCCTCCACTGAACGGTGTGAGAACAGGACGGCTGGCTTCCCTTTCTCTTCTCCACATCTCTATTTTCTCTCTCTCTCGTCACCTTCTTTCCCTGTCTCCCCTCCTCCTCAGACCTCTGGTCTGAAGCGGGGGCTGGAGTCACCCCGCGTCACCTGACTCTCCATCACCAGGCAGGGCCGGTGACACCGATGCAAAGTTGCCGGAGCAGCCTGCTTTACAAGGGAGCTAAAGGATCTCACACCCGCCGGGCACAGCAGTGAGTGAACCCTGGGCAGTGGGAAGCTCTGGCCCCACACGAAAAGCATGTGCCATGCCGCTGAGTCGTTAAACCAGCAGCCTAGGGCGCTGGTGCTCAGCCAGGTGGTTGCAGCCTCCAGGGGGACCGGGGACAGGTGCCAGCGGGTGCCCGACCACCCGGCCTGCACAATAGTGCTAAAGGGGAGGGAAGTCCTGGCTAGACCCCAGCTAAATGGGAATGGTGGGGAAGGGTCCCCTGTATGGAAAAGGGGTCTGGGAATGACAAGGGTTGAGAACACTGGTCTGGATGACGTATATGTTAAGGAACCTGAATCCTGCATTGGCTCTCAGGGGAGGGGTCTCCTCTTTGGCCCCTGTCAGGTTAAGAGGTACAGCATGACTGTCTGTCCTTCATCGCCTTCTGTCCCTGCCTCCCCCTTCCCCGGCTGTCTCCTTGGCAGAGAAGGAGGATCTAATGCCCAGGGGAAGCTCTGGCAAAGATGCCCGATTGTCCCTCGGCATTCTGCCTGGGGCGTGTTCTCCAGCAGTGGGACTGCTTCGGGCCAGATTCTCCCTCACGCAGCCAGAATGGGGTACAGAGGCCTGTAGTGTGAATGAGAAGTCAGATCTTAGGGTCCCTCTTCACTGTTGCCTTGCCCTCATGTGCACCAGTGCAAATTCGGTGCGCGTAGCCTCCTGATTCAATGGATGCCCAGGGTGGTGGAGGTGGGAGAGCGAGCCCACCCCCTACTCACACCGCAGTGGCGGCTCCTGTGCTGTGGGGCTGGGCCTGGCTCCCCGCTCTGGGAGGTTGCAGCCTGGCGCATGGGATCACCATGCCACTCACTCAAATTCGGCCCAGCCGCCTTGAGCTAGGGGCCTGGTGCAATGCCCCCGGTGCACGCTGGGTAATTTGGGCCTGATTTCTGTAGGTGCCACTGCACTCATGGACCTCAGCTCAAGCCGCCCCGATTCAGCGCAAAGTGGGGGGGATAGTTTGTACTCGCCTTCCACCTGCAGAAATGACTGTATGACCCACTGGTGAGTGTGTACCAGGGCTGCCTCTTGGAGGTGAAAAGAATCCACCCGTAGCTCTTTAGCTCAAGCGATACCGTCGTTTGCGCTGCGCTCAGGAAGTCCATGGTTCAGTCCCCCATTTGTCTGCCAAGATGGCAGCTGTCGGGAGTGCTCAGGGGGGTGGAGTCTCACGGACACAAAGGTACTGCTTTACCCCACTCCTTAGACCCCACGAGGGCTCCTTTACGCTGCCGGGCTGGTGTAGGAGACCGTGGCGTAGCTGAGAACCAGATGCAAGGTGCAGAGTGACCATAGATTGGGCCCACGAGCTAAGTTCCCTGTAAGCTGCGCAGCCATGCAGCAGTCTATTTAGCGCCGTTCAGGTGCTCAGGGGACCCGTCCGACGGGGAGCTGCCGCGGCTGGGGGAGGGGCACCCCTCCCCCAGCCCCAACCCAGCCCCGGATCTGCCACGGCCGGGGGAGAGGCAGCCCGAACCCAGCCCTGACCCAGGCCTCCCATGGCTGGGGGAGGGGTGCCTACCCCACAGCCCCAGCCCCGGAGCTGCTGCGACAGGGAGAGGCGCCTCTTCCCCCTCCCATCCCCTAGCCCAGGTGCTGCTGTGGGGACAGAGAGCTGGGGGGAGTGCTCTCTCCCTGCCGTAGCCCTCGAGCAACCTCCTGCACCCCAACACCTCTTCCCTGGCCCCACTCCAGAGCCTGCACCCCCAGCTGAAGCCCTCACCGCCCCCAACCCACCCCTCTGCCCCAGCCCTGAGCCCCTTGTCCCCAGCCCCACCCCAGAGTTCTCACACCCCTGCACCTCAACCCTCTGCCCCAGCCCTGAGCCCCCTCCCACACTCCGAACCCCTCTGCCCCACCCACCCCCACCACATGAATTTTGTGATGTGCACCAATATGAAGGTGACGTGTCACACCTCACCTCTATATTGGTGCACATCACAAAATTCATTCCGCACATGGGTGGAAAAAATCAGAGGGACACTGCCCATGGGGTGCGTGGTAATGGAGGCTTAGGCCCCCAGATGACTTTACAGAAAAACAAAGTTCCCAAACACAGAAGCAACTTTCTAGAAAGGAGAAGGAAAAACACCCAAATCCCTGAAATCCCCAGTGTAAATCTTGGTGAAAGCCATTAAGGGACTGGGCAGCAGGGAGACAAATTTAGAGGCAGAAGGATCAATGTTATTTTTCCACAAGCAGAATTCATAACATTTTATGGGAAAATCAATGCAAATCTTCATGAATAAAGTGGTGGCAGGAGCACATTACAGAAAAATAAGGGGTGGGGGATGAAAAACATTGCAGAGGGATGGGGATGATTTTTTTACTCCTTGGCTTCTCTCCCTCCCCCCACCTCCCACTCCACTTACACCTTTGCTCTGGGTCAGGGGCATCTTTAGTGAGATCAATTCATCAGGCCTCTTGCTGAATCCCATTTTGCACTGGGGCTACAGTGTCATAAAGCGAGTGCAGGTGAACTCAGAATCGGGTCCCTCCATGGAAGCTTTGGCTTTCTGATGCCCAGTGTCCTCTGGACTTCATGCAGCCCCCCGCCCCCTCTATCCACCCCGAATCAATGAGGGCTTGGATATGACTGTCCCAGGATGTCCTGCCTTTGAGAGGTGGGACTGCCATGAATGACTGTGATGAAGTGGGAATGTTCTTAATGGTTTCTCTGAATACTGTGTGGGTGCCTCAGTTTCCCCTATGCATTTACTAAGTGTCCAGCTGGTGGGATAAGAGTGTGTGATTGTTTTGCAGATAATGGCCGACACCCTGTCTCCTGGCAACTGATGGCCTGGGCCCCTCCCCTGCAAAGGTGCCAGCTGAAGGTGTTGGAGAACAAAGAGATCAGGTGGCCTCCTGGCCCGGGAAAGAGACAAAGGCCAGAGGCAGGGCTGGAGAGTTTCAGTTTGGAGCTGGCTGGGGAAAGAGAGGGAGGCCCAGACCAGGGGTTTGGCCTCCCTGGCCCCAAGATGGACCTGAATTAGGGGTCCTGTTTCCTGTACCTACAAGCTCTGTTTTGGACTGTGTTCCTGGCTGGCTGAGAGTCACATCTGACTGTGGAGTTGGGGGGGCAGGGCCGTCTGGCTTCCCCAGGAGCCCCACCTGTGCGGCCTCACTGTAGGAAGTGCACAATGTGGAAGGGGACGCTGACTGCTCCGAGGTCAGACCCAGGAAGGTCGAAGCTGTGTGAGCTTCTTGCCCAGGAGACAGTCCTCTTAGAGGGAGGAGGCTCCCTCAGAGTCCTGACTGGCTTCCTGTGGAGTAATTCCAGAGCATCGCCCGGGGACACCGTGACAATGACATCACTGCATCCCCCAAGTGGCATGCTTTACTGCTGCTGTGTAAACTGGGGGAATGGACTTGGACACTGGTGCTGTATGGGAGAGTGATCGTACCAAGGAAATAATGACTATTACCAGACGGGCCCAGGAAAGCAGCGTCCCCGATCTGTCTCCCTTATAGCTCTTCCCCTGAGCACCTGCTCAAGAGGTGAGAGAAGCTGAGCTGAGGGTCACAGGAGCTCAGCTGGGCCCTGTCCCATCTCTTCCCTGCCAGATGGTGCTGGGGAAGGGCATGAAGCCTCCGGTCGAGTTTGCAGGCAGGTGTGTGATGCTCGCAGAAGGTCTTCAGCCTCCCTCCCTGTGTAGCATTTCCAAACCATCTTTCTGAATATCACTATTGGTGCCACAGAGCTACCTGGACACAGGTATTTGGTCAGCTTCTTCAGTAAACTCTTCCTCCTCTCCACTTCATTCTATGCATAGCTTCGTAAATACCGATTCTTAAGGGACCGTTATGGTCCTCTAGTCTGACCTCCCGTACAACACAGGCCAGAGAGCGGCCGCAAAACAATCCCTAGAGCAAATTGTTCTGAAAAACCTCCAATCTTGAGTTAAAAATTGTGATTCTACCAGATCCCTTGGCAAATTGCTTCCATGGTTAATGACTCCCACCATTATTAATTGAAGCCTAGTGTGCAGTCTGAATTTGTCTAGCGTCAACTTCCAGCCATTGGATCATGCTAGACTTCTCTCTGCTAGATTGAAGAGCCTGTTATTCAATATTCATTCCCCGTGTAGATACTTATAGACTGTAACCAAGTCACCTCTTAACCTTTTCTGTGCTAAGCTAAATAAATTGAGCTCCTTGGCTCGATCACTCTAAGGCAGGTTTTCTAATTCTTTGAATCATTCTCGTGGCTATTTTCTGAACCCGCTCCAATTTATCAACATCCTTCTTGAATTGTGGGGACCAGACCTGGACACAGGATTCCAGCAGCGGTCACACCAGTGCCAAAGGGGGAAAATAACCTCTTTGCTCTGTCTTGAGATCCCCCCTCTTTATACATTCCAGGCTCTAGTTAGCTCTTCCAGACAGAGTCACATGGAAAGCTCGTGTTCAGTGGGTTCTCCACCACAGCCCCCAAGTGTCTTTCAAAGGAACCCCCCCAAAAAACATGCTCTGCAGAGAGCTCACAGCAGAGGGAGAGGGGATTTAGGGGGGATAGCCAGGGAGGAAAGCCAGGTCTGTATTCAGCCCAGATGGGATGTGAGATGAGGTGCGGGGTGGGGGGAGGGGGAGGGATGTTCCGGCCAGCCGGGCCGGGGATGACGGCTCTCATACCAGCAGAGCTGAGATCAGGAGGGGATGGCGGCCAGCCCTAGCCAAGCCGAGGGCTTTCGATGGGGAGGGCTGTGAAATACACAGGCTGGAGGGAATCCAGGGAGAGGGGTCATTCTGCACAGACTGAGCTAGTGTCATTTCAGCTGTCAAAAAGGGGAGTGTCCGTAGAGAATCCCTATGGGTGCCCATGAGGCTACCCACCCCCCAGGGCTTTCCCCAGCTGGGACACCCACCATGCCGCTGCCTGACTCTGCCGCTGCTTTTGCACAGCTGCCCGTGTGGAGCATTGTTTTCCTGGACCCGCCAGCTGTTTGATCTCAGGAGAGGGCATCCTCGGGCAGAGGGGATGTTCTGAGATCCTCGCAGTGGTCTCAGGCTGACCAGCCCTGCTGTGTCCTCTTGGGGCTGAGACGCGACGCTGCAGAGAGCCAAGCTGGCTGGGCCCCTCAGCGTCATTGGTGGAGCAGGGTGGCAGGAGGTTCCACTGGGGGGCGGATAGTGAGTGTTTGTGTGTGTGTATGGGGGGGGTCACTCCCAAGGCTCTTATAAGGCCCTTTCCCTAGAACTGCCTCCCTCCTGCCTGGCTTTCTGCTCCAAATGTATGGGAACAGTGCGCCCAGCGCTGAGGCCCGATCCTGCTCTCAGGCCCGGGATCCCATCACTGCCCTGAAAAAGGCGGGTGTCCCATTTGTCATTGTGCACTGGCAGGCTGAAAAGAGGAACCACAACAGCCTTCCGGCCACTCACATGGCCGCTGGGTTTTGTGGCACAGATCCCCAGCCACACCCCACATTCATAGAATCATAGAATATCAGGGTTGGAAGGGACCTTAGGAGGTCATCTAGTCCAACCCCCTGCTCAAAGCAGGACCAATCCCCAATTTTTGCCCCAGATCCCTAAATGGCCCCCTCAAGGATTGAACTCACAACCCTGGGTTTAGCAGGCCAATGCTCAAACCACTGAGCTATCCCTCCCCCCTGCAAAGATCATTCTCCTCACCCTCCCTCCCTGCAAAGATCAGCTCTCACTGGGTCAGCTCTAACTCACCTCGGGTAACCAGATGTCCTGATTTTATAAGGAGAGTCCTGATATTTGGGGCTTTGTCTTATATAGGCACCTATTACCCCCCACCCCATCTCCTGATTTGTTTATACTTGCTGTCTGGTCACCCTAAGCTCACCCCACAGCTAGAAGATGGAGACCAACATCAGCAGGGCAAGAGTGAGTTAAAGGCCCACCAGCAATTGCAAGACTCCCCTTCAGTACAGTGGCTTGCTACAGGAAGGGAGTGCTTAAATCACGCCGCACCCAGCGAGTTCCCAACCATAGCTGGCTCCCTCCCAGCCCCTCCAGTGTATTTGAAGAGCAATCAATAGTGGTTAGAACCTATTTATTTTAATTGCATTTCCTTTTATTTTAATGAGATTGACAACAGATGTGGGCAGAAGGCATCCCTCCCCGCCACCCAGGAAGATAGGGGTGGAGGGCCACAGACCAGTGGAGAAAGGTGGGGAGAGAACAGAACCCCCCAAGTCCAATCCATAGCACGCCCCATAAAAATGGAATACAGGCTGTGTGGTTGAATGCAGCGGCTCTCAAACTTTCCAGCTGACTGTACCCCTGGCAGGAGGCTGATTTGTCTTGCGTACCCCCAAGTTACACCTCACTTTAAAATAGGGTGACCTGATGTCCCGATTTTATAGGGACAGTCCCGATATTTGGGGCTTCGTCTTACATAGGTGCCTATTACCTCCTACCCCTGTCCTGATTTTTCACACTTGCTGTCTGGTCACCCTACTTTAAAACTGCTTGCTTACAGAATCAGTCATCAAAATACCAAAGCGTCACAGCACACGATTACTGACAAATTGCCGACTTTCTCATTTTTACCATATAATTATAAACTAAATCAATTGGAATATAAATATTGTACTGACGTTTCAGTGTCTAGTCTATAAAGCAGTATGAACAAGTTCTTTTCTGTATGAAATTTTAGTTGTGCTGACTTTGCTGGTGCTTTTTATGTAGCCTGTTGTAAAACTAGGCAAATCTCTAGATGAGTTGCTGTACCCCCTGGAAAACCTTGGCATATCCTCAGGGGTACACGTATCCCTGGTTGAGTACCACTGGTCTGGTGGCTAAGGTATCAGGAGGAGTCAGGGGACCTGGTTCTAGTCTAGGCTATAACACTGTCAATTGCTGCATGTCTGCAGAGGCTGTAGGGTTTGGATGCAACTATCCCAGGAAGCCTTCCCCAAATGGCAGCACCGTGTCTGCCTTGGGCTGGGTTTTGTCTGGTTTTAGCTGCTGTCAGAGACAGGCTACAGAGCTAGATGGACCCTCGTGGTTGTCCTCGTGTTGTGATTAAGGCACTGGACTGTCACCGGGCTTGGATCCCACCTCAGTTGCTGGGTTCCTTGTGTGGCTTTTAATTTCTCTGTGCCTCATTTTCCTATCTGTAAAATGGAACTAATTGTGCTTGCTTTGTCTCCCCTGCATACAAATGCGGTGAGCTGTTTGGAGCAAGGACAATGTGGGTGTACCACACTTAACACAAGGGGCCCACAATCTCCACTGGGGCCTCCAGGTGCTATTAAAATATAAATAATAAGAAATAAAACTTGGAAACATCTTACTAAATATCTTGAAAAGAGCTGGGCCCCAAGCAGAACATTTGGATGTGGATATTAAGAGTATGCTAGTTTGGGGGCGTTTGGGTTTTTGAGTCTGCTCTGGATTTGGATTTCAACTCTCCCAATTATTATTTTTGGAGGGGTTGGGGGATGGAGGGTGAATCTGCCGTTGTTACCTTATGGAACTAGGATCCTGCTGTACAGTTTGAGTTGGAAGACATGTAACTCTTTTCCAAACACAATGCAGTTTGGCTGATCCCTGGGGAATGCAGACCAAAGCCAGCAGATGGGACATTTATCTGAGAGTAAAATGCTTGATTAACGAAGAAGGATGCTGGGAACAGACTGCCTTAGGTGCTTGCATTATCATGGGTCTGCTCTAAAGACAGAGGGTTTGAACACAGATGTTTAACAACGAACAAGGCCGGGGGCAGGGGGTGGAAGGCTGCTGTGTGCTTTGCTCCGGAGAAGACCCAGACGATTGAATGGGAAGGTACAAGAGCTCCTGTGGTTACAAGCCTGATCTTCAAAAGTGCCCAACCCTGAGCACCCGCTGTTGTTCTAAAAGGGAGCTGCTGGGTTTTGAGTTCATTTGCAAGTCTGGGCTTGTGTGACCCACCCACCTTCTGGGTGTGGGGTTCTGTCCCCTCTAGCGGCACCGAGACCATGTAGAGAGAGTTAAATGAGTGTGCTCTACCGCCTTAGCTAACAGCCCGTTGGCTTTTAGCTCCTGCAATAGAGGCTCATGCACTAAGCTCTAGATCAGTGTTTCCCAAACTTGGGACGCCGCTTGTTCAGGGAAAGCCCCTGGAGCGCCCGGCCAGTTTGTTTACCTGCCGCGTCCGCAGGTCCGGCCGATCGCGGCTCCTGCTGGCCGTGGTTCGCGGTGCTTGGCCAATGGGGGCTGCAGGAAGCGGCGCGGGCCGAGGGGGACGTACTAGCCGCCGCTTTCTGCAGCCTCCGTTGGCCGAGCACAGCGAACCGTGGCCAGCGGGAGCCGCGATTGGCCAGACCTGCGGACGCAGCAGGTAAACAAACCGGCCGGGCACGCCAGGGGCTTTCCCTGAACAAGCAGCGTCCCAAGTTTGGGAAACACTGCTCTAGAGGTCCCAGGGTCGATCCTGCCCGCTGACAATCGGGGTCTGTCGGCGTTACACTTGCATGTTTAGGGGTGTTTATGCAGTAAGCTGGCAATAACTGAAATTGAGACTCAGTAAACTCAAAGTAGGTGGGGTGGATGGTCCAAAGCTTATGCTTCCACACATACAATTTAGGGATGCAAGTGGCCTGTACAAGTTTGGGTTTGCACCCTCACAGAGACAGCAGGGATGTATAGGTACAAACCCTCACTGCATCTGAAGAAGTGGGTATTCACCCACGAAAGCTTATGCTCCAATACGTCTGTTAGTCTATAAGGTGCCACAGAACTCTTTGTCACAAACCCTCATTAGTGCATCCATCAGGGTACCTGTGCCCACCAACAGTGCATGTGCAAACCACAGCTAATCCACGTGCCTCAAGTTATTTAGGCACTGGATTGGGACTCAGGAGAGCTGGATTTTACTCCTGGCTCTGCTACTAGGTGATCATGGGCAAGTCTCTTCCCCTCTTGGCCTCGGCGTCCCTACCTTTAAAATGGGGGTAACGGGATTGCTGTGTCAAGTGCTTTGAGATCTACAGGTCGTGTAAGAGTTAGATATTGTCACCATCTCTGTTTTACGTGTGCAAACCAGGCTGCTAGAGACTGGGTCTTTATACCCCTGTAGTGGCTGGTCCTCATAACAAGTTTATGACTCTGCTCCTAGGTAATGGCCTTTCACTCCAGCAGGGGATGCTTATGCTGTTAGTGTTGTGGCTCCTGGGTTCAAATGCTTCCGTCGCCCCAAGCGCAGTGGGTTATACGGGCATCAACCCTGACTTGTGCCTGTACGTCGAGGTCTGGCCTGGCTCGGCACAGAGGCGGGCACGCACTTTGGAAGAAGGGTCCTTTCATTTTCAGTGGGAGGTGTAGCAGTCCCTGGGCCCTACAATGGGGCGAGTGTCTTGGGGCACATCTACACTACAGGTAGAAACCTGCCGCTGGCCCGTGCCCGAGCTCTGGGCCCCTCCCACCTCGCCGGGTCCTAGACCCCAGGCTCCAGCCCAAGTTGAACAGCTGCACTGCAGTTAAACAACCTCTTGGCCTGAGCCCGGCGAGCCTATGTCAGCTGGCACGGACCAGCCGCGGGGGCCTAATTGCAGTGTAGACATACCCGAAATGGCTGAAGCTCTCTGCTCCTTTGAGACCAAAGCTTCGGCCCATCCCCAGGAGCTCCTCGGGGAGATGCATATGTTGCTCTCCGCTCCTATCACATCTCCTCTCACGTTCCAAGAGGCCTCATCAGTGTTTTGATGTGAGCGTTGGTGACCTCTGCTGCCAACATAGTGAGCAAGGACAGCTCCCCCCTGGGGGACTCTGAGTCAACCTCCCTCTTTTCCAGGCTGTTCAGCACCACCCTGCAGCACCCCATCCCTGTGGGGAGCACACTCAGCATCGCTCAACCCCTGTGGGGAGAGAGAGATGTTCCTGTTGCTCTGTAGTGCCACCTTCTGGTGATTCCGGCAGGGCCTGGACAGGATGCAGGTCACAAAAGATGCTAGATTGGGATGGGGAAATGGAATTTTGAGTAGGGGAAAAATCATTGGAGACGGGGAGGGGGGGGTTTCTAGCAGAAGGAACCCTCTGCTGGGAGAGAACAAAGCATAAAATAATCCGTGTTTTACTCTGGATATTCTAGCCCAAAGTGCACTTCCGACTTCACTTTCACTGATGGACGTGACTCCATTGACGGCACACACTGGTATGTATCCACACCAAGTCATACTAGAAGCTGTCCCATTGACTTCAATGAAGTTACTCCTGCTTTACACCCGGTGTAAGTAAGAGGAGAATCAGGGCCCTGGTTTTATAGCAAAGCTTGACTTTTAGAATATTTTACCTTTCTCTCTCACCGTGGATTCCTCCCAGAATGCTCTGCAGTATCTGATTAGAAAATATTAACAAGGTGATTAGAATGTCACAGCAAAATGTCTACGGTTTTTTGGAGCAGGTGTGAAAAAAAATTGATTTATGATCCTGACAAATGAAAGGCAAAGATACCGTTGAAATTAAGAACCTGCATAAGCAGGAGTAATGGATGTCACATTGGTATGGAATGGAGGAATCTCTCTGAATGCCACAACAACAGGGAACAGGGTGTCTTCCAGTTTCATTGTTGTTTGCGGGGTTGTTGTATTTCTGGTGGTCCCAGAATGAGAGACAAGGCAGGTGAGGTAATATCTCCTATTGGACTACCTGCTGTTGGTGAAAGAGACAAGCTCTCTGTGATGCTAAGAAGCTTGTCTCTTCTGCCAATGGAAGTTTGTCCAATAAAAGCTATTTCCTCCCCCACCTTGTCTCTTTCAATCCCCATGGGACTTTCATTGCTATGCTGATTTGCCCAAAGTCTCACAGGGAAGCTGTGACAGAGCTGGGATTTGAACCCAGCTTTCCTGAGTTCCAGGCCAGTGGCTTAAATCACAAAACCACCCTTCCGCTCAACTAGTTAACAATCAGTCCCCTTCTCCACCCACTGGCCCACATGCTTCTAACTCAGGCTTAAAAGAGGGGCTTATTTCTAGGAAATCCATTATGCATTGGCATGGGAAACTGACCGAGAGATGCTTGCTGACCTAGTTTGGAAGAGGGCTTTTTTAATAACGGATTCTTAGAAACATGTTTCTTTCTGCATAATGCATTGCAGGGACTCTCCTTGCCATAGCGGGTGAGACTCTGCAAATTGGGACAGCTGTACCAAGATGCCAGCATTTCTGTGGGGGGGGAAAGGGTCTTAAATAAATGCCTGGGCTAGTGAGGGCAGTGGTGGTGTCTCAAAAGAGCCCCCGAAACCTTGGTGTTTGGAATGTCCTAAGAGTGAAGATATGATGGACTAATATGGCCAAAGGAATGGGAATAAGCTGTCTGGAGTCTTTCACCTCTGGATTGTGATGTGTGTGTGTGTGTGTGTGTGTGTGTGTGTGTGTGTATAAAATAACATAGCATCATTGAACTGGCACCTTGTCTTTGTAGAAGGGCTTTGCGGTGGGGCACCCCTGCAAGAGTGGGCTAGGACAAGCCGGAGAGGCTGCACAAGGCGGCAGCCAATCAGAGAGGGCCTGTTGGGGAGCCAATCAGGGCCAGGCTCAGCCCTATATAAAGGCTGCCCAGGAGAGGCACAGGGAGTCTGGCCCAGGCCTTTGACAGGGGAAGGTCAGTCTCCAGAGCTGGGAGACTAGCACCATGGACAGTGCAGTGCTGGGCAGGCTCAGGGAGCAGAAGGGAGCTCTAGCCTGTAGCCTGCCAGGCTGCAGGCCCTGAATGGAAGGGCCTAGCAGGTGCTAGGGACCATAGGGGAAGTGGCCCAGGGAAGTGGACAGACGAGGGGAGCGAAGGAGGACAGCGAGGCTGCTGTCAGAGGGTCCCTGGGTCGGGACCCAGAGTAGAGGGTGGGCCTGGGTCCCCCGCTTCCCTCCCTGTGCAGTACACCCAGCCATCGGCCGTAGGGAGCGGCCATTACAGACTACACCAGATCCCTGACAAGAGGGATTAGACTTTGGTGGTGTGGTTGGACATGGTGGCTGGGGTGCGGAGAGACTGCTGATCAACTCTCCCCCCCCCCTGCCCTCCCCGGAAGGGGGTGTGGATGGACTATGGGGCACTACCGGAGGGCAGTGGTCCCGAAAAGGACGCCGTGAGCAGGAGAGCGATGCAGGCTCAGACGCCAACCTAGGGAGAGACAACGGGTGGGACACCACCAGGAGAAGGCGCTCCACTGGACTGAGCTAATTCCTAGAGACAACCAGCAGGAGGCGCTGGGTGGTGAGTCCCAACCCTGTCACACGTGGTGGAGAATGTGGGCACTGCGGTCCGCCCCGATACAAGGGGCAATTGAGAGGACTAGGCAGATTGTGCCACATTGAGAGACTGAGTGAGAGAAGATGGTGGAGAAAGGAGACTTTTATTGGAGAGCCTGGGCGGCCCGACTTGCCAAGCAGCAGAGGGAGTTGTTCTGGCTGCTGCGGGGGTGGGCACCCAGACCCTATAATAGACCAAGCACCCAGGGCGAGAGGCCGGGGCCTGGACTCAAGGACTGTTTCGCCTGTGGGCGAGAGGGACACTTCCGAGGGGAGTGCCCCTACTGGGAGGGAGTGAACAGACCCTGCCGAGTAAAAATGCCCCCTGTGAGGGTAACAGGGAGGCCCCAAACTTGTTGGGCCTGTGGGGTGCCTGGGCACATGAAAAGGGAGTGCCCCCACAGGACTCACAGGGCCCAGGCTAGTCCTAAAGCAAGTTGTGGGAAGGCAAGTTGTGGGGAGTGCTTCCAGTGCCACAAGGACGGCCATTTACAAAGGCACTGCCCCCTTAGGAGAAGGGGGAGTGCTAACAGAATGGCTCAGTGTGGGACTAGCCACCAGGGAGTGGTAGTACAGGCTGCGGCCCCGAGAGAGAAAGGGGCTGGGGCAGAGAAGCCCCACCCTAACCAGGGAACCCACAAGGGAGCCAATAGGGCTACAGTGGGACCCAAACTGAGGGGAGTGCCCACGTAGGACTAGGGAGGTCTACGCTGGGCACCCAGACCTTAGAGGAAGGAAGCAGGTTGCTCCAGGTTGTGGAGAGCCTGCAGCAGGAGAGGAATTCCTTGCGGGCCCTGCTGCAAGGAGCACTGGGGCACTAGGGATTCCGCCACCCCAGGAGCATTCATAAGGGGGAGGGTGTGTGGTGGGGTGGATGCCCCACCCCCGTGCAAGAGTGGGCTAGGACAGACTCACTGGACTGAGCTAATTCCTGGAGACCACCACCAGGAGGCACTGGGTGGTGAGTCCCAACCCTGTCACAGGCTTATAGACTGTAGTGGACCAGGGAGGTCCTACTTCCATCTGCCCCAATAGGTGATCCTGCAGGCCAGGGTTGAGGCTCCTCGCTGTGTGTGAGCAGGTGGCTGACCAAGGATAGCTCAGCCTGCAGCTACCCGTTAGCTACCTGCCTGATGAATAAAGATGCGTTTGCCTCGGAGGCTGCCAATCTGGCACCTTTCACCAGCACTATAGTCGCTTAAACACACATTTTTGAGGTTAATTAAATGACCTTGGATCCTGCAGCCAGCTGGCCAGGCATTAAACCAGTTCAATTGCATGCTGAGCTACCGGGGCAAAGCAGCAGACCTGTGGTGGCACAGAGGATGGGCACGCTGGGCCTGGCACCCGAAGCAAGGACACTTTGGGTGGGCTGGTGCCCCCAGGCTCTGCCACATCCCTGTGAGTGGGTTCCCCTGGAATAACTCAATGATTTCATCCCCAGTTCATGAACATTTTAATTGCCCACCATTCAGTTGGCTACTAAAAGTTCCTTACTGCAGCTGTGACAGCTCTCTCCACCTCCTAGGACATCCCACAACCCTACAGTCCTAGGATGGGGCACACAAGGCAGAAAGGGGTGGGGGAAGTTTGAGGGAGTTGCATTATTCTCTCCCAATACTTAGTGACCCAACCCCTCTTCTCTGACTGACAGCTACACAACATCAGCTGTCTGGGTCCTCCCTCTGCCACGCCCCATGGCACTGAGATAGACTCGTAAACTTTAAGGTCAGAAGGGACCATTATGATCATCTAGTCTGACCTCCTGCACAATGCAGGCCACAGAATCTCACCCACCCACTCCTGGAATAATCCTCTCACCTATGTCTCAGCTATTGAAGTCCTCAAATCATGGTTTCAAGACTTCAAGATGCAGAGAATCCTCCAGCAAGTGACCCGTGCCCCATGCTGCAGAGGAAGGCGAAAAACCTCCAGGGCGTTTGCCAATCTACCCAGGAGGAAAATTCCTTCCCGACCCCAAATATGGCAATCAGCTGAACCCTGAGCATATGGGCAAGACTCACCAGGCAGACACCCAGGAAAAAGTTCTCTGTAGTAACTTCTAACATCCCATCATTGACCATTGGTCCTATTTACCACTGATAGTCAAAGGTCAATTAATTGCCAAGATGATGTTATCCCATCAAACTATCCCCTCCATAAATGTATCTAGCTTAATCTTGAAGCCAGATAGGTCTTTTGCCCCCACTGCTTCCCTTGGAAGGCTGTTCCAGAACTTCACTCCTCTGATGGTTAGAAACCTTCGTCTAATTTCAAGTCTACACTTCCTGATGGCCAGTTTCTGTCCTGGCATTGGAGCACAGAAGTGGAGGTGCCTTCTTAAGAATTGCTGGGCCAGCAAAGGATGCTAATATATGGGCTTTGGTTTGATCCAGGGTGTTGAAATGAATCCCTTGCAGTTACTGCTTCCATTTTTCTCTGGGTTGCATTCCCCAGGGACTATGGGGATATGAGAGTTTAAGTTTTGAAAGACACTCAGACTCAAGCCCAGGGAGATATTGCCTTCCACTGAGATGGAAATCAGGAGGAATTACACAGCATCTTTCATTGATACTGATAGCTGAAAACCAGATGCGTTCCCAGGCGGATAACGACAGTGGAAATGAATGGAAACTAGATGTAGGGAACCACGGAAGACTTTGTGACGGCATAGTAAGGGTGTCTGCGCTTTCTCATGCTCGCCCGAGGGGGGGTGGGGGATTGTGTTCCCACACTCTTTTGGCGGCCGGTCATGGTCATGGCCAGCCAGCTGCACTCTGTTTTGAGCTCATTAAAAGTGTTTATTGCTTTGTATGGCCTTGAGCCAGGAGGCGGCCCCTGCTTGCTTCTGTATGAGATGTCTGTATATATTTGTATGGGCCTGGCCCCACGTTGGACTCCATACCAGGCCACGCTTTCGGTGCGCTGGGTCCCCCGCCTCCGTGACAGCAACGCCAGGAGTCCCCGTTGCGGGTGTGTCACTTTGCCTTCAATAAAGCCAATCACTCACAGAGTGTGTGGGCCTCGTTCTTGCAGAGCACCCTGGGTAGGCCCGCAGCCTCCCAAGAACCTAACACTAGACCTCTGCGGCTTATGCATCAGGGTAATGTGAAGAAGCGGTGCAAGGCTAGCTGGGCTTCAGTGCTTTTTCTCCTTCACCCCCCAGCCAACCTTCGATTCCTCCAGCCCTCGCTGTTGGAACACCAGCCAACCACGTGGAATCTGGCTGGGTCCCCATCTCGGCTCCAGCAGACGGCAAGAGGGACACTGCTGGCTCAGGCCACCAAAGTGAAGGAGGACCAGAGTGAGAGACGAAAAGGGCCCATGATCCCATCCTAGGTGGGTCAGATCAGGAGACATCGTCCTTCTAATGCTCTCAAGTCCTCCTTACCCTAAAACACGGTGTGAACAAGAGTTGCACTGTGCACTGACCTCCCTACTCACCTACCAGGACTCCCTCTGAAGCTGTAGGGGTGACCACCCCTTTAAGATGGAATCCCCCCCTCCCCGGCGCACAGACAGACAGACAGACAGACACACACGTGAATGGAGCTGCCTTATGGACACTGGGAAATCTGTGCCATATTCGTGGAAATTGCTGTGTGCTCCCTCCAGGTGGCGTGAGTCTGTTGGCAGATGCCAGTCCCCTATTTGTGGGCATCCCCCAGGGGTATTGGTCTCTGGCTGGGATTTGCAAAGGCACCTAAGGGACTTAGATGCAAAATCCCATTGAATGTTGTGTCTAACTCCCTTAGGCGCCTTTGAACACCCCAGCCTCTGCCACTTGTCTGTTTGCTGTATAGCTGTGGGCATTCCCTGGGGTGCCCGACTGTTTGCTTCCACTCTTCAAATGCAGCTGTAGGCAGCCCCTCGGGGCTTGCTGCTTGTTGTCTTTTTGCAGAGGCAGATGCTTCCGGCTGCTCCTCTTTTCATCAGCTGGCTCAGCACTGATCCTTTTGCCAGAATCGATGCCGCCCGCCGGGATGGAACGAGGTGGCACGGGACTTGCTCTGCATGCATTTCCCTAAGTTTTGATGTCTAGGTCCTCGTAGGGCTCTGACCGTAATGTAAGAGAAATAGCTCAGTTAGTTTCAAAGGCATTGTTTTGGGGCGAGTGGGTTTGGGTGAAGAAACTATCCATGGCAGGGTAAGTGGCTGAGCACTTTGTTCTGAATGCAGCCAGGGACGTGGCCGTTCCTGCCTCTCGCAGGCACCTATTCCATTGCCAGGGTCCAGCTGCTGGGAAAGTCCTGCCTGCTAAGCACTCACTCAGCTCTGGTCTTAATCGTATTCATCATGATTAAGTCCTGAAATTGGCCAAAGACAAGGAAAAAGTTGCCAATTAGAGCTTTTATTCCTGCTATTCGTCTTCCTTTCAGGGGCTTAGCAAGAGAGACACTTACAAGAAGATGAAGAAGGACTTAAATGCACCAAAATGACTTACAAAATGTTTAAATAAGACTTAAATCAGCCTTTCCTTTTCACCCGGCTTTCCAGCACCACTGGAAATGGGGATGATTTACAGCCAGGGACCCGGCTGGAGCCTCTAGTTTGCCTGGGCTTTGCTTGTAGCTGGAGTGGGCAGGGCGGGCAGGGTTCCATGTGCCATGTCGGGTGAAGGTTAATGACGGTGCTTCAGGAAAATGATAGAGCATAATCCCCTCGCAATACGTTTTGTCTTGGCCGTAAGTTTCCTGGCAGTGGAGCGAAGGGGTCAGTGCCCTCCTTTATATGTTCTTTCAGTCGCAGCTTTGCCACCACCGTGCCATGGATCTGTGCCATGGATCTCTGCGGGCAGGCCGGGTATTGCTTCTTCCCACCCCAGCCAAGAGGCTTACTGTGCAGGATGCACTTCCAAGACCCCTCTGGGCTATAGATGTCATGTCCTGGGGAGGAAGGAGTGGGGTTCTAACCGAGTGATCTCTGCTTGCTTGTGTTATAACAGGGCCTCGGCTTACCCAGTGTTATCAGCACGGTAGCATGATTCTAGGCTCGAGTTATAACCAGACTTTCATAGAATAGCAGGGTTGGAAGGGACCTTAGGAGGTCATCTAGTCCAACCCCCTGCTCAAAGCAGGACCAATCCCCAATTTTTGCCCCAGATCCCTAAATGGCCCCCTCAAGGATTGAACTCACAACCCTGGGTTTAGCAGGCCAATGCTCAAACCACTGAGCTATCCCTCCCCCAGCCACACACAGACCCTCTCCCCATGGGGTCATCTGAAATAGACAAGGCCTTGGGAGTTGGGTGAGGATCAGAGGGCTATTGAGAGCCACAGTCCCGGGGTGGGATGAATGTGAAAGACATACAGGGAGGGTGACAGAAACAAGAGGGGAATGAAATAGGGTCACGGTAAGGTAAGGAGCTAGAAGCCAATGCAGCTGTTTTCACCCTGCCCTCCACCCCGGTTTGCACTGAACCCCAAAATACAGGGTCCATGGACATTCCAGCTCAGCATCTGAACTCCCCACAGCAGCTGGGGGGTGGATTGCCGGTGCAGGGAACTACAGCGCCGATTCTTGGGCTTTGATTGGATCAAACCATCATCATTTGCTTCCTTGATTAAATTGATTTTAAAGAGCAAATTTCTACCCAGGGTCTCCAACCACCCCCAGCCCCCAGTATTGTTAGGGTCCGATTCTGCAGCTCGTGCTGAGAAGCACTTAGTGACGTGAGCATTTCCCCCTGACTTCAGTGACCGAGTGCGACTCAAGGGGAGTGAGGGCTGCAGAACGGCAAGCGCTGCCAACGCTCGCCATTTTATCATGCTCTCATGATACTTGGTGGTTTTTCTTAAAGTCCCAGCTCCTGGAGTCAGGTGAATGCCCCCAGAAGCTCTGCTTTCATTATAAAAAAAGGAATATGGTTCTAGCCCTTATGGTTGCAGCGCTAAGCCTGAAAATGTGACCCCTAGAGGTTCAAAAGCCAGAAGGCAAATAAAAAAAAACCCAAATGCGTGAGAGGGTTTTAAAAATCTCCTGATTTTGGGGGAGATTAACACCCGCTTTTTTAACACTCGGGGTTGGCAATACTGGAACTGGGCCCTTAAACTTTGACAGCTGAGAGGGGAAAATGTTGATTTTAATAATAATCCTTAGCTGTTCTAGCATGTTCCATCTGTAGATCTCAAACGGCTTCAGAGAGGAGGTCAGGCTCATTACCCCCATTTTACAGATGGGGAAACTGAGGCACAGAGCGTGGCCGTGGCTTGCGCATGGTCACCCAGCAGACCCGTGGCAGAGCTGGGAATAGACTCCAGGTCTCCCGAGTCCCAGTCCAGTGCACTATTCATTAGGCCACATTGCCTCCCAAAACCGAGGTGGGGGTTTGTGTGGGCGCAGGGGTCTGCACACAAGGCTGCAGGGATAGGAGCTGTGCATCTGTTGTTTAAGCATGGAGCCGCGGGGGCTGCCTAGACTGCAGTCAGAGGGTGTGATCACAGCTAGATCAGCTCTGCCCGCTCCCGCTGTCATCACAGCCTGGGACTGTAGCGTAGACATATCCTCCGTCTCCCTTCCATGGAATGCTGCAGATAGGGTGACCAGACAGCAAGTGTGAAAAATCGGGACAGGGGGTGGGGGCGTAATAAGAGCCTATATAAGAAAAAGACCCCAAAATCGGGACTGTCCCTATAAAATCGGGACATCTGGTCACCCTAGCTGCAGAGGTACAACATGGGGCTGGTCCTCTGGCCAGTCTCCCTAGGAAGGCCCACGCTGGCGCTTTCCTGACCACAGATGGCGATGACCTGAGCCCCGGTCCTGGGCGCTCGCTGCTGTTGTGGCTACCATGTCCCTGAGCCTCCACACCTGCCACGGGCTGCAGAAATAAGACCAGAGAAGAGGAACTTGTGGAGGACTTAAAAAGGACTGCAGGGTAGATTATTATGCAAACACCTAAGAGGCACCCGCAACGTTCCCTGCATGCATAAGCACACACGACAGCTAGCCGGAGCTTGAGTGGGGGAGAGAAAATGGGATTTTACAACATAAATTCGTGTTCTGGTTTTTATTGAAGCAGCACAGACCTACGGCTCTCCGCTTCCCTTACCTCTCGGGGAGCAACAGCAACTGCCTTGACATTTGCCTGCCAGACAGCCTTTGGGCCAGATCAACCGCTGGTGCAAATCTTCATTGGAGTCATGGGAGGGAAGCCAATTTACGCTGGCTCAGGATCCATCCCTGACCCTTCAATCTTACCTGCAATTGAATAAACCAAGCTTGGATGCCACGGCCCAAGCGCTGACCTCTGTCCCTCGCCACCTCTTTCCTTTTCAATATTAAAACTTTGCGGATAGGAATTTGCTGAAAGATTTAACACTTAAAGCCCGAAAAAATTCTTCCATTACATCCCTAATAACCAGTTTTTCCATTGTTCTTCTCCAGTAATAAAACAAGGGAGCCCAGCAAATACTCCAGCAGCCAATTCCATAGCCACAGCGGTTCATCAGTAACCAGAGGAGAGACACTAGATGGAATAAATCTTGTTTGGAAATTAATGTAGCTCAAGAAATTTAAAAAAAAGGGGGGGGGGGAATATGTCCATTTACTTATTTCAACTTCTTGTTGCAAAGCTTCATAAGTGAATAAATCCAAAATACATTTAAAGAGAAGACTTGGGGAGAAAGCACAATAAATGCAATTCCATCGTCCTAAATGAAGACAGAGGTTTCAAAGCAGTATTAAATTCAGTCCCTGCAGACTCATTTCATTTCAGTTCTGGATTGCCACAAAATCAAGTTTCATAGCATGGCCAGCGCTGTCTTCCACCTCCCCCAAAGCCACTCGCATGCATAAATTCATTTTTCCTCCCCGATCCCAAGTGCCGCTTGGCATATTCATTTTCACAGGTTGTCCTTCCGCCGGCTCACGCTGGCTGATCTAGGTAATTTTGTTTTAAATGACAGATCCTCAGCTCTGTGAAAGGAACTTGGAAACAACCTGCAGTCTACTCTCTCTTTCCAAAAGATTCCATCTCCATAATTGTCTTTCTGTCTTGATGCCTGTTGTTAACCTTCCTCCACCAGGAGCCACAAGCAGTGGCCGTGCTGTTTCCAATTCCCCCAGCTTTGTGGCCAGATAAAAAACTCTACTGACATTTCAGAGGCACTTTATTCCTCTCTGCTCACTTCCTCAGCACATTTAGTTGCACAGCTGAGTCAAAAGCAGGTGAAGTTTTACTCTCTGCGCTAATGGCAAGGCTTGGGCGGGGAGCAAGGCTGGTTGGGTTGTGGTGAAGGCATCAGTCTGAAAAGAACCACATTCAAGTCCCTGCTCTGCCACAGGTTTCTGGCATGACCCTGGGCAAGTCACCTGGCCTCTCTGTGCCTTGGTTTTCCCATCTGTAAAATGGGGATAAAACCATTTATTTATAGCACAGGGGATGCTGGAAGATGAATCCATGAATGAGTATCAGGTGCTCAGCTCTTATGATTATCTTGCTATCTAAAAATGGAATTTCCATGCTCAAAATGACCTACCCTGTCTTACTGATTGTTATTACAGCAGTTCCCAGAGGCTGCAATGAGGGAGTGAGGCCCCATGGGGCTCAGTGCTGGACACAGACGTATCAAAGAGACGATCCTTGCGCTGAAGAGCTTGCAGTCCAATCTCTCATGTCATCCCCCATACATTGGATACTGACAGCAGCCCAATGGCCCCGTGACACATTTAAAAGCCATCACTTAAGAGAGAAACATTTGCAATGAGATGGTGCAACATTCACCTGGGGCCAGGTTTGGTTACAAACTCAGCCTGGGCTTGTAGGAAGATTGGATAAGGCTCAAGAGCCTGGCAGGTACAGAGAGGCCCAGACCTGCCCACCAGGACTGACTGTCCATCTCCACTTGAACTTTGGGAGAGTTTGTACTGAATCCAGATCTAAGCATCACAATTCAGCCCTCTGCTCACCTCTATAATGCACCAGGCAAGAGGACTGACTGACCTTCTTTTGGGACATCCAGCTCTGGATCTGATTCTGGGCGCAGGCAGGGGGATGTGGGCCCATCTCTGCCTTCCGCTGTCATCGTGATTTGCGCCGGAACCAGGTTTTGTTCGTCATTTCAGCGAGAACCTCAGCAGTCGCGACATTCACTTTGGCACCTGAGGAGTGTCAACCCCTGAAACTCAAAGAGAAGCATGGTGGACAAACAGGCAGTAAATGACCATTCCCTGCCCCAAAGAGCTTGCAGTGTGACGGGTCACGTTGACTGAAACCAAAACCCCCTGCAAAGGGAAACAGCCTGATGACTTGAAGAGATCAGCGCGCCGTCATGACTGCTAGTCTGCCAAGTGAATTTCTCCTCCCCACTCCCAGTTTGAAGCATGGTAAGAAGCAATGTCCTTGCCAGACCAATGCACGTTCTCTGCCTATCCCTGAACTGCATGTCCCAGCAGCGAATTCTCTGCATGGGAATTTCAGACAAGAGATGCCAGAGGATATGTCTACGCTGCGATCGGAGGTGGGATTGCAGCTCAGTTAGATGTACCTGCTCTAGCTTTAATCCAGCTAGCATGGCTGTTAGTAGCAGTGACGTGGTGGCAGTCTGGGTTTAAGCTGGGGCTGAACAAGCTCCCCTGGACCCCTGGTTCCATATTCACATTGCTCGGTTGCACCAGGGTCCATGCTACTGCACCTTCCCTGCTGTTTTTAGTCATGCTGGCTAGGTTAAAGCAAGCCGAGGGATTCCAACCCATGCTGCAGCACACCGCTGATTGCAGGATAGATGCACGCACAGAGGATGTGCAGGGAGGGGTGAAGAGCCGACCTGCTGGGTTTTTTTTTTAAACACAGGCAGTGGTGCAAGTAGATTTTAACTCTTACCGGTAGCATGGGTAACTCACGGGAGGGACACAAAGGGGGCAGCAGCTAAAGGGGGGGCATGTGACCTCCTCACCTGACCCCTCCCCACACTGCCCCCAGCCCAGGGCCCCTGCGCTCTCCCCATCCCCTCCCCATCTAGGGTTGCCAACCTTCCAGGATTGGCCTAGACTCAGTCTCTAGGAATTAAAGATTAGTCTTTAATTAAAGATTCTCTCATGTGATGAAATCTCCAGGAATACATCCAGCCAAAACTGGCGACCCTATCCTCATCCCACGTTACGTGGCAGGGGGGCTTTGCACTCTGTCCTCCCACTATGCCGGATACGGTTTTAGCAGATACCAATTTATGAACCGCAGGGCTCTCCCGGGAACTGCAGCAGCAAAAGCAGCGGAATGTGGGGCAACTGGATGGCCGAACACCAGCAGCTCCTCCGGTGTGGCTGTACTAGCCCCACCTCCAACCCTGTCCTTTGGCGCAGCTGTACCGCCCCCAGCCCCGCCTCCAGCCCTCTCCTCCGGCACGGCTGTACCGCCCCCAGCCCCGCCTCCAGCCCTCTCCTCCGGCACGGCTGTACCGCCCCCAGCCCCGCCTCCAGCCCTCTCCTCCGGCACGGCTGTACCGCCCCCAGCCCCGCCTCCAGCCCTCTCCTCCGGCACGGCTGTACCGCCCCCAGCCCCGCCTCCAGCCCTCTCCTCCGGCACGGCTGTACCGCCCCCAGCCCCGCCTCCAGCCCGGTCCTCCGGCACGGCTGTACCGCCCCCAGCCCCGCCTCCAGCCCGGTCCTCCGGCACGGCTGTACCGCGCCTAGCCCCGCCTCCAGCCTGGTCCTCCGGCACGGCTGTACCGCCCCTAGCCCCGCCTCCAGCCTGGTCCTCCGGCACGGCTGTACCGCCCCCAGCCCCGCCTCCAGCCCTCTCCTCCGGCACGGCTGTACCGCCCCCAGCCCCGCCTCCAGCCCTCTCCTCCGGCACGGCTGTACCGCCCCTAGCCCCGCCTCCAGCCCTCTCCTCCGGCACGGCTGTACCGCCCCCAGCCCCGCCTCCAGCCCTCTCCTCCGGCACGGCTGTACCGCCCCCAGCCCCGCCTCCAGCCCTCTCCTCCGGCACGGCTGTACCGCCCCCAGCCCCGCCTCCAGCCCTCTCCTCCGGCACGGCTGTACCGCCCCTAGCCCCGCCTCCAGCCCTCTCCTCCGGCACGGCTGTACCGCCCCCAGCCCCGCCTCCAGCCCTCTCCTCCGGCACGGCTGTACCGCCCCCAGCCCCGCCTCCAGCCCTCTCCTCCGGCACGGCTGTACCGCCCCTAGCCCCGCCTCCAGCCTGGTCCTCCGGCACGGCTGTACCGCCCCTAGCCCCGCCTCCAGCCTAGTCCTCCGGCACGGCTGTACCGCCCCTAGCCCCGCCTCCAGCCCTCTCCTCCGGCACGGCTGTACCGCCCCCAGCCCCGCCTCCAGCCCTCTCCTCCGGCATGGCTGTACCGCCCCCAGCCCCGCCTCCAGCCCTCTCCTCCGGCACGGCTGTACCGCCCCCAGCCCCGCCTCCAGCCCTCTCCTCCGGCACGGCTGTACCGCCCCTAGCCCCGCCTCCAGCCTGGTCCTCCGGCACGGCTGTACCGCCCCTAGCCCCGCCTCCAGCCTGGTCTTCCGGCATGGCTGTACCGCCCCTAGCCCCGCCTCCAGCCCTCTCCTCTGGTACGGCTGTACCGCCCCCAGCCCCGCCTCCAGCCCGGTCCTCCGGCACGGCTGTAGTGCCCCCAGACAGGAGACACAGCTGTGTGGAAGGGCTGGGGTGGTACAGCTGTGCCAGAGGAGCTGCTGGTTTGGGGCTGCCTGGCGGCCCCATGTTCTGCTCCTTTCGCCCCTGTGGTTCCCGGGAGAGCCCTGTGGTATTCAGCAGATACCGGGTGTGTCTGTCAGGTCCAGCGTACAGTCAATAAATGTCTTAGTGGTCCAGCGTACCCGAGCGTACCGGCTTACTGCACCACGGAACACAGGACAGGGGGGAAGAAGGGAAAGACGGGCGGCAGGAAGGGAAGCAGAAGGAATGAGAGAGACCAGACTGAAGCGGGGAGAAAGAACGTGACACCAGACCTGAGCTGGGGCTTCTAGATGGCGTGTACAGACCCCGCACGGAGCCCGAACAGACTGAGGAGCAATACTGGGCCAAGGTAGCCCTGCCCCTACAGGCCTGCCCTGAATGCGCCAGCTGGAGGAGCAGGTTAAAAGGAGCTCAGAAGCCCGGCAAAAGGGAGGTGGACAGCCTGCAGGAGAGAGGGAGCCTTCGCCAAGACACCAGAGCCAGGATGGAGCCTGAGAGGGGACCACGCGGTGAGTAAGTCCCCCAGGCAGAGCCTTCTCCAACCACCCCCTTGGAGAACCAGCGCTGCTCCTCTGGACTTTGCGAAGCTAATGACTAGAGGGGCCACGCCCCAAACTGAAGGAGATTATAGATAGGAAGTAGCCCAGAGGCAGGGGAGGCAAGGCGAGCCCTTCCCCACACACCCTGCCCCCCCAGCCTGACATTGAACAACATGAACTTTTGAAAAAGGCCCTGTCCCTGGTCTCTGCTGCCCCAGTTGCAAGGAGGAGACTTCACATCATAACTTTGCATGGCTTGGAGCTCAGCCCCGTAAGACTGATATGAACAGCAAGTAGGTCAAGCCCCAAAATGAAAGTACTGTATAATTCTGCATAGCAAGGATAAGCCAAGATCCTCCATACTCTGCCGCCAAACAGTAAAGCTTCCGGCAGAAGGATTTAGCTGGCCTGTTCGGTAACAACGTGAGGTAGAATCCACGGCTGTCTTAGCTCTTCAGAGTCATCAGAAGTCAACAAAACACTCGCTAGGCAGCTAAGACCCAGCTGACTCATCAGGAGCAGAACCAACGGGTCTTCCTTAATTCCGGATGCAGCCGCTTTCCTGACCCCAGTTTCTCAGTTGCAGTGGGTTCCATTAGTGTCACATTTTAAAGAAGTCCCGTGGGGCACAGCAGAACACAGTTCCTAAGTACGGAGCCAAATACAATGGTTAGAGACTCGACGCTCACCGTGCTGCAGAGAGCAAAAATGAAATTCCTTCCCCGCAAATAGATTCTGCCACTGGAGTGTAGCTACTGGGGACAGGTCAGTGACTAGGTTGCCTGCTGGAATCAATCTCTAGAAACACCAGCACATACCCCATAATCTTAATTATCCTTGTGTTGTTATCTGCATGGATTCTCTTCTTTTCTAGCCCTGAGCACAGCAATCCTCAGAGCCAGGATTTTATGCTTGGGGCTGCTTCGTAGACTGGCGTGTCGTGTTTTCTCATGCCTTATTTATAGACAGCTGACATGGGCCCCAAATCATCATAACATCATATGGTTATCTAGCGGCTTTCACGCCAAAGCACTGTGTATATAGAGGAATCGCTTCACCTGCCAGTGCAACGCAATCATCTCTGGGGTGGAAATTTAATTGGCAACTGTTGAACAGCAAACACTGCGCAACCGTTTTGGACAGGGCAGGAAAAAGAGTTGAAGCAGTAGCGGGAGGGGAGATTTAGATGAGAAGGGCGTAACTGTCAGAACCGGAAATTGGCCGGGACACCAAGGTTAGGATCCCCAAAGTGCAATGGGTTTACTGACAACCAGAACTGGTCAGGACTTATTTTTTGCTTTGCCTTTACAAGAGCCTCTCCTTCCCCTGGAACACAGGGTTAGTATTGCTGGTGTGGACGGAAGAATGCCACCCGCTAAAGCCCAATCGATGAGTTCTGCAGTACGTGGGGTTTCTTTGATGGGCGCCTACCCCCATAGTGGCCACGCCTGACTCCGCTTGGCTTGTGGGAGATGCTGAGAGAGTCGCCACAAGGGGTGGAGCTATGGGAGCATGAGGTTGCGATCCCGACGATCTCATATTGCATTTGGGTTCTTTTACTGTTAAGCTAGACGCAGCGGTTCTCAAACTCTGGGTCGGAACCCCAAAGTGGGTCGCGACCCTGTTTTCATGGGGTCGCCAGAGCTGGCGTTAGACTTGCTGGGACCCGGGGCCGAAGACAAAGCCTGAGCCCCACTGCTTGGAGCCAAAGCCGGAGGGCTTCAGTACTGAGTGGTGGGGCTCAGGTTACAGGCCCCCCCGCACCTGGGATGGTGGGGCTCGGGCAGGCTCAGGCTTCGGTCTCCCCTCCTGGAGTCATGTCATGATTTTTGTTGTTAGAAGGGGGTCATGGTGCAATGAAGCTGAAGAACCCCTGAGCTAGAGCATTGGGTTTGGTGCTAGGAGTGATAAGCCACTAACTAGAGATGGCCCAAATCTCAAAGATACGATCTTCTCCACGCTGAAGATGCACTGAGTCAGGGGGCGTTGGTTTAGAACCATCTTACGGTAACGGCTGTTGGTCATTATTGACTACAGCTGGGTGAAATTTTTCAACTGAACCTTTTTCTTAGCCAAAAAATGCAGATTTGGCGACACCCAGATGTTTCGCAAATTCATGTCGATTTCACCAGATGTTTTTGGTTTTAAAAAAGGTTCCAAAAGAATCTGAACGTTTTGATTTTTCAATTTGACCTGACACTTTTCTTTTTGAAATTTCCTTTAATTTTATTTTAGAAAATGGAAAAATATTTTAAAAAATGCTCTCACAATGGACATGAAAACATTTTGCATCAGGTCAAACCAAATGACCCAAAACAATTTTTTGTTTTTTTCCTTTTCAAGTTGTTGAAAATGTTGAACACATTTGTTTTCGGTTTGACCTGAAACACATCCTGTTCCCCACCCCATTTTTCAGAATTGCCAATAAACTGAAAAAGCTGGGTTTTTTACACAAGTCTAATACCGACCTAGGCTAGCGTTGAACTAGCAGCAGAAGAAGCTGTAGTTCTCAATACCACACCTAAACCAGGCTGTCTGCAGCAAATGTTTATTCACCTTTTAGTCCTCGTTGTTTCCCCAACTACCCATGCACATTTGAAAAGAAATCCCCTTATCCATCACCACCCTCTTTGGACGTTGGGTCTTCACGATTAATGTGCCATGCCCCAAAATCGGTGCTGCACAGGCTCACGGAGGCAGAAGCAAACCAAGACCAAGCAGGCAGTGAACCTGTCATGGCGGGGAGTAAGACAAGGCATAGACGGCGAAGAGTGATGTCCTGGGAAGACTGACGTGGGTAATAAGAAGGATTCCGAGTTCTGAGAAAGTGCATTAACCAATCAAGTAGTGAATTAGCTATTTGGAGATGAAAAAATCAATGGGCCCTGATCCTAAGTGGAGCATTAATGCATTAGCAGCAGTTCTGCGGAAGGGTGGTATGCAGCAGTGGCTGTCTAATGTGATTTCAAAAGGCTGTGGCGACCAGCCAGCAGGCGCTAGAATTATCGTCTGTCCTTTCCACTCCTTTTCCTTTATCTCTCCCATCTCCTTGTCGGCTTCTGTATTTTAAGTCATTCAGCTGTTGCAAAGACAGCACTGAAAGGTGGAGAACACGGCAGTGATGGAGTCCAATCCATGCAGAATCATCAGAGAAACCCTGTACACGCATGTTGCTTGGCAGGGCACACGGCACTCCATATTAGTGTTGTTGAAGGAATGCCTAGAGAGGACCCTGTTGAGATCAGGGCCCTGTAGTGCTAAATGCTGTACATACATGTAGCAGGGGATGGTGCGTGCCCCAAAGAACTTACAATCTAAATAGACAAGACGGACAAATGATGGGTGGGCGAGGAGGAAGTATTCGTATTCCCAGTCTACTTATGGGGAAACTGCGGCACGGGGTCGCTCAAGCGACTTGCCCAAGGAGTCTGTGGCTGAGCCAGGAACTGAATCCAGATCTCTCAAGCCCTATTCCAGTGCTAGATGCCTTGTTTACACAGGAATGTTTAACATAAGTATGAATTGAAACCTATTAAGTTAAACTCATGCAACCCCCTGCATGGATTAAACACTCATATTTGCATTTGAAACTGGCTTTGTTGGTTTAGCTTAAAGAAGTTGGGGCAGGTCTGTACTACAAAGTTTTCCTGGCATTGCTCTGTCAGTTAGGGATGTGAAAAAACCAACCCCCCACCAATCAACATAGTTATGCTGCCAAATGCCATAGTCCTTCTGCTGGCATAAAAACAGCTATACTGGGCCAGACCAAAGGTCCATCTAGCTCAGTGTCCTGTCTTCTGACAGTGGCCAGTGCCAGGTGCCCTCGAGGGAATGAACAGAACAGGGAATCAAGTGATTCATCCCCTGTCGCCCATTCCCAGCTGCTGGCAAACAGAGGCTAGGTGTAGTGGGGGCAGTTGCCCCACTTTGGCAGAGGAGGAGTTAAAGCAGGCTGGAGGGATCCTGTGCAGACCCCGGCCAATCAGCTAAGGGAAGAAAGGCAGCCAATCAGGGCCAGGCTGGGCCCTATATAAGGGCTGCAAAGCAGAGGAGACAGCAGTCTCCCCTTGATAAGCAAGGGAGGAGGACTGGCTCCCAGGGATAGCACCTTAGACAGAGCAGTGCTGGGCAGACTGTGTCTGGCCCCTGAGGCAAAGGGCTAGACTTTGGGGCTGCAGTTGGCCACGAGGGCAGGTGCAGACTGAGGACTGCTGATACCCCCCGGAAGGGGAGAGAACCGAGAGGGGCACAGCGGGAGGGCTGTGTCCAGAAGAGGACGCCGCAAGCCAGGGAGCAACGGGGGTCCCGGACAGCACAGCAGAGCAGACAACAGGTGAGACACCACCTGGAGAGGGCGCTCCACAGCTGGACAGAGATAATTCCCAGAGCAACTGGCAGGAGGCGTCGCTGTGGTGAGTCTGTGCTCCATTACACTAGGGACACCATCTCCGTCACTTGGGGATGTGATTTAACTATGCCTCCAAAAGAACTCCTTTTGTCAGTATAAATTGTGTCTCCATTGGGGGCTGTGCTGGCACAGCTCTGCTGGTATAGCTATGCTAGCAAAGTAGTTGTAGTGTAGAAGCTCAGAATCCCCAAGAAAAACCCGTGGGATTGGGATTAAGAGTGTCCACACAGGATGTTGCATTGATTCAACTGTATTGGTTTAAAAATCAATTTAATTTAAACGGGCGCAATTTCCCCATGCCGACAGGCCTTAACGCCAAGACCATTCTTTCTCTTTTCCTAAAGATCATAGCAGAGAAGGGGCATTGCTCCTTACATGGAACCTGGGCAATGTGGGCGAAAACAAAGGGGGAGGCAGTGCTGTCTATTCATTAGATCGGGGAACCGACTGGGAGGAGTTAAGAGACCCGGCTTCTCTTCCAAGCTTTCCTTGCTGTGTGACGGGGAGCACGTTAAACCTTCTGTGACGTATTAAAGTATTTGCTATGTATGTGTGGCTAATGACCTTTGCTGGATTGGGCCATGAGACGTACTACCATTACAGAGTCTGTACTGGCAGTAAGAGCCCGTGTTTCTGCAATGGAAGACCTGTCTAGGGTGTACAGGCACAATTTTTTCAGTTACAGCAAAGTGGTGGCTCTCCGCTTAGCGTCTCCACAGGCAGGGGCTGTTAAACCAGTTTCCTTCCCAGCATAATGCTGACTGAGCAGTGTTGGAGAACATCTTTATGGCATAGGTCAGAAAGTGCAAAAGGCCCAGCGATGAGGCAAAGCAAGCCCACAGACCGACTCCAGAGTTACAGCCATCTCTTGAGTAGTGGGCATGCCAGAGAATCTGAGTGTGGTTTCTCAGAGCCCTGGGCTACACTAGAGGGGGGGGTCGATCTACGATACGCAACTTCAGCTACGTGAATAGCGTAGCTGAAGTCGGCGTATCGTAGATCGACTTACCTGGCCGTGAGGACGGCGGCGAGTCGATCGCTGCCGCTCCCCCGTCGACTCCGCTTCTGCCTTTCACCGAGGTGGATTTCCGGAGTCGACGGGGAGCGCGTTTGGGGATCGATTAATCGCGTCTAAACGAGACGCGATAAATCGATCCCCGATAGATCGATTGCTACCCGCGGCGAGTAGTGAAGACAAGCCCAGAGAGCCAGGAGCCTTTTTATCTGTAACAGAAAGCACCTGACCACAGGGCACAGTATGTGACCGCATTCAAATCCATTTTTTAGGGAAAAATTAGACTTTAGTTCTCAGACAATACTTGCTTTTAATGATGCCAGGACCGAGGCAACGGGCTATTAGTGGAAATTCCGGTAGAAAACTTCCACTGGCTTCTGATTTCTTCCATCCCCTTCAGTAGAGGGACCAATAATCCCAGGAACCATTAGCCCGATAGACCCATTGCTCTGTTCCAAAGCCCAGTTGACCCACTGGGGCTAACGGAACTGGCATTTCCATTGGGTCTGGGTTCTTTGGGGAGTGATGCTAATGCGACCGCAACAGCAGGCGGCTGCCCTGAGAAGGAGATGGCGGCTGCAAGCGCTGTAGCTCTGAGAAGGAGCGGCTCCAAGATGGCCACCACAGCGGACAGCTCAGCTTTGAGAAGTGGCTTCAAGATGGCGGCAGCAGACGCAGTTGCTCAGTCTCCTTGGGGAGGAATGATCCCGAGGTGCGAGTCACTCTGGAGAGGGGTAGTTCCTAGAAGGCGACTGGAGGCAAATTTGCTCAGCCAGGGGCGCTGTGCCGAAAAATAGTCCAACATGGCAGCCATGGCTGTTTTCCTCTTGCCTGTCAGGATTATAAAAATGCTTGTGCTTTGAATCAAGATTTATTCAAATGCACAGAAGGAAACATTCAGAGACACCTTTCACTTTTCCCTGTATTTTTTTTAATACGTCCTTGGAACAAGGAAGAAGATGGAAGCCAAATGGGAGCTGAAAATAAACATTGAAAGGAAAGAGTGTGAATCAGCTAAAATCCCATGGCTTGAATGTACTCTGCTACTTTGACCTGCTTCCACAGCTCCAGACTGGCGTTTTGTCCGCTTTAGGGCCTCTGCTCCCCACTCTGGTTTCAATTTCTGTTCCCATGTCAGGACATGTTATTAAAAAAACAATTACCTTAAAACATTTCTCCATATTCTAAATTAGAACAATGTGTCATTCACCTAAATAATGCAGTGCTAATCACACAATTACTCCGTGCCGTATTATATTTTAAAAAATACTTGAAATCCAAAACAATATCTTGTAAAGAATTAATTTGGTTTGACTCGGGCACAGTAATTCTTTCCTCTTTTTTTTTTTTTTTTTTTTTTTTTAATGTTGAAACCAGAGCCGGCTAAGAGTAGTTCAAGTAATTCTGAAGTAATCAATCTTTTTTTATTAAGATGAGCTCAAAGGACATTGAAGGCCAAGGATGGAAAAGGAGACACAGGGCCAAATTTTCCCCTGGTGTAACTTCAGTGTGTGCTTGCTGCATGACAGTAGGCTCTATGGCAGCAGGCACACCCCCAGAAATTTTTCACATGGTATGTACAACGGAACCATTTTCATTTCAGGAGTCGCAGCACCACTCGGGTTTGGCCTGGCAACCACTTTGTCAAAGCACCCCCGGGCCAAACCTGAGTGGCACCCCATCCCCGCACACAAGGTCACAATGCCACTCAGTTTGGAGGACCTCTCAAATGTGGGGGTGCAGGGCAAACTGCCACTGCTCCCTCCTTCCCCCGGTCCCCAAGCTAGCCCTGCCCCTGCTAATGGTACACACCATGCATAATGTGCATACGGCTGTGTGGGGTACAGATTCCATCCTCCTGAGGGAGTGTCATCCCCCCCCCCCCCAGTTCTAGCTCCACCAGAAGTTATGGGATGGGTGCAGTGTGATGGGGCGCATAAACCCTGCCCTGGCAGTGACAGAGTTAAGGGGAACTGCAGAGCCCAATTAACACATTCTGTGGCACCTGGAGGGGAGACAGATAATTGAGGATTAGGCCCAGCTGGGGAGAACCAGACTAGGTGGTTCTGAAAACGCAGTGCTTTTCAAACTTTTGTACTGGTGACCCCTTTCACACAGCAAGACTGAGTGTGACCCCCCCCCACCTTATAAATTAAAAACACTGTAATATATTTAACACCATTATAAATGCTGGGGGGAAGAAGGGTTTAGGGTGGAGGCTGACAGCTTGTGACCCCCTGAGGGGTCTCAACCCCCAGTTTGAGAACCCCTGTGATAATGGAAGCAGTGCGGGAAGAGGAGACCCAGGAAAGAGGTAGGGGGAAGTTTCTGCTCTCTGGGAAAGGAGCCAGAGGAAGGAGCTTGTACCCTAGGACTCTCCCTGAAGAAAGAAAGTGGGTAGCTGGGGAGAAGGAGACTCCTAATGCAGTCCTGGGAGAAGAGAGACTCCAGGGGAGCAGCCCTGAGGATCTGCAGCTCAAGTAGAGCTGGGAATCCCTGGAAAAAGCCCTGAGACGCAGTGCCCCGTAAGAGCTCTGCGGAGCCTGGGAGAGGAGCAAACACTCTGTGGAGGATTGAGCCTGGTAAGGCTGGAAGAGTTTTTGGGTTCCTTTGAGTTTGGACACTATTATCCTGGAAGGGCTGGGATTTTTAATGTGACCTGGATGGAGGGCCAAGCCACCGCATGGACCTCTGAAAGCTGGAGGAGGAGGTGACACAGGTGCTTCATTGCTGGATCCTGCCACAAGGAGGCTCGTCAGGATGGGTGAGTCTATGATATGCAGAAATAAGTGAGTGAAATTCTACTGCTTGTGTTATGCCTGATTGCGATGTCCCCTTCTGGCCTTAAAGTCTATGAACCCTAGGTCTGAAGGTTCACTAACTTTGGGGGACTAAGAGGAGTAGGGACTGTTAAGATCTGTTTGTGGTGTGATGCTGAGAGGTGCCACAGAGCCCTTGGAACTGAGAACCAGCAAAGTCCTCCGTGTAAGTTATCCTGGGATGATGGAATCCATAATCAAATCGCTAGAATTTTCTGAAGTGGGCATCTCAATTTTTGGGGTGCTCATCCTGAGACATTTTAAGGGGTCTGCCTTTCAGAAAGCCCTAAGCACCCACCCTCTGAAAATCAGGCCTCTTTTATAAGGCATCCCAAATTGGGCACTCAGAAACTGAGGCTCCTAAAATGCCTAGTCACACTGGAAGATGTAGGCTGATGGCTTTCAGTCTGTGTCAATTGGCAAGGGGGGCGGCTTTCAGAGTTGTGGTGACTGTACGTGGCCGCTGCACCTTTCAGGCTTAGAGCATTCTGGACAGGCAGAAGTCAAAAGACGCAGTAGCTTCAGCTGGAGTTGGCTTGGAAGCTGGCTGCAGGAATGGACTGGGGGCTTGTTACCAAGCATGCACTCACTGCGCTAGCTTGACTTATGTTTGCTGGCACTTTTGTTTCTTCTTCTTGTTGGGCTCATCCGTTAAAATCATTACAGTTAATTAAAAAGGCCTGCTGTGGCTCTGGCCCGGTAACCTAGTCAATAAGGGTCAATGTATCCGGAGGTCTCCTTTCGAGCTGGCGCATCCTGCGTGTCTCTGTCTCTAGGTGTGGTCTTAATGAGGAGAGCAATGTGGGGGTCTCCTAATCACTGGGAGGCAGGAGATGAAGATGAAGTGAAGAGAGTGATGAATGATTAAGAGAGAGGATGAGAGAGGCCAGTCAAATACATTGGTGCTGTCACAATATTTAAAGCCTTCACTAGCAATCTAGAGGGAGGAGGCCACACCCGGGGAGATTGTGTTGTAACTGTTGTCGCCAACCTACAAAGTGGGCTCGTGAACAGCCAACCGGTGGCCCAGCTAGGGTGACCAGATGTCCCGATAAAATCGGGACTGTCCCAATTTTTGGTTCTGTGTCCCGCATCCTGACCAATGCACGGTCGGGATGCCATTTGTCCCGGTATCGGGGCTTCTGCTGGGTTTTTTTTTGCGGGGGGGGGGGGGGGGGGGGTCCTTTAATCTGGTCACCCTAGGCCCAGCTGGCATTTATTTTTCAACAAATCCCTCCCCAGAGCCCTGACATTTGCTCAGTTAAACGAACCTGACAAGGATCTGATAGCACCCTTTCCTGCTAGGGCTGTGCATGCACAGACTGTTACTAGGTGTGAATGTGCGGAGGGCAAATTAAATTTCAATGTGTTTTTGCACTCGGCCGATAAATCTTTCAGTAGCCTAATTTTGGAATGAGCCATCAGGCTGGGCCTGCGTGACCCAGAAAGGAAAAGCTTTTAAATTATCGAAAAGTCCTGCTTATCTGCGCCCAGAGAGAGTCAAGGGCTCGGTGGTTTATTCAGACCTTCCTCATCATCGGGGGAGTTGCCTTTGCCCAGTCAGGGAATAGAAAAGATACAACGTGACTTAGGGGACCAATCAAAACCGACCACAACCGCTTCAAATCTCAAACCTTGAATACTGAAAGGGAACGGTAAAGGAAGTGTCAAAAGGCAGAGTGATTCTGAATAATGAGGAAATCGGAGGAGGTTGCAATCTGCTCGGGAACACTGCGTGTGAGCCGGAAAAAAGCCACTAAATCTGCCAAGTAAATTAGTCACCCTGAGTTATTTGCTCAGCTGCGCTCAAGAGCATTGTTGTCTCTGGATTATGGCCCCAGCGCTCAGGCTGCTGCAGAATAAAAAGGTGCTTGTGATGCTTAAGTAGGACCTGCAAAGGAAGTCCTTAGTTGAGATGCCGTTTCAGCCTACCGGCTGGCTTGCGACGGCTCAGCCACGGCTGTGGCTTCTTTGGGATTTGATGGAAATTGCTGCAGCACAGGAATGACCTCGGGGATGCACAGTACAGCTGTGCTTTCATACTTTCCCCTCCCGCTCCTGCCCCCAAGCTTCCTCACACCTCGCTGGGATGGCCCCGGAGGTACAGCATTATTGCTGTTGCTGCTGTAGTTCTGGGGCTGGCGTTCTGCTCCCGTTTGCAACTTGGGACGGGCCTAAGCACCTCTATAAATCAGGCCCCGAGCCTGCAGCCCTTATGGGGTTTTTGCCTCTGCAAGGACTGCAGGATTGGGACCTGGGTGTGCAAGAGACTGAGGGCTGGAAGGGGCAGAATTTCACTTAGGCAGCATAAATTCTAGAGCTGGCCTTGATCCCTAGTCTAACACTCAGGATGGTCAGTGCTGTAGCTGGGGTACATGTCTTGGGAAGGTCTGGGCAAGACCATGGAAGCCAGAACTGGGCTCCTGTACCCCGGCAAAGATGTTCCCTGCTCTGTGTGTGTAAATTTCATTTCTGCCCCCCTCCTGGGGGGAATGGTCATGGCATTTCTGACGAGCTCTGCCTGGCTCAGGAGGCAGTGATGCGAGTCCAGTGAAGGGTCAAACAGGAGGGGGATCTGGGTCGGGAGAGAGCTGATGCAATTCCTAGATGTTCAGCCACCTAGTTATGGGCACTAGTGGCAGCATGGTCTAGTGGGTGGAAAGATAACGAACTCAGGAGTCTGGGCTTGGGTTCCCAGCTCCGCCACTGACCTTCTGTGTGAACCTGGGCAAGTCACTTCGCCTCTGTCTCTCCTATTTTAGGCTCTTTGGGGCAGGAACTGTCTCTAAAGCTGTGTTTGTACAATGCCAGGCACTATGAAACCTTGATCTTTGGCTGGGGCCTCTGGGCGCTACCCCAGTGCAAACAGTAATGATGCAAAAAGTTTCTTCCCCCTCAAAGTCAGGCTCTTCAGTTCCCAAATGCCTCCTAGTCTAAATATCCCTGTGTAGGCTTAGGGGAGGGAGGAGAGGTATACAAAGCAGCGGGGGATGATGCATTGAAGTTGAAAGGATGGAAGCAGAAATCCCACCCCCCTATTATCCTTGTCACACTAATTCCTGCCCACTCCTCTCATACAGTGGGTGTTTGTGCTACAGAATACAGCACTCAATTATGGGGCTAATTAAAAAATCACCTCCTGTAGGTGTAGCCAATTTTTGAACTTAACCACAAAAATCTTTTGTGCAGGCATCTCCGTGTATTTGCATGAATGTGCTAAGTCTGTAACTCTGCATGTGCTTGTAGCTCTCTCTGCATGTTTGGGGTGGCGGTGTATGCAGTCACATGTGTGTGTTTGTGTTTGCCTGCATCTCCGCCTGGCACTTGTATGCAAGTGTGTGCACTGGCAAATCCTCTGTGTGTGTGTGTGTGTGTGTGTGTGTGTGTGTCTGCATCCTTGCCTGCCTCTGTGTATTTCAGCCTCCTTTTTTAGCAAAACAAGTCCACAAATGCATTTCCCAGTTTAGCCATCCAGCCACTATTATCTGCGATAGCAAAACCACAAAGGATTTAAGCAGATTTGCTAAGCCGGCCTAATGGGGCAGCGCACCAGTAACAACAGCAAGCTCTGTGTGTGTCTGTCCTGTTCTCCATTACACAGACTCCTGGGAAGGAAAGTGAAGCTGCGGAAGAGAATCTGCAGCTCCTCTTCCCCGATTCTTTCCCTCCTTCAACTCCCACCTCGAAGGTTGGTGGGTACAGAAAGATTCTCTGCTATGGTGGAGAAAATTAACTGGAGACAGGTGGGAATTATTGCCAGTGATTTCCATGGGGGTGGGAATTGCTGGGGTTGGGGGCTGGGCGCTGGGGGCAGCCATCCTGACTCAGGGTTGTGACAAATTGGCTCAGAATAGCATCCATCCTATACATGGGGACCATGTATAGATAGACCATGTTACATAGATCAGCCACTGAAATGCTGCCACCTCTGGGCTGGAGCACTTCTTTTGTGTAACCACTCCCAGCAACAGCGCAGCAGTTTAGGCCAGGAGATGAAGAATATCATGTGCAACTGAACCATCAGATAGAAAGCAGGGAGGCAGACCCTAAAGCCTCAGTGTTCGGGCAAAATCCCAAGGTGAACGTCAGAGCAGGTTGGAAGCTGGAATTCCCATTCTGCAGGAAATCCTGATGTTTCCATTTTTTTTTCCAAAGTGGAATGAAAGGCCAACATTTCGAAATTTCCCAAGAAATGACCATTCGAATTGTTCTGGTTTCAGAACCATCGAAACGGTTTGATAACGTCAGAGCATTCTACCATATGACATGTAATCGACGTACTAACGACGAGAATATATATAACATTACCTTAAAATGAATATTTTAGTATAAAGTCAAATTGAAATGCTAACGTTGAAACAAAACATGGAAGTCAAAAGGATTTAACGTGGACTGTTTCAAATCAAAATCAGCCGGTTCCTGTAAATGTTTGTTTCAATTTCAAGGATGCTGCATTTTCTGACGTCTACCTCTCCGTCTAAACAATGTTTTGAGCGGCTCTAGTTAACTGCCCCTCCCCTTGCAAAACCTGTCTTGGGTATTTAATGACCAAGGCTGTCTGCACTTTAGTCTTGTGTCTTGTCTAAGAGATGGCCCCTCCGGCATGCCCCAGACCCACCCTGTCGCATGGGATCAATAATGGCTCAGAGGAATGAGCAATGTTTAGCCTATTAGATGTCTAGTGGCATTTTAACCCATTGGCCATCAGGCTCCCTCAGGGTTGTACCCTACCCTAGTAAATCGGGCAGCTGCCCAGAGGACGAAGTGGCAGCTGAAAGATTGCTGCGACGCTGCTGGCGTTGGCACACGGACAGAAGCAAATCAAAGAGTCAGCATTTGGCAGCGGCAACAGCCATACCTTATTGCCCTTGCCAACTCATTGTTAACGTGAGCAGAGACCACAATCCAAGGCCGTTGGCTGCTCAGAACCACGGGCTGCTGGCTGTGAAGCTAAGAAAATGGGCTGACCCTGGCGGGGAAGAGAGGGTGTAGGGGCCATACCTCCCCCAGACATCTCCTTGTGGGGACAGAGGCAGGAGAGCTGCCCCACTCTGCCTGCTGAGTGAGAATCCGTCTGCCCACTTGTTATGCCAGCCCGGCCCCTCTGCCAGTTTTGCTGCTATCAGATGTTGCAGTTGTCCATGTTGTCCTACTCATAGACTTTAAGGTCAGAAGGGACCATTATGATCATCTAGTCTGACCTCCTGCACAATGCAGGCCACAGAATCGCACTCACCCACTCCTGGAATAATCCTCTCACCTATGTCTCAGCTATTGAAGTCCTCAGATCATGGTTTAAAGACTTCAAGATGCAAAGAACCCTCCAGCAAGTGACCCGTGCCCCATACTGCAGAGGAAGGCGAAAAACCTCCAGGGCCTCTTCCGATCTACCCAGGAGGAAAATTCCTTCCCGACCCCAAATATAGCGATCAGCTGAACCCTGAGCATGTGGGCAAGACTCACCAGCCAGACACATGTGGCATCGAAAGATGGCTGCCTCTATCGGTCAGGCCAATCCCATGACAGCTTGGGCACACAGGTGTAGCAATGGCCTGAAATGACTGGCTTTGTGTTATGTCCTGCCCATTCCATTATTTTCTCACTGCTGTCTCACTTCTGTTCTCACAACATCATTATCTCCAAGGTTAGGTCACACTAACTCTGTGTTGTTTTTCCCACCCGGATCAGACACAGCCTGCTTTCCCAAGTCTCGCAGTATGAGACTTCAGAGTTAGTTTGACTGTGCTCTGTCTTGACATAACTGAGGGGCCTATAGTCTAATCCTTTAACCCTTGTTTCCACATTGGGTTTGTGTGTGTGTGTGTTCAGCACTTTGGACACCCAGCTCCCTGTTGCTGCCTCTCTACCATCATGCAACTAATAATAGCACCTATGAGACAGGGGGAGACTGTAAAGCTAAATCACGTCCATGTTGCTAAAGTGCTTTGAGATCCTGGGATGGAAGGTGCTGAATAAATCCGCTCCTGATGCAAGACTTGGGCCTCCGCTCCTGATGCAAGACTTGGGCCATCCATGCAAGACAAGGCCTGCCAGCCTTGCTGGTCCTCAGAGAGTTGGAGAGGGGGTGTTTGTCGACTCCTTCATTCCAAGGCCAGAAGGAACCACTGTGGATAAAGCTAGTTGAGAAATTTTTTTTGACAGAACCATTATTTTTTTATTAACAAAAAATGCTAACTCATTGAATCCAAAACTTTGTGGTTTCAACACATTTTTCAACTTGACTTTTTTTTTAAATTGTCAATGTCCTGTTTCAACATTTAAAAAAAAAAAATGTTGGTTTCCCAATACAAAATGACTTTGTTGATATATGCAAGTTTATTTTAATTTTTTTAATGTTTGTAGAAAATAAGTAAATGATTGAAGTTGAAATGAAATTAATGACCCAAAATTGATTCCCCCTCCCCTGATTCACAATTTTTGGTTACTGAAAATTTTCATAATTTTGACTCTTTTTTTTGGTCCTGATTTGGGACAAGAAAAAATAAAAAAATCTCAAATGTTCAGCTCTAGTTCTCTGTGATGTTGGGGCATAGTTCCTGTTACTTCTACATTCATGCATCTGGGTAGGGTTCCTGTGGGAGGCATAGACTGTCTCCCTGAAGCCTGGGTGCTGTCCATGGTTCTCTGATCTCTCTCCCCTTTGGATCCCTTATTTTGAACCCTTGACCTTGCTCCCATCCCTGTTTTGTTTTTCATTGTCCCAAGCTGTTTAGTTGGATGCATCCTTCTCCTTCCCTTCCTCTCTTCTCTCCCCCTCCCTCACTGGTAATCTCTTGATCCCTCTGTGGAGGGGGAGGTTTTGGTTGATTCTACTGGCAAAAAATGAACATCTGCCTGGCTCTCGCATAGATCAGCTCCTCTCTCAGGCTGGACAAGACTAGACGCTGGGAACAAGAGGAGCAAGGGGAACAACTCTAAAAAGCATCAAGAAAAGAGTTCTCTCCATTGTGTTTGCAACTTTCCCTTCTTAGCTCCCAGAGGATTTACCATTAAACGGCTGTTCAGGACTCTTTAAAGCCACTAATTGGATATGCCAGAACCCTTATTGAGAACTTTGTATTTCGCTTCCATTTTTTTAGCATGTTTAAAGGTTCATTAGAGCTCCACAAAGGATCTCAAAGTGCATCTCAAACCACACTCCTCTCCCTTACAATAATTTCCAGTGCCTCTTCCCCCACCATTAGCTTCCTTTTCTTTTCTGCTTACCCACAGCGTGGACCACAGACAGCAGGTCAGCAAAATCTTGTTGGTGCGTCTGCCTTCCGAGGGCTGGCTCGTGAATGGCAGATGCTGGGACTGGGTAATTTGGGGGAGGGGGGCATGTGGTTGTGGAGACTCTTGTTCACCCTCCCTTCTTTCTTTCTCCCTCCTTTCTCTCTCCTTCCTGCCTCTCTCTCCTTTCACTCTTTCCATTCTGTCGTGTGCTGTCTTGCCTTTCTCACCGTCTCATGCTCCCTCTTCCTTTCTTTTTCAATTTTCTCTCATTCCCTCCATCTCACTATTTTGCTTGTCTGTCTCTCTCCTTTCTCAGTCTCTCTCCCTCTCTCCTAATTTTTTTTGCCTGCATTAAGGGCAATCATCACGGAATTTCTTCCAGCATGATTCCCGTGGTGCTAGCTCACTCAAGAGGCCCTCAGAACAAGTGGCATTCAAAGAAACGTGTGCATGAATGCCTTTGGAGGGTGTTGCATTCCAGTCGGTTTCCAACCACATCTGAGCTGTCCTCAATACTGTCTCTGTCTTGCCAGTGGTCTCATGGGCTTCAGCCACTGAAGGCTTCTTCTTTCATTGCAGAAAGGCACGCCCTGGTAACAAACCGGCCTGTCCCAGCTGGGGAGAGCCCTGCCAGAGGAACGAAAGGTCAGGATGGGATGAGAGACTTATAGAGGAAAGCTTTGGACAGAGGGAAACGGACAATGTTAAACATACTGACTGTCTTTACTAGATCAATTTGTCCAGAGTCTAACACAATGGAGCCCTGATCCCTCCCTGCCACCAGAGAAACGTTCTTGCTAGAATAGCCACCGGCCTCCGAATTCACTGGACGCGTGCCATAACTACAGATCTGGTCTGCATCTGGCAGCTTAAGAGCCCTCCCTTTGTTCTGGGCATTGTGACAGCAGCAAAATAATAACTGTCGTGTAAAACTGTCGTATCAAAATCAGCCACCAGGCCAGCTGCTGCTACCAACGTGCACCTCGGCCCAGAAGATTGCCTTTCACGGGCGGGGTAGTGTTCCCTGGCTGCCTACTCCAGACCGGGGTTTAGACCCTGTGTCATGAGAGCAGGCAGAAGAGGCTGTCGTTGTTGATGCATTCCTCTGACCACCTCACCGGCACGGTGCCTCGTAATCTACTTTTGCCAGAACTACTTCTGGCATGGCAGACCCATCAGCATGTTCAAACAGCCGCGTTTGAACCCATCACTTCTTGTTGAGCCGGAGCATATCGCTCAGAAAGACAGCCAGTGCTGATTGACAGACTTCAAGTGGCAGGGAACCCACCTCTCCCCTAGACAAGTTGTTCCAGTGGTTACTTAACTGCTAAAGATCTGCACTTCCTGTCTAGCTTCAGCTTCCAGCCTTTGTCTGCTAAACTGAAGACCCCTCTGCTATCTAATGTTATCTCCCCATCTAGGTGATCATGTCACCTCTTCTTCTCCATTTCCCTCAAATTCTGATTTTTTTCCCCCCTCCACTAAACTACCCTAGCCTGAGAAGCAGGGCGGGCATTATTCAGTCATGCTCCAGAAACAGATATAATGGCAGATATCGCTCTAGTAAGCTGATGTATTGTTCTTTTTGGAAGCTGAGCTTACCACCAGCAAAATCTGTTCTGCTTGTATCTTTTTAAGTGGTGCTCAATAATATATAAATATACATAAAATGATAAATATGTGGCATATGCAGGGTGCCGTGGCATTGCACCAAAGTTTACTGGCAGTCATTTAGTGACCTGTTCTACTCACCCATCCTATCCTCAAAGGCATGTGTAGGGGGGTGGCTGCCCCACTCCATGAGAAAAAGGGCTAGAACAGGCCAGAGAGACTGAACAGACCAGCAGCCAATCAGGGCTGTGCTGGGCCCTATGTAAAGACTGCCTAGCAAAGGAGAGGGGAGTCTCTCCCTGACTAGCAAGGGGGGAGGACTGGCTCCTGAGGTAAGGAGGTAAGCACCTTGGATAGAGCAGTGCTGGGCAGGCTCGGGGGAGCAGAGGAGAGCTCCGGCCCATTACCTGCCAGGCTGCGGCCCCTGACTAGAAGGGCCGAGAAGGTGCAAGGGGTCAAAGGGGAAGTGGCCCAGGGAAGATAGTCTGACAAGGGGAGAGAAGGAGGGCAGAGAGGCTGCCACTAGAGGGTCCCTGGGTCGGGACCCAGTAGCGGGTGGGCCTGGGTCCCCCCCGTACCTCACCTGTCCACGGAGCAGTGTGGCTGAGACAGACTGGAACAGCCCTGAGGAGAAGCGACAAAGCGTCCTGTGGCACCTTACAGACTAACAGAGGTATTGGAGCATAAGGTGAGGGGCTAGACTTTGGGGTCGTGGTTGGCCACTGAGGCAGGTGCAAGCCAAAGGACTGTTGTTACCCCTCCCCCAAGATGGGGGTGAGAATGGAGTAGTGGGCACTGCTGGAGGGCAATGTCCTGAAGCGGACACCACCGAGCGGGGAGCAACGCGGGTCCCAAACCAGCAGAGCAGACAACGGGCAAGACACCACTCGCAGAGGGCGCTCCATGGCTGACGAGCTAATTCCCGGACTGACCAGGAGGAGGCGTCGCGGTGGTGAGTCCAGCACGCTGTTACACCATGTTAAGAGCATTGATATTGCAAACAAATGAACACATTTATTATAATGTTCATTTATTATAATGGGGGGAGGGATAGCTCAGTGGTTTGAGCATTGGCCTGCTAAACCCAGGGTTGTGAGTTCAATCCTTGAGGGGGCCATTTAGGGATCTGGGGCAAAAATTGGCAATTGGTCCTGCTTTGAGCAGGGGGTTGGACTAGATGACCTCCTAAGGTCCCTTCCAACCCTGATATTCTATGATTCTATAACTGTGAACTGGGAATAATTCAGATTTAAAACCACAGAGGGAAATAAAGATGAATATTCTGGCTTCATAAAGATGGTAGAAATAAGGTCGTCTGGGTGTGACCTTGGCAGCTGTTAAGTGAATGTGTTTGGCTTCCTAGGTATGTTTGTGTCTGTGGGTGGAAGCTGCATGTGAGGTACATAATAGGTCTGTGAGTCGGGGTAGGTATGTGAGTGTTCAGCTCTCATTTGTCCTTGTTTTCGTAGTTTTGCATTATTGTCCCTGTGATGGGTAAAGCACTTGTGGAGCCAGGAGTGAAGAGAAGAGAGCTGATTTGCTGGATGGCCTGTCAATCACCCAATGAGACAGGAGAGGGGCTTCTCTTCTCTACAAAGGGTTGTGGGTAGGGAAGCCCTCTATAAAACTCCCTGGCTTCCAGCTGGGAGTCAGAATTATAGGAGGAAGGGTCACCTGGAGGATGCTGGATCTGTTGGAGTCATGTTCTGGAAGGAATTCCTTGTTGGTGTGTTAGCTTATTATTTTTTATTTTAAACCCTTCAAACTAGATCTTGCTGCTTTATTGGACAAGCTTACCGCTGTACCCTTGCATGGTCCCTTAGAAACCAGCTGGCTTCCGCAAAGTGCTTTTTGCATGTGTATGCGCGTGACTGTGCATGTTTGTTTAAGGAATATATAACACATGGTTCTTTCATCGCTGAGTGGTGATGTCACTTCAGAAATTAATGATGCTCTGTTAGAAATAGCGAGTGACTCAGTATTTGGTTAGCAAATCAGTGTTACGCTGAGCTGGGGGGAGATTTAAGGAGAAGCAGAAGTTAATGTTGCGTTGTGTTAGTACAACCATTCCTTCTGTGTGAACAATCGCTTTACTTGGGTGGCCTTAATGCTGCATAACCAGAGGTGACCCAAAATGCCTGCCTCCTGGAGGCAACAAAAGCAAGTGCCGATGTTGTGCCTTGGCACCCTGCCCAAGGTTCATGCTAATTTCTGTCATAACACACATACCTAGACTCTAAGGTACCCAGTGTTAGAGGGCTTTCCCTTCACCCCCTCCCCCGGGTCTTGTCACGCAGACAGAAAGCAGAAGACTGGAAGTCCGAAGTGCAGGCAATGCGATGTTTATTGGGGTTCGTTCCAAACAAGCATATCCAGAGCTCTACCCGCCGGCAGAGTCTGTTTCCCGGTGTTCCATTCCCAGCTCTGACACTGCAGAGGATTTACCCTGTGTCCCCCTTCCTAGCTCTGACGCTGCAGAGCCTTGCCTGTGTCCCCCTTCCCCATTCTCATTTCCCATTCCCACCTTCTCCTCCTTAGCAGGCCCCAATATACCTGCAGTGCATGCCCACAGCCCACCCCTTTTGTACCCCATGGGAGGAGTGAGGAGTGAGGTGGTGCTACGGACGGGCATTTCTTTGGTCTTTTAGCATTTTATACCTTCCACCCCAATCCCCCTTTGCCCGTCCCGACTGGTTGCTTAACTTTGCCTTGAGATAGGAGTTGAGGCAATCTTAAAATGTGCGCTCGAGTAACATTTTAACCACTCTTATCTGTTCCCATTGTGCTAACAAACCCATCTGACTAGGCAGAAGCAACATACACAGTCTTTGTCCTTTGTTTACCCATGTTAGTATAAGATATAAGAGTATGAAAACCCAAAATTCTCTCTCTGGCTGACAGACTCAGATATTCTGGGAGGTTTCTGCCTGCTGGGTTGGCTGTTCTTCGCTGCCAGCGACCGGGCTTAGTCAAGTTGGAGGGAAGAAAGACATTTGGCTCAAAGGGACATGGATCCTGATATCGTCAATTAAATTCCCTGTTCTCCATTGTGCACTTGTTCTGGGCGTGGGGCTCTAAGCACTGCCATTGTAGAGGAGAACAGAAGGCATTGTGCAATAGAGACAATGTACAGGGAGAATGTGTGAGAAGAACACTGGTCTCTGGACCAGTCATCCACCACTCTGTCTATCCATGTATAAGAGCTCTCCAGCATGGTTCCTATTCGTGGGACTCTCACCCGTTCCCCCACTCACTTTGCTCCTTTTTCTTGCAATCGGTGTAATTAGATTTTGCTTTATTGCAAAAAGGAAGAACCAAAAAAAAAACAACCCACCGTCCTGACAACCAGTGAAAAATAATTAGTGGCACATTGTATCATTAAACACTAGACTTTAATTAAATTGCGGGGAGATAACTACCTCTAACGACTAGAAGGCTGGAGCCTGTAGACAGCAAAGCACTCAGCATAATGGAGTAATAGGCCCTGCAAATAGAGACAAGTCAGGGTGCCCGCGTTGATTAAGCACCTGACTAAATTGGGTTGTCACCTCACATCCTGCACCTACTACCTGAAAATTGCTCGTTATCTCCCTCCCATTTGATCTCTTTGGAGCTAACAAGCCTTTGCGGCACTTGCGCCAGTGATCAAAAGGGACTTTTAAATACTCAAAAGTAGGATAATAATAATGAATCTTACCTAGGGTCTCCTCTGCCCTCAGGAATAGCCTGGCTTCTCTTAGTCCATAGTTAGAACTGGTGGGGAAAAGCCTTTCCTCTCCCTCAAATATTTTTGGGAGTTTAATTTGTTTCCTATCTCAAATCAGGATGGAAAAATCAATCTTAAAAATATTCATGAACTGAAAACCCCAAACAAAATGTTTTGGTTTGATGGTTTCAGAACATGTGGTGGTGGTTTGAATCAAGTGATTTGTTGAACCCAAGCCTACTTCACAGATGGTTTTGACAAATAGGCATTTTTGACCCGAAAAAGGAAAAGATTTTGTGGAAAAATTCCCAGCTGGTTTGAATGGTTAGAAGTCAGTATGAAAACAACCAGAGCAGCTGCTGAATAGGGGCTATTCCTCGCATGTACCAGCAAGAGGCTAGTGTTAATGGTGCATCGTTTGGGTTGAGAGGCGCATAAGCTCTTGGTTACTTGCCCGAGCTTTCTAGCTTAGGGTTGCTAATTTTGGTTGGACGTATTCCGGGAAGTTTCATCGTGACATACTTTTTAATTCCTGGAGACCCCAGAACAATTCTGGAGGGTGGGCAACCCTATTCTAGCTTCCTTCCTCCTCCATCTCCATCTCAGAGGTGCCTGAGAACCTTCAGTCAATCCATTAAGCCTTGGCATATGAGTAAAGAACTAGCAGCGTCACTGGAATATCAAGCTGGGCTGGAGGTGAATGTAGACCTGGGGTGGTTAGAATACTCCTAACGTCTCGCCACAGCATACGCCAGGTCTGGTGCAAAATCTGGGCTGGTGCCTTCAGGACAATTGGGGTGTTCCGATCGTGGGGCCATGGGGGAGAAGGGGAAGCTGTGAGGGTCTCCGTCAGAAGCTTCCCCCAGTTTTTTCACTGGAGGAATGGTCTTTGCGACCACAACCCAAGCCTCCTGACTGCTAGTCCAGGAACCTATCTGCGACTGGCGCATCCTGCCTTCAATGCTGCATGGGGCTGTGGAAGTGCTAAGTATTCTAATTTTCTAAACCATATTGAAACAGCTTAACCACCAGGTAAGAGTGGAGAGACACTTTCTAATAATGAGTTGGAAAGCATCATATGTCTCTAGGCTTTATTCATATGCTTTCACTTAAATCAAATAACTCCCCCCCTAACAATGGCCCGCCCTAATGTTCCCCAGGCTTTACTGCTGACTTGCCTAAATAGTGTCGCTATAGAGGCAGCTTCTCTCCGAAACACACACGCACACGCTTTCTTGTGCATTAAAATTTAATTACTGCTTTCTTGAATGTCACAGCCAAACCTATAAAAGTCTTATCAGGAGTGATAAGCCCAGCACCCTTGGTAATCGCAGCATAACTCACACAGGAAGCAGCAATGGAAAGGGACAGCTGGCTTTATGGTCCTCCTGTAATACTCTGCCCTGGCAGCTTTACAGCCAGGATCTTTCATGAGAGGCAAATGCCAAGACACCCCTCCCGCCCCGAAAAAACCCATTAAAATGTGTGCCTCTTTTTCTAGTCGGGGGGGTGTTTGCATTCGTTTATTTGTTTTCAAGAGACAAAATCCATTTGGAAGGTGCTTTTGTTGTTATTTTTATTCCGCTTGTTGCCATGAATTAGTGCTGGGTGAGCCACACGGCAGCAGCGACCCTGCCTGGCAGAGACTGAATGAATAACCCATCACCGCCGCTGAGTCATGGGATTTCCCCCTCCTTCGCTGCTTGAGCTGGTCACCGAGCTGCCAGTTGGCATCGGGCGAGCCAGGGGTTCCGCTCGTATTGTGTGTGGCATGATGGGGCCCTCTGAGATCCGGGCCTCAATGCGCTGGGTACTGCACAGACACACTGTAAAACACGACCTCCCCCGAGGCACTAATAGGTTAGATAGGTGGAAGGAGAAATGGACACCCGGAGAGTGATGCAGCTTGCCCAAGGCCAGTGTGAGGGACGGTAGGTCTCAAACCCAGGCCTGCGGGCAGTCCTCCGATGGCAGCCACCGCCCAGCAGCTCACTGGGACCAGTGGAGACGGGGGCAACCTAGAGTGACCAGACAGCAAGTGTGAAAAATCAGGACAGGGGGTGGGGGGTAATAGGAGCCTATATAAGAAAAAGACCCAAAAATCGGGATTGTCCCTATAAAATCTGGTCATCCAGCAACCAGAGGCCCAGATCACCAAGGACTCCACCCACAAAGCTCCTGATTGGAGGAGACGTCCAGCCCCACCCATTGGCTCAGGCTACTTAAGCCAGAAGGAGGCACAGGACATTGACTGAGCAGCCTGGCTGACGCTTCGGACCCAGACTCCTGTCTTCCTTAGGCCAGATCCTCCTCCACTCCTGGTTCTTGCTTCTCTGCCTTGGCCTCTGACTCCAGCCTTGACTCCTTTCTCCAGCTCTGGCACCGGACTCCAGCTGCAAGCCCTGACCGCCCGTGTGCCAGTCCTCGCAGTTGGTGGCAGAGATGCGCCAAGAACTCAAGTCTCCTGAGTCCGAGCCCACTGCCGTATCCACTAGGCCACGCCCCATTTGGCACCTTCCTGAGGGAATAGAGGTTGGTGAGTGAGCAGGAGGATGGGCGAGTTCCTTTGCCATTTCCTTCCAGTGTCAGTGACAGTCTTAGTTTATAGTGTTTGCTGGTCTTTTCCCCACCCCTCTGACCCTGCTGAGAGAGGGACAGACCCACAGACCGCCTGAGACAGGAGAAAGGTCATATGGGGATCTCCGAGAAGACAGCTCTGCCAGCGACAGGTTTTATTTGGCTGCCTGTCACAGAGAATGAGAAGGGCTAATAGAGAGAAAGCAGCTTGCGTTGAGCAGCCAAGTCCAGGAGACAAGTCACTGGTTGGTTTTTTTTTTTTTTAAATAGCCCTTTACAAAGTCTACAAAGTGCTTTATTATTTTTTTTAAATTGCCCATTACCGGCCAAGGTCGTGTCCCTGTGGATTCTGGGAAAACAGTCCTGTGTTGGTCAAACACTGTGGATGTGAACGGAATCTGGCCAGGTTTGTACGAGAGACAAGCGCAAAGTCAGCTGGGAAACCGCTGGAGAAAGACAAGGTCTTTTGTGAGTGCTCAGAATCCATCCGAGGCCAGGACTCTGTTTCATGCGTCTCTTCAGTCTGCTCTGAAAGGAAAAGCACGTCTCTCTTTGCTGCTGTTTCATTCTTCCCCCGGCCCCATTTCTTCTGTTAGTAAATGTGAAGGTGAGTTCAGTGCTGATGGAAGGGCACAAAGGGACACTGCCAAGGCCTCTCCCTCTGCAGCCTGACTCACAGTACCCCGGCCGTGCCAGGACAGCCTCCCTGCACACCTGCGATCTCGACCTGCCGCTCAGCCTTCACAGGTGCCTGACGCTCATTCCAGCCCTTCTGCCCCCTGACCTCCAGCTCAAGAATGACCGTGGGAGCGGTTGGCATTTTAGCACCTTTGCATTGAGAGCCGGGCACTGAATTGGGGGATCTGGGTGATTCCCCCTCTCCCCAGAGGGGTGCTCTGGCATGTTTGTCTCGGGGGTCCCCCTTTCCACTGAATCCCATTTGGGAGACATCTGGCCACGCCGCTTGGGAGATGATGTTGATGAACAAATGGCCTGGGAGCCTGCTCCATACACTGTGTGACTCTGCTGGAGTTGCCCATCTTGGGCGTGTCCTGGGGCAGTTGAATGGCTGGTTTGGGATGGAGTCTGTGGGTTCCACCCATGCGTGTCTCGGTCTGGTTTGGGCTAATTCCACGGGGGCTGCAGCCAAGCTGGTAGCGAGAGGTACCAATACGCGCTGAATGCGAGCGGGCCCACCACCATTGGCCTGCCGGGGGTGCTCTCTACTGCTTGGCTAAGAAACCATTGAGCCAATGTCTTGAAGAGGGGCTGTTTTCTGTGGCGATAGGATTGTCTTTTGCTTAAAGTGTAGCCCTGAGGGTCAGGAGGCCATATTTGAGGTCGGGAAGGAATTTTCCTCCAGGGTAGATTGGCAGAGGCCCTGGAGGTTTTTCGCCTTCCTCTACAGCATGGGGCACGGGTCACTTGCTGGAGGATTCTCTGCATCTTGAAGTCTTGAAACCATGATTTGAGGACTTCAATAGCTGAGACATAGGTGAGAGGATTATTCCAGGAGTGGGTGGGTGAGATTCTGTGGCCTGCATTGTGCAAGAGGTCAGACTAGATGATCATAATGGTCCCTTCTGACCTTTAAAGTTTATGAGTCTATGAGGCCGCCGTTCTGTTAGATGTAAAAGCAAAGGGATGTACTGGGGGGGGGGGGGGTCTGCCCTAAACTCTTTCCCTTAAGCACAGAGGACCCCTTGGAGTACAATCTTGTACTGTCCACAGGAAACCAGCCCCTTCCTGGTCTGTGGAACATGTCCTCGGTTGCTTTCAAACATTCTTGGAGCCCTCAGATCTTTCTCACTGTCATGAGGAGGAGACCTTGAGGGGGATCCGGAGATAAGGGAGTGCGTTTGCATCAGAGACAGGAGGTCTCAATGAAAAGCAGTCTGCTCACCTCCTGCCTTCCCCTCGTTCTTTCTCATTCTGTCTCTCTCTCGCTCTCCCTGTTCCCCAGGTTGTGTGCACATGTCTGTTCTGCTCTTTCCCTTTTTGTCTCTGCTTTTTAGTGGGTTTCCTTTTTTAAAAAGACTCTTTGATTTATTATTACTGAATTTCTCAAAGCCCATTTGCCGTGTTCGCACTCCCCTCCCTGCTCCCAATACAATGGAGCATTCCAGGAGAGAGAGACTCTGTTCTTTTAGCTAACGTTTCACAGGGGTGATCTGAGAAGCGGGAGATTCGAGCTGTTTGAGGTTTTTCATTTGAAACTTTTATTTTCTGACCAAAAAATGAACTCTTTTCCCCCAAAACAAACATTTGGGTTTCTTTCAAAATCATCCATTTTTGTAATGAAAAGAAGAGAAAAATCTCTTTGAAAATGGAACACAATTGAAAATAATGTCCTGGACAGGGCATCAGAGGATCTCCGTTCCAGTCCTAGCAATGCCACTTTAAACATTGGTACACACTAGAATGTTTTACCTGCAAAGCTCATTTTCTTTTGGCTATGCCTGGCACCCACCTGTTCTGTTCACAACATATAAGCAGCAGTTAGATTAAAAACATACAATACTCTTTCTCAGGAATGTTGCAACATAACACAACTTTATTTCTTAAAATCCAGATCGTTAAGACACAAGAACCAAAAACACACAGAGAAAGTAGACTGCTTTCTAAGGCAGAGATGCACAACTCCGCCAACTTTGATCTAGGGAGGCTCTTCGCAGACTGACTGCCCAAGTCTCAGATCACATGCTTCCTTACAGAGACACTTAGCCTGCAAGCAGGACCAGGAAACCCCCTGAGGATTTAAAGTGATAGCTTACAATTTTAATACCGCTTTCAATACACCACAGCATCCACGCTTAATTGTGTGTCCTAGTAACAAAATCCTCCAATTTTGCCGGCATAATTATTCCTCTTTCTGAGCAACATAACCCCTACCCCAATATAGTTCTGTTGGTACCGTGCCAGACCAGTATGGAAGCACATGGACTTGTAGCTGGATAAATTCTCCAGCAACAATCCCACAATGCAACATTCCCTTCAGTAGTGACCTGTCTCTTCTGCCAAACGTTTCAAAAGCAATGATACACTTTCATCTTTTTTTAATCTGTTTTGGGCAGAAATGTTCGCTTTTCAATGAGGAAAGCTGAATCTATGTATAATTTGGGTTTCAAAATTGGAAACCCAGGTGGTTTTGCAGGGGTTAGAAAATGGAAGAGTTTCCAGTTACAATTGTTGGGTTTTGTAATTTAAAAAAAAAGTGGCAAAACAATTTGAGCTGCACAGGAGATACCAGGTGCCAGGCTCTGCAGGGCTTCAGCTGAATCTCTCCTTACCAGATGCCACCGATACTGGGGCAGCAGAGCTGGGTGTGATGGGGCTTCTCCGTAGTTTATCCTAGAGCACCTGGCACTGAAGGAAGATTATTACATGTTGCTAGGGTGACCAGACAGCAAGTGTGAAAAATCAGGATGGGGGTGGGAGGTAATAGGAGCCTATATAAGAGAGAGCCCCAAAAAGCGGGACTGTCCCTATAAAATCAGGACATCTGGTCACCCTGCGTGTTGCCGAGTAGATGGCTGCTCACCACCTGGCAGCATTTCAGGTGGACAGTCACCTGGGGATGAGCACATTTACTATTCTATTAGAACAAAAACTTCCAAAACAAAATTAAGGACCAAAGCCTTGCAGTCCTTCCTCACGCAGCTCTCCCAGTGGTTTGAGTGAGAGGTTCTGTAACCCACTGGTGAGCCCACTCTGAGCTGAGGACAGAGTTGTTACAGCCCCTGGCTATGGAATCTTGGCTGCTTAGCTCTAGTTGTAGCAGATCACACTTTCAGCTCTGGATGGCCTCCGTGTATTGGCCAAGAGGATAGCCATCATATGTTTTAGGTCTAGGATAGGTCCATCTATGGCTATTAGCCAAGGTGTTCAGGAATGCAACCCCATGCTCTGGGTGTCCCTAAACTTCCAACTGCTGGAAACTGGGACTGGATCACAGGAGATGGATCACTTGATGGTTTCTCTGTTCTGTTCATTCCCTCTGAAGCATCTGGCACTGGCCATTGTTGGAAGACAGGATACTGGGCTAGATGGACCATTGGTCTGACCCAGTCTGGCCGTTCTTATGTTCTTAACACTAACAGTTGGCACTTTTGTAGCCATTTATCATCCACACATCCCACACTGCTTCACAGAGGTGCATCTGTATCATTTTACATGTGGGGAAACTGAGGCACAGAGCTGGGCTGTGATTTACCAAGATAACACAGTGAGTCAGCGGCTGTATTGCCAGCCCAAACAATGATGAGACTGGCTAGCTGAAAAAGGGTGAGATTTTAGAAAATGATAAATGTTGGGCTCCTTGTCTTTGTCTTCTGATTTCCAAGCCTTTAGCATGCATTGGGATCACACTTTCAAACTTTTCTCTGCAACTCTCATTTAAAACCAATGCAATCGGAGATTCTCACATAATCACATGACTCCTGGAGCAGGGGCTTTAAGGAAGAACATCAAATACGGCAATAACTGGCAACACTGCAGAGCTAGGGATAGGACTCTGATCCCCAGAGTCTGGTGCTGTACCCATTGGACAACCTTCAAGACAGTCCCTAAGCCTTAAAATCCTTGTGGAATCCATCCCATTCTGTGCAATTGCCTCCAGGCCTGCACCTCTTATGCTAAGCTCCTAGCTGTCCTCCTCTTGCTATGATGCTCTATGAGCCAGTCTCTCTGCTGAGTTTTCCCCTCTTCCTACCCACTCTTGCCAAGTTTCCACCTGAGCCACCCCCATCCCCCTGGTACAATCAGCTGAGTCCTGCACGTGTATATGCAATGGAGAGCTGGCATCCTGTGCTTGGCCCCAGGCCGGCTGAGCAGAGTGCGCCTGCATGAGCTGTCCGCTGAAACTCACTCAAAGCTGCCCTCGCCCAAGGAGGAAAGCCACTGAAATGATTCATTTGCTGCGCGCTGATCTCAGTATCGCTGGAGTCTTAATGAAAAGCCCTTTTAAAAAAGGATCGCCGGTTGGGAAAGACACGCAGCCTGCCTTTGTGGAACAGACGTGCCGCTTAGGTGGGAGCTTGGCGGGGTGGTTTAAAGGTGCAGTCTCAGTTCAGGTTGCATGGAAACCAGCACAAAGCAGAGCCTGGATAACGGTAGAACAAGGAGTCTGTACGGTGGGAGAAGGACCAAACGCAGCTGCTCCCAAATGTCCCACCCCCACCTGTCACAGATGCCCTCTGGTTCCACTCGGGCACAGTCCATGAGGCCACTCCACCTGCTCCTCTCTGATCCTTCATCCTTCCGAGGGCAGTAGGCTGAATTCTGGGAAGCTTATGCTGTGGGGCTTTCCCACATAACAGCCAAGGCCCCCTCAGCTTGTCAGCAGCAGTGGAAGCTCCCACCGCAATGATCCCTCGGGGGCCACGTGCCAGTTGCTTCCTGTCGCTGTAGAAGTGGAAGGAGATACTTTGAACTCTGGTTTCTGGATACTGCACCTTGAACTGTAGACACGCTGCCATTTTGTGCTCTGTTGAGAGGCAGAATGTTACAGACCGCGTCCTATAGGAGCGAGCGTTGTGTCTAGGCCTGGCCTGTGTGTGCAGCTCGGGGTACCCAAAGAGGTTTTCCCTCTTCCTCCGTCCAGGTCAAAGAAGAGATTTGGGAGTCATTGCAAACTGTTCAATAGAAACCTCTGCTCCGTGCAAAGCTGTGGTCAAATACGTGAACAAGCTGTGATGAGGCATAGGGAATGGGATGGAGAATAATATGGAAAATATCGTCCTGCTGTGTTATAGCCTCAGTGGGAATGCTGCGTGCAGTACTGGTCACCCCCCATCTCCAAAAAGATGATATTGCAGGACTAGAGAATGATCAAGGACCAGGAAAAACTGTCCGATGAAGAGAGATGGAAAAGACTTGATTTGTTTCCCCAAGACATGAATAAGACGGGACATAACAGTTGATTAAAATATTGAAGGCCTAGAGAAGGTAGGGCGGGAGCTTCCATTTTCACCCTTGCTTGACACAAGAACAAGGGGACATTGATTAAAATTTAAAGGTGGCAAATTCAATACTGATCAAAGAAGAATAGACTGTGGAACTCACTGCCACATGATGTTGATGAGGTCATATATTTAGCAAGATTCAAAAATGAATTGGCTGTTTATACGAATCCGAATATCTAGAGTTCGAGCCCATGGTATCAAGCATTTTAGAAGGGATGTTAAACCTTGTGCTTCAGGGCTTAAGCTGTTAGAGATCAGGATGAGACCTCATGTGAGATTCTCCCACATCTGCTGCGGTGAGGCTCTTGCACCTTCCTGTGAGGCTGTGTTACTGGCTAGGTGGCCCTCTGGTCTGAACCAGCTTGGCAATTCCTATGTTCCTTCTGTCTCTCAAGCACCCTTGAGCACCTGTGTAAGGGAAGGGGGAAGCGGAGTGACCGTGAGGATAACTCTTTGCTCACCAGGGACCAAGTCATGCCTAGCCCCACTCAGTTATTTATTTTGCCCTTTTTGTTTGGGTGTATTATTATTTGTATCAAAGGACACCTACCTAAAGGCCCCAGCTGTGCTTGGTGCTCTACACACTGATAGAGACAGTTTCTGCCCCAAAGAACTTCCCTAAATAATAAGACCGAGAAAAGGCAGAGAGCAGAAACCGAGACAGGGAGTGACTTGCCCAAAGTCACCCCCCAAGTCAGGGAGAGAGCCAGGTTAGCACTCAGCTCTCCAGACTACTAGATGAATCAGGCCCTATTCATTGGACCTTTCAAGCAAACTCCCAAACCCAACCATAGATGGCAAGTGATGTCCGTTCAGCTTGCGTTCCCTGCTGTCCCGCCACTCAACATGTAGAGCAGGATGAAATTTTCTAGATGCAATTTCCCCTGCAAAAAACCTCACATTGTGAAATGTTGTTACAATCTGAAAGTCCCATCAAATTCCCCAAATTGTTTCAGCTGGGAAAAAAACAACAAAAATAAAATTTCAGATTTTTTTTTAAGTTGAATTTTGACATTTTGATTTTTTCTATTTTGAATATTTTTTTTAAAAAAGGTTTAAAAATCCCTCAAATGAACCCAAAATGAAACATTTCATTTTGGGTTCAACAAAACGTTTTGTTAGCCCTGAAATTAAATTTGTGGTTCTCTGAAAAATTCAAAAGAACTTCTTTTGTTTCAGTTTGACCTGAAACAATGTCCCCCTCCCCCCGCACCACCACCACTTCTGGGGGGGTTTGGTCATTGAACCAAAAAGTCAGCTATTTGCACAGTTCTCCCCGGGTGCAATAGGCTGTGGCTGTCCCATGAATTGTGCCGCCTTCAGTTCCCCAGATGGTCCCCTGATGTAACCATGGCACCAAGGGTGCTTTTACTCCGCTCATGCCAAGCCGGGAGTTTGTATTTCCCTTTGAAAGATACAGTCTGAAAATACAGTTTGGGAATATTAGAAAAATCACTAAACACATTTCTTCTTTATATTCTTTGAAGTAGAATGGCCCGGGGCTTAAGGACCGATAAATATGCAGATAGAATGGAGGCAAAAACTCCAGTAAACCCAGAATTGACTGCATGAGACAGTTCTTTCGTGTCGCATCGTTAAAGCAAGAGTAGCATAGAGTGGGGAGAGGACCAAGGGCATAGCAGAGTGGAGGGATAGGAAGGGGAGTGGAACCCTGGGAAGCTGCAAAGATCAAGCTTCCTGAAAGGGGAATTTATTTTTCCTGAACTGCATTCACCACTGCCTCTCACCTATGAATTTCAATTTAAAATGTGATGGAGTGAGAGCAGCAGCCTGTGTTACACGGTTGCATTATACTGAACAGGAAAAAGACATTGCCCGCACTGGGCGATTTCATTCTGTGCCTTGCCGAAAAGCTCTGGCCAGCATAGGGTTAACCCTCCCTGCCCCTGTTTGCTTCCCTCCACTCTGATATAACCCCCACCCCATGCACATATCCCTTGATTGTTGCACTATGGTCCAAGTGTTTAGCTCCATTGTACAGTTGGGGAACTGAAGCACAGACAGATTAAGGGACTTGCCCAAGGTCACACCGGAAGTCTGGGGCAGAACAAGGAATTGAATCCAGGTTTCTTAAGTCCTATGGTAGGGCCCTAACCACTGGACCATCCTTTTAGAAGAGGGATAGTAGTAGCTCCTTTGTCTGCATCGTCTCGTTAGATTGTAAACTACTGAGGGCAGACACTGTCTCTTATTATGAGTGGTGGATCTCAGTTGGGTGCTATTGTCTTATGATTAATAGCCTACCTCCTGGGGGACAGAGGACTGTGACAGATAAGACAATATCCTGGACAAACCTTATGGAATTAAGTATTTTAGGAGTCCATTGTATTAAAATTGCAATTGTTTATGTGCTACTGTGGAATTCTTTGTAACTTCTCTAGGAGATGTGACTAATTACATCTCTGGGGAGTATTAGGAACTCTGAGGACTTTAGAGGACAACATGTGTGAAGTTGATTTCCTAGGAAATACTTGGGGTTGAGGAGAATTCAAATGACCCACCTTGCTTTTTGAAGCTTTGCCTTGAGCGGAAAACCATTCTCTGGCTGATTACCTGGTCATGGTCTCTTCAGAGGCCCAAACTGGATAAAGGAGTCATGAGGGTGTTTGTTCTGAGCTGAAGCTGTGATGAACTTGTGGCCACAGGCAAAACCCCTGTCTTGGGTTTGAAAAGCTAATCACCAAGCAGAGCCCTTGCTGGAGTTGGGGTGAGCTCTGGTAAGCTAGTTTGCATACATGTAGGTTCTTTTGTTTTTAATGTTTTCCCTGGATTGCTTTTACCTTTAAGAATAAAATGTGCTTGTTGAGAAATAGCTATACTGTAGCTTAACTGTGGCAATTACACTGTATACCGTCTCTGAAGAAAAGCCAAAACAGCCTGCTTAGGTAGCCTGTCTATTTTTGGGGATAACACAGAGTATGCAGGGAAATGTTCAACCTGGAAATACCCTGGTCAGAAGAGAGAGAGAGAGAGCTAAATCTCAATCCAAGAGAGCTAAAAGCTGGGGAGCCAGATGCCTAGGGTAGGTGCCCTTGCTGGATCACTGAGGGGAAATACAGGTATATTTGCCCTGACAAGGACAAATGGCGTAATTCAGACTTATAAAGCATTTTTAGGTCCTTGGATGAAAAGCATGATTGAATTGGGAAGTACTGTAGTGGTCAGGTTACTGTGCATGCATAACACAACCCTCTGCTTGATTGTGTGTCAGAGGCCCCATTCCACTGGGAGCCAGGAGAGGCTGAAGCTGAGGTGGTAGGATCTTGTACGTTTTGGAGCAGGAAGATCTGAGTTTCTAGCCCTGTTGCTGTCGTGAGCTTGTGAGAGGTCAAGGTGTGTAGCGTGATGGCAACAATAAAGTACTAGATAGTCCTGGATTTGTTGCATGCTTTTTTTATTTCTATGACACTCTTAAATCTTGTCTCCCAGGAACACAGACGGAGAGAAGGCGGATGGTCTGTCAGAAGCTCAGTTCACACTTGTAATCGGTGTATGATGATGCTCTTCTCCTTATCAATTATAAACAAGACAGTGAGATTTGCATAGGACATTGGCATCTGAGATTAACAAGCATGTTTTGCAAGGTGCTAGTCTCCAGGGGACAAGTTTTAAATAGGGTTCTTCCTTTTCCTTTCCCACGATTATAAATCCAGTCAAGTGGGTGCTATTGTACACAGGAGTCTATTGCAAAAATTTATTATTGGGCAACTGATGGAAACATGTGTCAGAGATGCCTGGAAACAGGGCTCTGATAATAGTTACAGTGTGCTGTGAAACAAAACATGAATTTGATTTGCCCGCTGTCACCTCTTGTGAGCCGTTGAGTTACAGAAATTCTTTGCGGCGGTTTGTGTTTGAAACCCTGATACTTGGATGGCAGCTTTGTCCGTGTATTCCAGTCTGTCTGGAACTGGCACTGGGCCTTTGGAGGATGGATGACGATGATAGTCTCACATTGATGTTGATGTACAAGGATTCCGCAAACACCAGTCTGGCACTGCTGACTCACCTGCCCTGTGATTGGATTATAGTGGGAAAAGCACGCGCCGTTCCAGTCCCCATCTCTTGCCCATGTGCCGTACTGGTGCAGAAAGTGCAATGAATAGGGCAACAACTGTGGATGCTAGAGGACTAGGTTTGTGTCAGCAAGGCGGGCTGAGACCACCAACTTATTTGCTGAGCTAAGCTAAGCCTGGGACGGTGTTGGTTTTGCAAATTCAAACCCGGAATTCGGGCTGGTTCTGAGCCGGGGAGAGTTGACGGGAACGGGGTCTAGTTTGGGCTGATCACTACCGAACTCATGCAGGACCTGGTAGCAATATTTGGTTGCTACCAACTAACCCTGTTCTCAGAGCACCGAGGCAGAGGTAGAAGACTCTGTCTCTCGTAAGTAGAAATGAGTTCAACCTGGATCTGGATTTCAATTCTCTGCCCACACCATTTGGAGATGGGATGGTTCATGTTAATCTCTGCTTTGCCTCTCTGCTAAGTCATCTGTTCCCTCGAGCAGAGTCGCACTGGAAGTCATTTAAGCAAAGGGCAGAATCCTCCTGTGATACTCTAGCATCCCCTTAGTCACCATTGTCTTATAATTAGGGTATGTTTTGCACGAAGTATGGCTTGTGAGGTATCATTCTAAAAGCCTTGATCTGCGAGACAGTAAATCTCGTTGGATTGTATGTACTATCGTTGTATGTGAAGTTATGAAGTTTGGCTACACGTGTGTTACTAAAACATGTTGTGAGGTCGAAAACACTCACAAGCAGCTTTTCAGGTACAACAGTAAAAAGGCCAAACAATGTGAATGGCTTATTGAGGAAAATGCACACTGCACAAGGATTACCCAAGGAACTGTGTACAATAGAAACCTCTCGGAGATAGCACTACACAATGGGAACTGTTTGACCCAGCTCCCAGCAAAAGAGCTTTCCAGCAAGTGGGAAGAAGATATAAAAGAGGGAAATGACATCATGAAGGTACCTCGCTGTCCCTATAACAACACACCTGGAAACACCTGAGGAACAAAGACTGAACTGGGGGAAGTGATGGTCCCAGGCTAAAGGGATTTCTAGCTTGTGAATGAAAACCTGGGAAAGCAAAGGCAGTTTGTGCCTTAAGAATCTGCCAGCCTGTTTATCACTCAGGGTGAGAATTTGATAATTCATATCCTACCTGTCTAGTATGTTAAGCTCTGCTTTGATCTGTTTGCATTTGCTTAAAATCTATCTTTTTATCATTAATAAACATTATGTTTTAATCCAAACCAGAGTGCGTTTGACTAAGATGTCTGGGGAAAATCTCGGCTTCGTTACAAGTGTGCATGGTCCTCGTCACATTGAGGGAGAGGCGGACTGGTATTAAAGCCGTTTACTGGCCAGCTTTGAGCAGGGCAGGACGGTACTGCTCTGGGGTCCTAGGCTGGGAGGCTGGTGGTTGGAGAAGCCCACATGTGACTGCAGCTGGGTGTGTCCAGGGCTGGTGCAAGGATATTTTGCACCTTAGGCGAAACTTCCACCTTGCGCCCCCCCCCCCTCCTTCTCCCCTCCCCCCGGCTGCGTGCGACAAGAAAAATGACGTCATTGCCACTTTGCACCGTAGTGTGAAGCAGGACGCTTGTGCCCGCAACACAGAGCTGGCGCATAGGCGCTGACTCTGTGGGTGCTCCGGGGCTGGAGCACCCATGGGGAAAAATTGGTGGGTGCTCAGCACCCACCGGCAGCTCCCTGCCCGCCCCAGGGCCCGCGCCCAGCTCCCCGCCAGCCCCGGGGCCCGCGCCTAGCTCACCGCAGCACCGGGCGATGTTGCGGGGCACAGCCCCCGACGCCAGGTGACGTTGCGTAGGTGTCAGGGGCGGGGCCACGCAACATCACCCGGCGTCGGGGGCGGGGCCTGGCATCGGGGGAAGGGCCCCACCCCCAACGCCGGGCGACGGCACCCACGGGCGCCGCCGGAAGTCGGCTCCTGTGAGCTGGCATAGGCTATAGCTGTAATGTACAAGAGAACGACAAGTTAAAATGCAAGTTCAACAGCATTTCTCTTTTCTTTATTCATTCATTTTCCAGCAATGGTATTAAAAAAATGGGGGGCACTGCTTTTTGGCGCCCCCAAATCTTGGTGCCCTAGGCGGCCACCTAGTTCGCCTAGTGGTTACACCAGCACTGGGTGTGTCCCTACCTGTGTCAATGCTTGTGCAAGTGTGGAGGGCTTTGCAGCTTGTCACAGCAGCACAGTGTGAGAGGGAGCCCAGGCTGGTGGGTCAGAGGGCTCAGTGTGATACCCCAGTTCCAGATGCCACCCCGGGGTGAACCCTTCACTTCTCCCCTTCAGCCAAAGGGTAAAGGTAACACAGTAATGCCCAGCTGGCGGGACAGAGGGTAAATGAGGCAAAGCCCAGGCCAAGCAGCGGGACATGCTAGGCTCCCTCCCTGATGCCTGGGAAACATGTGACCCTTTCCTGCTTCAGCTCCTACCATCTCAGCTCTGCTGACGGTTGATTTCTCCCGACGCCGAGTGCTGATGCATTTGCCTCCTGCAAAATGCATCACGTGCCTTTGACACTCCGTCTGCAGACCTGCTGCATGCGCCGTGCAATGCCCTAGCACGCCAAGCCCTGATGCCTGCACCTTTGCCAACACTGTGCTCCCAGTCAGGGAGCCAAAGGGTTAACTCTGCGTTCTGCCTGCTTCTGCCAGATGGATTTCTTCCTCCTATTTTTGTGAACTTCAGCTCCACTTCTCGAGGTACTTGGCAGTGAATAGATTTAATACTTAACTACAGTCTATTCTCACACCTCACCTGCCTGAGGAGACACAGGGAGCGATTTGCATATTTATTAAATATCTTTTAGTAGGATACACAAACCGCATTGCTACATCTCGCTCGTGGTGCAGTCCTGCTGGCAGACAAAGCAATGAGAGGGGTAACACGGCATAAAGACACATTAAGTGTATGTTCCGACTCTCCGAGGAGGGCGGTGCAGGGAGCGGGGGAGGTTGGGGAGCGAGGCAGATGGAAAGACTGGATCCTCAAAGCAGCAAGGAAGCAAGACCGGATACATGGAAGAGAATCTTCTAGCGGGAGTGGCCATGGCTTTGTTAGTTGCCATGCTGCCATTGTGGGCTGGCTGACTGAATATTTCGGGGGAGTTAGATATAGACACGGCTTGAAGCAAAACTCTGGGGCCGCCCACTGTCTCCGCTCTGCAGGTCTGGATTCAGATCAGAAAGTCACCGCTGAGCCCTAGGTTTATAATAGGACTGACCAAAAGCCCGGATCAGAATCTCACCAGCAACCCAGGGAATTTGAGGGAAGCCCATCACAAGCCTAGCAACGGGGCCAAGTTTGGGGCTGGCTGGTGGGGAGAAACGGAGATGTAGGAAGCAATAACGCTTGACGGAGGGACTTTCCTTCACCATCACCCCTCCCTGTCCCAAATTCCTGAGACTTGGCAAATAAGAACAAACGCTTTTGTGTGAAAATCCCCACTGTCTGCATGCGCCCCAGGGGGAGCCAGAATTAGATTCTCCTATTGCGTCTGAAACACCCAGGGTAACATTTTCAAACATGTCAAAGTCACTTAGGCTCCTGAGTCCTATTTTCAAAAGTGCTTGAGGCACTGAGGAGCCTAAGGGTTTGTCATCACTTGAAAGACTGCAGCTGCACTGCTGTAGAGCTCCAGCAGAGACTCTTCCTATGCCAGTGGGGTTGGCCTGTTGGCAGAGAGAATTCACCTCCCCAAGAAGCGGTACCTAGCTTCTGTTAACCCAATGCTGTCTACACGGGGACTTAGGTCGGCTTAACTATGTCACTCAGGGGTGTGGATTTTTCATGTCCCTGAGCAATGTAGTTAAGACAACCTAATTTTCTAGGCTCGGCCATTACGTTAATTGAATCTATTTCCCTTAAGTTAACGATCCTCATTCACACCTGTGTGACCATCTTGTTTATCACTTCAAAGGTTTTTCTTCCCCTGCTGTTATGGTTCCTCTCAATTAATTAGCCTCTTAAGGTTGGTCTATGCACCTCCACCTTATCATGTTTCTCTGACTGTATAAATATCTGTCTACTGTATGTTTCATTCCATGCATCCGATGAAGTGGGTACTAACCCACGAAAGCTTATGCTGAAATAAATTTGTTAGTCTCTAAGGTGCTACAAGTTTTTCTTTCTTATTTTCATTTTGTTGACACAGACTAACACGGCTACTACACTGAAACCTAATTTTCTAGTGTAGACCTGGCTTAAGTTTCACTGAAAATTAACGGGACGTAGTTTTCTAAGGCCCATATCCTCAAAGGTATATAGGTGCCTAATTCCCCTGGATTTCTAGGCACATTTGGAAAGCCCACTAAATTTCTAGGTGCCTAAATACCTTTAAAATCTGACCCTTGGGGACTTTTGAAAATTTTATCTTTTGGTCATCAATGAAACTGGAACAAAGGAAGTTACCCTCCACAGACTAAGGGTTGAGCTACATGTATTTTTTGCACCAATTTAACATAATCAGGGTTTTTTTCTACCAAATTAGTTAAATCATTGCAAAAACTGTAGAAACACACTAGCATTTCAGAGGACTATAAGCCAGAGCAAGGAGTTAGCACCAATAAAACCTAACCTATATGTTGCTGAGTGCTAGACCCAGGTTTTTTTCTGATTTTATACTACCTCTAGCAAACCCAATTTATCCCAGAAGTCACCGGCTCTGGCTATTCATTTCAACCCGCTCTGGAGTAGCTGGAGATTTCCCCTAATGCTGTGACTAAAAGAATTAAAATCTCTCTCTTCATTTAAAAAAAAATCCACAAAAAGAAAAAACCACAACTAACTTGCATTGTTCCAGGAAAACTCAACACCAATCCTTAATACAAAAATACCTTTAGTAAAACCACATTCTTTAACGTGGCCAATCCCAGATAAACAACTCCTCCTGCAACAAAACTGTCAGGCAATTATAGAACTACATTTCCCAAGAGAGCACTGGCCTGGGGTCGTAGTTCCTACTACCCAATCTAAAGCCCTTGATTTCAGGTCACACATGGTTATAGAGCTGCTTTTGGCCTTGATTCAATAAATATGTGCCTAACTTTAGGCACACAAGCAATCTCACTGATTGCATGGCAGGGTCCCAGAACTGGAATAGCTGTGGATGCTGCATTGACTTCAGTGCAACTATTCATGTGCTTAAAAATAGACAAGTGCTTAAGTGCCTTGCTGAATCCGAGCCGTAATTGGCAAGGAGGGCGCCCAGGGTAAGTAGCACTTTTTATCTCTCAAGGGCTATGTTGTATAAGCAAAACCCGTAATTTACAAATCGCAGCCAACAAGATGACTAAAGGGTGGAACTCATTGCCACAGGAAGTTGATGGGGCCAAGAAATTAACAAGATTCAAAAAGGGATTGGACATGTAGATGGATATCAACGTTAGAATAGTTCGTGCTAACAGCAATTTTGGAAGGGATACTAAATCTTGTACTAAAGATCAGGATATTTTTGGGTATGGAGGCAGATTATCCCACATCTGCTAAAGCGAAGTATGGCCACAATCAGAGGCATGATACTGGACTATATGGCCCCGGTCTAATCCAGCCTGCAATTCCGACATCCTTTGAAGTATCTTTAACAGGACATAAATGAGAACCGTATGTACCAGTCTCTCTCTGGCTTTCATAAAAGACATGACTTCTATGCTCAGATTCCTCCTCAGAAAGGACAAACCATTCATAGCAAACCTCTTCTGAAAGTACTCTTAAAGGTACAGACCACGGCCTTTGGACGCCTTAATTGTACCCAATATTCTCCCTGCCGTAGGGTAAGACTTGCATAATTCAGGATTATTTCAGGATGCACCAAGCAAAACCGAGGCATTTGGCTGGTAAAAGAAAAACGAAAACAATTTGCTCCCGTGGGTGAAATCATGGCCCCATTGAAATAAGTGGGAAATTTACCCGACTTCAGTGGCGTTAGGATTTCACTTCCTTCACATACGCTGCCTATGACCTGTATTTCCTATTACATGCATTTCTATAGTCGTACTAATGGACACTACTTAACGCCAGCATTTAGACCACAATCAAATGCTAGCTAGCTGGTTAAAGGCTTCCGTGCTTCATGCAACACCTTCTATTCCCAAGCTAACCCATACACCATAAGAGGTCCCCAATGATATATAATAATTTATAGCTGCTGCTAACCGACCAGCAAAGTTCTAGAGCTTTTTAAGGGTGACAAGGAGGAGAAGAGTTTCAGGGAAACAGGGCAAAGGCTGGGGTACAGAAGCGGGCTTCAGGACCACTGGGTTCCAGGCCCAGCTCTGCTACTGTTTGTGAGACCAGGAGGCAAGTCGACTTTCCTGTCTCTGAGCCATAGTTTTGCTGGTAAAAGTGTGTGTGTGTGTGTGTGTGTGTGTGTGTGTGTGTGTGTGTGTGTGTGTGTGTAAAATGACTTACCTACCTCACACAGGTGACGTGAGGTTTAATTCATTTATAGCTGTAAAGTGCTTTGGGACTGTTGGCTGAAAGACGCTATGGACGTGCAAATTATGGTTGGAAAGTCTCTGCTCTCTGAGAACTGCAGTTCTAATATGAGGTAATTTATCAACACAAGGCCAGTCTGTTTTACACAGTGTCTTTACTACAAATGGTGAGTTAAAGCAGCGTTAAATAAAGCTCAGGGATGGATGTCTCTCAGCTATACGCGCCAGGCCCAGCACAAGCAGTGGAACTAGATGCAAGAATTGCTAGCTGGCCTGTGCTAAGCAGGTAGGGTTGCCAGGCGTCCGGAATGCCCGGCTGAAAAGGGACCCTGGCAGCTCTGCCGACCGAGCCGTTAAAAGTCCGATTGGCACTTCCTGGGAGCCACAGTTAAAGCTGCTGGGACCCTGAACCCCCTCCTGCACCCCAAGCCCCTCATCCCTGGCCCCACCCCACAGCCCGCACCCCCAGCTGGAGCCCTCACCCTCCCTGCACCCCTGCCCCAGCCCAGAGCCCTCATTTCTGGCCCCACCCCAGAGCCCGCACCCCCAGCCGGAGCCCTCACCCCACTCCCACACCCCAACCCAACCCCTGCCCCAGCCCAGTGAAAGTAAGTGAGGGTGGGGGAGGGGAGATGGAGCGAGTGCGGGGAGGGGCCTCAGGGAAGGGGCGGGACCTGGGGAAAGGGAAGGGGCGGGGCCTCAGGGAAGGGACAGTGGGCGGGGCAGGGGTGTTCGGTTTTGTGCGATTAGAAAGTTGGCAACCCTCTATGCAGGTCAAACTAGACCATCCAAATGGTGCCTTCTGGCCTTGAAATCTATGGATGGCATGAAAGCAGCTAGAAACTTAGAGCAATGGCGCTTAGCAGAGAGAACTTGAGAGGCCTGGCCAAAGGAGAAAAGAGCTGTTTTCATGTGAGATTTGAAACTAAATGTCAGATTAATGAGGCAGAGAACAACAAAGGATCTCTTGCCCTCCTGGTTCTGTAAATGTATGTGCGGGTCAGGGTTTCAATGGAGGGCAATGGTGAATTGCTGGACAGTACCTCCGGAGGGTCGCAATGGCATTGTGTTACATGAGTTGCAGTAGGTACGCCAGGCCCGGCCTCCCGTTACACAGGAGTGCTGGACGTTTTTCCCAGGAGCAGCAGAACTGTTTAGTACAGGGGTGCCCCTTGCACCCAGCATGGCACCCTGTGCTCCTGCCTGCGGGGGAGCTGAGCCACTGTGGCGTATATTGTCGTGTGCCGGAAACCACCAGCCAGCCATCCAGCCAGGGGCTGGCCCTCTTTTCACCACGCCTGGTCTGGAGCGGAGCAAAAGCCGGCCCGCGGGTGGATCTTCCTGCCCCCTTTCGGTCTCAGTTCACTGCCGTCCTCGTTTTGTGTTCAATCTCTCTCACTCTAGATGGCTGCTAATATATTGTTCGTCCTGCAGTCACTCGGCTAACTGACCTTCAGTGGGCACCGCTGAACAGAGGTAAGCAACAGAGTTACTACCGGGGGCACCCACTGCCCCTCGTCCTCATCCCAGAGGTGGTCCTTCCGAGGCAAGATTGAGATACCTGGAGGGGACTGGACTGGGACTCGGGACACCTGGGTTCTATTCTCGGGCAAGTCGCTCCCCTCCCCCTCCCTTTGCCTGTCTCCTCTATTTTGATTGCAAGCTCAAGGAGCAGGGACTGTCTCTCCGCACGTAACATGCCGAGCACAATAGGCCCCTGATCTCAATTGGGCCTTGGGGTGCTATTACGATACCAATAACATTGGGGAGGCAGCTTCTGTCTTCCACAGCCCTTCTCTGTAGGATCTAATCACCACCACCCCCCCCAGCCGCCACATAAAGGGAAGCGATATCCCTACGTCACAGATGAGGAACTGAGCCACGCAACGGTTAAATGGCTCTCCCAAGGAGCCTTCAGGATGTCAACCCAGCTCTCCTGACACTCAGTCCAGTGCCTTGAGCACAAGCTCGACTACCACCGTGTGTCCTCCTCCTGGCCTCATTCTGTGGGTAACTAACCCAGCAGTAAGAGAAAGATGAGCCTCCCGGAGCATCCGGCTTTGCTTCCAGCAGCACCACAGGCCTGTCTCTCAAAGGCCGGGCAGGTGGCTTGGCCCAGAATGCTTCCCTCCTTGCCCGGCGTCTGAAGACTCAGCGGGGTTTCCCGTTTTGGTTGGCTGTGTTTCTGGAGCTTTTGTCACCTGACAATCTTTCATTAAAGATTCATCTTCAATTCCTGGAGACCCCAGGACCATCCTGGAGGGCTGGCAACCCTCAGACTCAGTGAAGCGAGAGGGCCGCAGGCGTTCAGCCAGGAGAGGGCTGGATCGGTGGCTCCCGGCTCTGTGGGCCGTGAGACCGTGTCACTTCGGGAAGGAGCAGCCAACAGGTGTACGTGGGAGACAAATTGCTTTCGGATGGAAATGCCTCTGGATTTCTCCCTCTGTGACTCAGCAGCATGCGCAGGAGCGCTCCTAACCCGACACTCACCCGCACAAAGCGGCCCGAGCTTCTGCTTTCCTGTGTCTCAGCTGGATGGGCTTCCGCTCCTAGGAGAAGAGAAGGATGCGTGTGAGCATTGCAGGGAGGGAGGCTGGCTCAGAGCCTGTTTGCTCCTGCCCCTCTTGCTTCCTTGGCACCGAGGTGGGGACCGGGAGAGGGAAGCCCATCGTTACACATCTGTAAGTCCTGAGGTCCTGAGCACCCGCAGCGCCAGCTGAAGTCAAGAGAAGATGCAGCGGTGCAGTACCTCGGAAAAGCAGGCGCCCATATTGGTGTCAGGCAGAGCTTCTCCTGCCAAGGGAGATTGAGAGGACGTGAGAGGGAGGGCCCAGGACCAGAACTCTGGATCTGAGCCCCTCTCCCCCAAGCGCTGGGGAAATTCAGGTCTGCAGCCAAATGTTATGGCTTAGGCTCATCTCTGCTTCATGGGGCTGGGCAGCTTCACGCTTGGCTCAGACAAGAGCGTGGGGTGTGGAGAAGCCAAACAAGTGCAAAAAATAAGGCACCCCGGAGCCTCCTCACGGAGCCCAGACTGCAGCTGGTGTAGATCCGTCACTGGGATGGCCCTGCCCTGAGTTACTCCAGCCCAGGATCTCAGGATTTGGGTGCAGGAGCAGCCTGTCTGAGGACAGATCATGGCCAGATTGTTTAGCTGGGCTTAAGGAGAAAGCTGCTCAAGGCTGCTGACTGGTCTCAGGGCACTGTTTCTTGTTGCTCACAGATTAGCAGGATGTGTGTGTTTGGTACAGCGGCTGGATGGGGAAGTGACTGACTACGATAGAGTAGATCTTTATGTTTCTAACTGCAGAGGTGCATCTGTTCACAACACTGGATTTAAACTCCCTCAAACTTCAGGGAAGTTTGAAGCAGGCCACAAATTCACTGCTCATATCCATCCCTACAAGGTGGATTCAGACAGCTACCCTGAGGCAAACTCCTTCAAACTCTGGAGAAGCTGAAGTCTAAATCTAGCTCCATGCTTTGTGGCGTGGTCCTATGTCTTGGGGCAGGTGGCTGTTTAGCTGCATGCTGCCAACACCCATCCACCACCGATCCTGCCGCCGTGTTTGTCTTTCCACCCTTTCTGGAATTGCACCGCCGTGTCGGAGAATGCCGATTGGCTAGCGTTGCTGGGCCATCAGTCCAACAAGCCGGGCTTTGCCAGCTGTCCAGACCAGTTCTGCACGAGGGATGAACCATAGGGTGTGGTTATTTGGCTAGACGTCTCAGGTTTACACCACAGCTTTCAATTAACTGGGTTCACCTCTTTGGTGCCCTGTGGGTGTTCTGCACCTGTCCAGAAAAGTGATACCCGGCAGACCCTGAAGTCTGATGCCTCATGTCCTGTTGCATTAGTTGCCAGGCTGAGGGAAACCATTTGGTCCCAGAGAGTACACCAGGTACGGTATTCCAGGGGCCTCTATCCTGATCCTACTAGCAGGGACACAAGAGCCAGAAAGAGCCTTTATACAGCAGCCTCTCTATGCAAAGGTCCAAGAAAGGGACTGCTCTACACCAGAGCTCTGCTTGGAACCCAGTGGCTCGTGGTGGGATGACTACCACCATCAGCTCAGACCTCATTTCCCTCCTCCCCGCACACCAGAGAGAACACGTCAGCCTTCAGCAGCCAGTGAGACCGACAAAGGGACTTGCCGGGCTTTTCCCTTTGTGCAGTGCAAGTGAGTAATAATAATGGGCGCTGGCAAATACCTAACGGAGCTGGTGGGGCTGGAGATGGCAGCTGCGGCCTGGGTTCTGCTGACCCTGGCGTTGTTACTACCTGAAGGGAAAGGGCCTCTATACAATATTGAAAGGAACTAATAGAAAGCTCGACAGCATGACTAATGGAGAGGAGAGAGGTGGTGGGGAGAGGCGGCCAGGCAACTCCCGCGCCTGCTGGATTGCCGCTTGCTTTGTTCCGAGTTGTCAGTGGAGGCAAAAACCCAGGCTGCTCATGAAGCATGAGCAATGCAGAAGTGCAACCGCATGAGAAAAGCCGCAGGAGGGAGCGGGAGTGAACATGCGGGAGCCCTGCAGCTGTGCTAAGTGGGGCAGCAGCAGTTGCCCCCATGGGTAGGGTGTTTGGGTGAAGGAAGAGAGGCCAAAGGAACAGGAGCTGCCCAGTTGGGTATCTGGGGTTTTCCCCCAGCCTCTAGCTTCACACTTTCTCTAATTCGTGAGGCCACGTTGCGTCACAGCTACCAGCCCGTAGCCAAGGAGGCCTGGGTGGGGACCTCTTTGGAATCCGTCAGCGTTGCTCCCTATTCAGAGTTCACTGGTTCAGACCTTCCCCGCTCTGGGGCTGTCCATGCTGCCAAGCTTGTCTGGTCCTGTGGAGCAAGAAGCCAAATCCAGATGTTGAACTTAAACTACGGTGCAGCATTGCTGTGCGGCTGTTGAGCAGCTGCCATGTTCCATCCCAGAGGTGGCTGCATTTCAGTGGCGGGTCAAGCCATCCCCACGTGCAAGACCCCCCGGGCTCTTGTCGAGGGGAGGCCGTTGTCCTCTTTTTTTATGATCTCTGTCTGCCAGTAGTGAAGGCCCAGCCTTGCCAAGAGCCTGTTTCCCCAGGTAGTGTCACCTCTTCCAGACCCTGATGGGTTACTGGAGCATGTGGATGACTGCAAATAATGGCCTCATGGTGGCCCCTGGGTGGTTTCCTTCTGTCGTTGCTCTGTATGGTGAATAGCGAGCCGGGATGTACTCGCCCAGGACAGGGATTGTGGTGACTCGAGCAGAAATCCCCATCCACCCTCTCCAGTCCTGCTCCACAGCGGAGAAGTGGTGCCTACTGAGGAGCAATGTTGGATAGAGCACCGGGCAAGGACTCAGGAGGTCAGCGTTCTCTTCCCGGGTCTGCTGGGTGACCTTGGGCAAGTCACGTCACCGCTCTGTCCCTCAGTTTCCCCATCTGTAAATTGGGGGTAATGATACTGAATCGCCTCTTATAAAGTGCTTTCAGCTCTACTGAGGGAATGCCTACTAGGTATTCTTATTATTGCTGCTGCTTACCTGCGGTCACCCTGCATTACCTCTCCGCTCCAAGTCTACTACTGCTCTCGCCTGGCTACTGATGGCTTCCCTCTCTCCAGCGCCCCTGCCCGTTAATACGATATTTTAATTTACATTTTGTAGCCCTGATTAGACAAGCCTTGGAAGTGAGGGGGACAGGAGAGAGGGATAGCACTGTCTCCCCGGTTCTGAGGGGCAGAGAGGCTATGCCACTTTTTTTTCTCTTTCCTCCTGAAGAGCTGTCAGGATCGTTTACGTGTAGGCGGATTGACAGACAGGAGACAGAAATAATTGGCAGGCCAGGCCAGAGCGCTGCTCCAGCCTCTCTTCTCCCAGCTCCAATGCCAGGAGAGTACGGTGAGGGGCTGGGAGCGAGAGGCTGAGCTAGGAATCTAGGCCGACGTGCTACCAGGGCTCTGCTCTCTTACTCTGGATCTAAGGGAACGTTTGCATCAGTCACGGCACAATCGCGCCCAGAGAGAAACAAGGTGAAGGGCGCAGAGGGAGAACCAGACACCTGACACCAGCATCGTCACTTCCAGAAGCAGGAGTCAGACCCCCAAACCCGTCATGAGACTGGCTTAGAAATCACGAGCTCTTAAAAGTGCCGCAGTTGGGGGTCTCTTTCATCAGCCTGATGGTGCGAGAGCCTAGAGGGGGTCACGTTTCCGAGCTTTTCACTGCAGCCGCCAGGGCCAGAAATGGCCTTCTTTTTTAAAAATGCAGAGATTCACACACATTCACATGAATCCAGGAGCTGGAGCATTAATAAAAGCACCTGATACAATGAGACTCGTGCTAAAGTCATGAGAGCTGGCAACACAGCCTGGGAATGGCTGCCTGGCCCACTTCCTGCCCCATGGTAGGCCTTAGGTCACTACTTCCAGGGCCTGCTGTGTACTCCGTTCCTTTACCTTCTCATCCCCTGCAGTGGACCCACTAACCCATCCAGTAGAAGGTGCCATTGATCTTACCCCTTCACCCTGTACAAAGGCCCGGTGGAGCTCTGGTACCATGCGTGCTCCAAAATGCACTGTGGGACTGTGAAACCGCTCCCTTTCTTCCAGGCCAGGAAGGTCGTCAGGAGGGCCTGCCCACTGCAGGCATGAAATAGTGGCTGGCAGTGGGACCAGGAGGTGCTTAAACAAATGCTTTCAAATATGGCTGGGTGGAGGGGCTGGTTTGAGGGACACACAATGGTTCGGAGGAAGGGAGGTTCTTTTCTCTAATAGCCTTGCTCCTGTGTGCACCTGGCGCTGGAGAACCGTTGGCATCCTTTCTGTCCAGGTATATGGAGCCAAAATCCCTCTTAAAGAGGAGGCGTCTGTGAAAGAAAACAGCAACAGCCACACAGCCACAAACATGCAGATTCCACACAGCTTGAGTCCCAGCTTAGTCTCTCTTGTTTATCAGGGTCCACATCATGGCTGGAACTCTTCACAGCACGCAGAGACATCTAGTGGCTGAATGATGTATTGAAAGTCAATCCATCATTGCACCTTCCACTGGCTGGGACTTTTCAAATGCCATAACCCTCACCTTTCACCTCCACTTCCCCAGCATTGTCATGGCCACTTGTTCTCTGGGACTACCCCCGCACTGCTGCTCCGTTGATACATCCCTAGACTGTGTGGGGGCAGGGCTACCACCTGGTGACCCCGGCTGTCCAGCTCAGAGATTGGGTGCAGATGCAGAGATTGGGGAGATCTTGGCTCTGAAAACCATGTAGCGGCTTCTTTACAATCCTTGCACTCTGGGCAGCGTTTTTCTTTCTCCCGTCTGATGTCTCTCTCTCCCAACACTCTCATTTCCTTTCTCGTTCATTGTCTTGGGGTCTTTCGTTGTTGTTTCTTTGTTGCCATTTGGTTTTGAAATCCCTTTTCTTTTTCTCCGCTCCACAGGGATTGAAAGTTTCCTAGTCAGTTACTGTATAATTAGCCACAGCCAGAGTCTAACCCCCCCGCCAGGCAAGGACGGGCCTCGTGAGGTTGGATTTGACTCTGTACAAGTTGGATTCTCTCCTGCTGTTCTTTGTTGATGGATAATAAGGAGTAGGGGGTGTCATAGATTCTTAGATTTAAAGCCAGACAACACCATTGTGATCCTGAAGTCTGACTTTGCGGATAACACAGGCCATAGGACTTCCTCTGAATTAACTCCTGTTTGAACTAGATCGTATCTTATAGAAAAACACCCAGTCTTGATTGCAAAAATGCCAGCGATGGAAAATCCAGCATGAACCTGCTCCAGTGGTTAATTACCCTCACTGTGAGAACACTGCACCTTATCTCTAGTCTGACGGCACCCCTGCTTTGCACTCCCTGCCTTAATTCTCTCTTCAGTTTGGCAACAGTCAATCTACTGCAGTGGCTCTTAACCCAATCCGCACTGAGCTGCGGCCCCTGTGACATCCTCAGGGCAACAGGTAGGATTGGATGCGTCCCACAATGGTAAATAGGTTGAGAACCGGTGATAGACTCTGTTGTAAGTGCAGGTACTGGGCATTCTGTACGAAGGCTGCTGGACATGGACAGACCCTGTGGTTCTCTCTAGCTCCTAGACTAACCCAGTCGGTGCCGCCGAACAGTCTGATCCAAAGCCCATCGAGGTCAATGGGAATCTTGCCAATGATCTCAATGGGTCTTGGATCTGAGCCTAAAGCCTGGCCTTTCTTGGAAGGGATGGTTGGTTTTTTCTCAGGCAGGGCCAACCGCAGACTGGAGGACTTGCCCAGAGTGGCAACTGACACAGGTGCTTGCTGGGAGCACTAGAACTCGGGGAAAGTGACCGTTTCACCCTCCCTGCTCTCTGCCAGGGGTGGGCTGTATTTTTTTCTCACACCAGCAGTAAATGGTCCCACTAATGTTCACAAACGTCACCAAGTGAAATGTCACCGTTCCTACACAAAGCCCAGCTCTTCCTTTGGATTATCCCCTTAGAGGGCTTAATGGGCCCGGTCCAGGGTGGGAAGCAAGGTAAAGAAGACAGGCGGCCCTCTGGACACCCATGGTTTGGGGAGCTGCAGATTCTAGGCTGGTTCCCAACTCTATGAACCAAACCCTGTATTCCAATATCCCCGGGCTGGGAGTAAGTTTGGACTCGCTCTAGAGCTGCATCAGAATTGTTCAGATTAGGCACTTGTCTAGTTCAAAGGGAAGGTAATGCTGATGAAGGATGTTAGATCAACGGCACTGGACAGCGTGATTCTTTGTTTATCCTCCAGGCTGCCCTACTGCTCAATCCAGTCATGGAGGGAGCATCACTAAGTGGGATCACATGGGTCTCCATGGCCCAATCAAACTTTGGCTCCTCTATTGTGTCTGTCAGTGTGGGGGCCAGCTGGGTTGGTTTGGTGACATCATCATTATGTTTGTCCAATAGGAAACAAATGCAACATTTCCTGGTGAAAATGGCACAATGCAATCCTCTAGGGGGGAAAAATATTAATTATTTGTTTTACCATAGTGCCAAGAGACCCCCGCAAGTGAGACTGAGGGCCCATACATACACACAGTAAGAGACAGTCTCTACCCTGAAAAGCTTACAGTCTAAATGGACAGCACGGACAATGGAAGCATTATTATTTCCATTTCACAGATAGGGAAACTGAGGCACAAAGAGATTAAGTGACGTGTCGCAGATCACACCGGTCTGTGGCAGAGCTGGGAATTGAACCCAGATGTTCTCTGGCTCATGGCAGTGCCTGAATTACAACACCCCCCTGACTCTCAGCAGGATGAATTCTTGTGGATTATGATTTTTCTTGACCAGGTGAAAATTTTACCACTTTCCTAAAGAAATGTCATCGCTTGTCCAACAACATTAACATCTGGGGAAAATCCAAGGGGAAAACAACATATTTTTGCTTTCTCCTGCTCAGGCGACTTTTCCCCAATTTCTCCAAGGGTGAGAAATATTATAACCTCTAGAACTATGAGAAAAACGTGGTCTAGCCGGTGTGTATCACCACCGCCCTCTACTGGTTGGGATCAGACTTGCGTGTCTCTGCCATTGTTGCCCTCTGGTGGCTGGAGGCCTACAGAGCCTATACGTTCCAGCCATCATGGAGTTTCTCTTTCGGCTTGGCTTTTGGACCCTAGTCCACATGTATAAAATGGTTCTAATGACTGTGGTGTCTCGCGCTCTGTGACTGGGGATTTGTTACAGCTTCTTAGGCCTCCAAGGGCTAAATACTGAACCAAAATAATGAGACGTAGGCAATGGAAAGTCCATCAGGCAAGGCTACGGGTGGGGTTGTAATGGCACAGGCTAATCTACCGGGGCAGTCCAGAAGGGGCTGCAAGGGGGCAGCCAGCTGGGAGATGCATGGACTCGGAGGAGACACCTTACACTGAGACCTCCCCAGGCTGGATTTTGAAAGCTGTCCTCCACAGGCAGGCAGAAGGCCATCCCTAACAAGGCCCAGGTCGCGGGGATGGCTGGCAGAACCAGAGGCAGGATTGTTTCACGGGGCCCTTAACGTATTTCATGGATAATTTCACAATTATTCATCAGGAAAAAGAAAATCCCAAACCCTCCTTCTTAGTCAGCGGCTGAGCTCTGAGCCTCGTCTGCTTATCTCTGCTTCCCTGCTAATCACTTACCGCTGCGCTGACTCGCCTGCTTTGTTCGGAGTGACTGCTCCCCAGTTGTGCAGTGGCTGTTCGGGTTGGTTTTTTTCCCCCTTCTCCCTTTTGTCCCTTGTCGCAGTTTTGACCCTATGTCTTCTCTGCCTCGCCACTGACGGGTCCTTCTGATCCGCCATACCTCCCCGCAGCCATTGGGCACGGGGCAGTTCCCAGCTCACCAGCTAGGGTGACCAGACAGCAAGTGTGAAAAATCGGGACGGGGGTGGGGGGTAATAGGAGCCTATATAAGAAAAAGACCCAAAAATCAGGACTGTCCCTATAAAATCGGGACATCTGGTCACCCTGTCGCCAGCTGTCGTTGAACCAAAATGATGATGATGGAGCAGTTTCTTTTTATGAAAGGTCCTAAAAATATAGCTATAGAATCTGAAAAACAAACCAACAAAATCGCCAGACCGTGGGGTTCCTTTTTGTAACATAGACTGGGGGCTTTATAAATGGGGGTTAATAATAATACCTACCTCTGATAGCACTTTTCACCGGTAAATCACAAAACGCTTTACAAAGGAAGGTGACTATCCTTGCACTCTGCTGTTGTCATGCCTTAGAGGGTCTTCAGCTCTGGGGCAGCTCCCCCAACATGGTTATACCGGTATAAAAATTGTGTGTAGACCAGACCTACTCTAGATTTAAACTGATTTAAGAGCGTCCACACACAAAATTGGCCCACTGTAAAATTACACCTTTAAGCTGGGTCTAACCCACGGTTTTTGTACTGATTTAACTGTTTTTCCACCAATATAGTTATACTAGTACAACCCGTAGTGTGGACGCAGTTATACTGATGTAAAGGTGCCTTGTACTGGTTTAGCTCATTCCCCTTCTAGTACAGGGGACCATTATACCGCTATAATTGTATCCTCATTATAATTATTCTTACCACCAGAGTGTCTAGGAGCCCCCGTCATGGACCCCCATCATGCTAGGCACAAACACAGAGCAGGGTTGAAGCATTTGAATTCTGCCCGTATAGTTCAAGAGGTACCATTTTTTGTGGGCAGACAAGGCCTTAATTAAATTGGTACAACTTTGTGTATCGACCAGGGCTAATTGAAGTCAGCCTGGTTTAAACTGAAATAAGAGTGTCCACACAGCCTTCGGCACCAGTTCAACTACATCGGTTTAAAACCACACCTTTAGTGAACCCAATGCACTCCAGGCGGACAAGCCTTTAGGGAGAGACATTCCCTGCTCTGAAGAGCTTTTAATTTAAGACCTGGTCTACACCTAAAAATTATACCAACCTAGCTGCAGGGCTCGGGTGTGAAAAATGTTGTGCCCTGCGCAGCTTACATCCACTGCTTGCATCCGAAGAAGTGGGTATTCACCCACGAAAGCTTATGCTCCAATACCTCTGTTAGTCTATAAGGTGCCACAGGACCCTTTGTCGTTAGCTTAGTTAGGTTAACCGGTAGATGCAGCTCAGTTGACAGAATTCTTTAACACATGGGAAACCGAGGAAAGAGAGATTAAGTGAGTAGCTCCCAGCTACACAAGGAGTCAGTAGCAGAGGTGAAAATTGGACCCAGAGCCCTAAACCTGAGCTTTAATCACAAGGCCATCCTCCTTTTTTCTTGGACCTTGAGAGACGCCAATCCATATCTGAGCTTTCCTAGGAATGTTCAAACTAACGTGTAAACAATGGCGTCGGCTTGTAAAGAACTGAGTCGTGCATGGACATGTGACTTGCCCATGTGACTCCAAAACTCCATCTTGTAGCTGTGATTCTGCACAGGAGAACAGAAGGGGTTTCCACCCACAAGAGGGAAGCTATATAAGCCCCTGGGAAACCATTTTGTCTTCAGCTGGCTCAAGAGATAGCCTCTCCACCCCAAAGAGATGCCTGAAAGAAACTGGAACAAAGGACAGTAACTAAGGGGGGTGTGAGTGATTGCTGGACCCAGACTAGGAAGGAGTCTAGTCTGCCAAAGAAACTTATTGGAACATCTCTGAGGGTGAGATTTACTTGCATTTAGTTTCCTACTGTATTAGGCTTAGACTTGCCTGTTTTATTTTATTTTGCTTGGTAACTTACTTCGTTCTGTCTGTTATTACTTGGAACCACTGAAATCCTACTTTTTATATTTAATAAAATCACTTTTTACTTATTAATTAACCCAGAGCAAGTATTAATTCCTGGGGGAGCAAACAGCTGTGCATATCTTTCTATTAGTGTTATAGAGAGCGAACAATGATAAGTTTACCCTGTATAAGCTTTATACAGAGTAAAATGGATTTATTTGGGGTTTGGATCCCATTGAGAACTGGGTGTCTGGGTGTTGGAGACAGGAGCACTTCTTAAGCTGTGTTCAGTTAAGCCTGCAGTTTTTGGGGAATGTGGTTCAGACCTGGGTCTGTGTTTGTAGCAGGCTAGCATGTCTGGCACAACCAGGCAAGGTACTGAAGTCCCAAGCTGCCAGGGAAAATGGGCTTAGAGGTAGTGTCAGGACATCAGCTGGCAGTCCCAAGGGGGTTTCTGTGACCCAACCCGTCACAGTCAGAGGGCAGTAACTAGCCACGTCAAGGGGGCAACACGTCACTTGTTTGTATCCGCGTATAAAGATGGAGTGTCTTTGTCTGGGGAGAATGGAAAGTCCCGCCATTCACTGAGCCAGTCCATTGTCACGAGCACACACGTTAGTGTACCTGCAACCACTGAGCCGGGCATTCGCACCGGGCTTCGTCGGCAATAAACCTGACCGAGTGCCTTCGCTAAGAGCCAAGCGTGTGGCTGTATTGGGCAGTTCGATCAAAGTCTGCTATCTGCGCAGACCTGGGACAGCACACAAAGAGAACACACACATTCAGCCAAACAGCTGACCACACCACTGACTCCACTGTGCTTTGGAGCAGGCCCACAGTGAAGAAGCACCCCGCGCTGTTGTGAAGGGCTTTGAGCTCCTTGGCTGGACGAGGCCAGGGGTGTGTGTGGAGTGTCATCTGTGCATAACTGGGGATCTAGAGACCTGGATTCTTGTCCCAGCTTTCTCACTGACTAGCTGCATAAACTTAGGCAACTCACGACCTGGCTCTGTACCTCAGTTTCCCCATCTGTAAAATGGGGATAATAACAGAGCCACTTGTCACGCTGACGGATGTTTTATCTGTATACATCGGGACCCAGATAACATAGCCCTGAGTGCCATAGAAATGCCTATAAATAAATACCCTCAGGTCGAATCCTCTTTATCGGCTCCATTCCACCTTAATGTTCACGTTCTTCTCAGGGCTTAATCCTTCGGTTTTCTTCCAATTCCTTTTCTAACATCTATGCTCCTTCCTGGGGCTCCCCCTTCTCCTTAGGCAGAAGCCTTCAGCCCCTCCAATGGAAAGCAGCTCTCTGGCTTGTTCATCTCAGGCAGCCGTCTCGGGAAGGCTGTAGGTAGCCCCTGATTGTACCGGCAGCTTCATGCTTACCCTCTCAATTACATGGTAATGCACGTTAAAATTACAAATTTATTTATAGTTGGTTTTTTTTTTTTACTCTGCAATTTTTTACAGCTCATCTGCTATAACAAATTCTACTTCATAAAGCAAAGGAACAAGTTATTATTACCTTATGGAAATAAACGCCAGCAGCTGATCTTTATTCCGGGCCCCGGCGTTTGTCTCCTGGAATACTTTAATATCGTTTCAATCAAGGCTCCGGATTTGTTCCAGTCACTGAGGACGGAGGAAACTCAGCTCAGGGGTTCCGCTTTTATTTTCTTCCCTCTCCGCCCCCGTTCGATGTAATTTACTCCATCGCCGAGCCCTTGTTATTTGTTCGCCTTGGATAGAGCGAGGAAGGATGGTAATGTGTTTGTTCAGCGCGGCCCAGTGGCTCTGATGAGACTCTAGCAAGGGTTTTTGGTCCTCCCAGGAACGTTCTGCTCCAGGAGTAGGAGGAGATTGGAGCTGTTTGCCAGCACCTTTCTTCTGAGCCTGGTGACCTTGGTCTTTCCTTTTTAGCCGAAAGAGCAGAGTAATTGCTCTGTTTTTACTTTTAGTTTGGTAGGTTGGTGTCCTTGAGACAGACGCTCAGGGCTACTCTGAGGAAGATGAAAATTCATATTTATAAACCGGTAGGCCTCAAACCCAAGCATGGCCCCACGGTGCTAGGTGCTGCATGCAGGGAAAAGGAGCCCTGCCCTGAAGCGCTCACCGTCTAAATTGTCAAGGCCCGGGAGGGGAAACTGAGGCACAGAGCGGGGAAGTGTACTTGCCCAAGATTACACAGTGGCAAAGACAGGAAGAACCCAGGTCTCTGGAGCCCCACTCCCGTGCCTTTCCAAGTCTCAGAGCCCACACCCGCGGGCAATGGAGTCAAAGGGAGTTTGGCCCTGTGGCAGGAGAATGAGCCCTTCCCCCTCTTAAGGCCCAGTCCTGTGTGGTGAGAAGCCCCCTAAATTCTCATTGGAGGCAGACAGCACCACACAGGATGGGGCCCTTGCTCCCAGGTGCGGGAGTGCTCAGCTACCTGGAGGAGACAGATTTTTAGGGGTGTGTGGAGAGCCTTGCTGCTCAGCTGCCCTGCCGGCAGGTGCCTCAGGTGCAGCCAAAGGAGAGATTTGAGAGCAGAGCCGCTCAGCTGGAGGAACAGCTGCGGAGCTGAGAGGCCGGGGTGCTACGGAAGTGGGGAGGGGACAGCAGAATGAGGAGCGAAGGAAGGATTTGACAAAGGGCAGAGACTGTACAAGCCACCGGTGATTGTCCTGCGGGGATGCTTTGCACAGATCTCACCCCTCTTCGATGCAGGTCACGATCCCCATTGCACACATAGGGAAACCGAGGCATTGGGCGGGGAAAATGACTTGCCCGAAGTTGCCCAGCGGGTCAGCGGCAAAGCTAGAAAGAGAACTCAGGTCTCCTGGCTCCTTGCCTGGTGCTCTAACTACTATATGGGCCCCATCCCTAGTAAGAGTTGTGCCTCGCAGGAGACCTTTTTTATAAACTAGTTCCTGCTTTCCTAGCGCAATGCTAGGCTGGGCTTGCGGATAAGGCAGGGCGTGGGGCTTTGGAAGATGTGGGTTCAATGCCCGGCTCTGCCTTCGGCGACCTTGGGCAAGTCATTTCACCTCTCTGGGCCGTAGGCCGGGTCTACCCGACGGACTTGCAGTGGTATGACGACGTCGCTCAGGGAGAAGCCACTAGGGGCAGTGGGTTACCTCTGTTTCCTCCCCTTGGGAGTATTATGCAAATTATGATACAGCCTTTAGTAGCACGGTCACGAACCAGTCTGGGGACAAGCCAGGAGTAAGGTGTGACGGGGGGAGCCCTGGATGGGAATAGCAGGAGTGCCGTGGTTCAAGACTGGGGGGTATTGGCAGAGCTGCATGTGGGAGCCCAGGACCACAGTTGCCAACTTTCACACGGTAAATAAGCCCCCTCCGAACGGTTTCCCTGTCTGAGTCCGTGACTCAGCAGACTCCCGCCCCCCCGCCCCCGCAATCACTTTAAAAACCAGATCCCCACACCCGTAATCTCCTCAAGTGCTTCTGCTCTTCACATTCCAACCCAATATTCGCTCCGCCCACTAACCCCACTCCAGCCAAATTGCATTAAGCAGAAAGCCTGCTTTTTACATTACCTCCCAGACGACAGACCGTTGTTATAACAACCCAGTGCAAATCTACACCCCCACCCCCCCACCCCCACACACATACTCAGTTCCTCTCCCCCAGGCCTCCCAGCCCAATCCGCTGCAATTTCAGACTGACTCTTATTAGTGACCGTCTGTCCTTTGCTTTCAGAAATGACCGCCCACTGCGGGCCAGGTTTAAGGCGCTTAGAATGCAGTGGGTTTAATGGGAAACCTCTCCCAGCTGGAAAATGCTCTCCGGGGCTTTTCCATGTTCTTTGCCTTGAGCCCTGCTAGCTCCCGCTTGGTTTTCATCCATTTTGAGGCATCGCCCCTTTCTCCACTAGCCTCAGGATCCACCAGTGGCTGACTTCCCGGGGTGATGAAGCGCACGAGAGAGTTATTCCAATTTCTTTCCAAACCTCTCTCCCTCTTTCTCTGTAATCCCCGGGTCAGTTATTTGGCATGGGACTTTCGGCCGACGCTGGGTCTGAGCATCAGCAGAGCCAGAGTCCGGTGAAGGCATGACCCACCTCGGTGCCCGCTCACCTGTTCGTAGGATTCCAGGCAGGTTGGGTTTCAGTCGAAGAGGAGCCCAATGTTGTCAACTGTCATGATCTTATTGTGCGTCTGGTGATCTCTGATGCTCCTAACACCCTAGTTCCTGGAATCCTGTTAGGATCTGGCTATAGAACAATTCCTGAGATCAAGTGAATCTTCCCCTTCAGAGGAAACTTTAGCTTTTCACCATATGACTGACACGCACAACACCGACACCCCCGCCTACCTCCCCACCACAAGAGGAAAATAATATAGCCTAACAAACATCCCTATCCCAAGTGCAATTTGATCCTGAAAAGGGAGACAAGTGACTCAGTGAAGTTCATTGGGGACTGTACTATTGCTATTGACTTTATGCAGAAGGCACTCAGCTTCTACGGTGATGGATGATAATATAAATAGATAGATAGGACTGTATGGTGATAGATTAGTTAGCAGCTCAGGTTTCTTTGCTTTAAAAGTAAGGTTTTTAGCTCTCATGGTTGTGGAGAAACACTTGAAGATGTGACTACTGGAATGAATTGCCCAGGGGAGGTTGTGGAATCTCCATCATTGGAGGTTTTTAAAAACAGGTTGGACAAACACCTGTCAGGGATGGTCTAGATAATACTTAGTCCTGCCATGAGTGCAGGGGACTGGACTAGATGATCTCGCGAGGTCCCTTCCAGTTCTATGATTCTACTAAAGGCTCTGACCCAGGAGACAAATTATTATTAGGGGCTCGAAGGGATGGGGCCACAGGCAAGTCTGTGCCTCACAAAGGGGCCTGCGGAAGGGAAAGGTTGGGGAACCCTTCATCTAATGGGTTCTTTGGTTCTATTGTGGCATCAGACACCACAGAGTTTGAAAACATGGCCTTATTCAGCCTGGGCAATCATCTGTCATCTGCTGTCAGAGCATGGTGGAGCATTTACTTCCTGCAGCTGCCCTGGGAATCAGGGATTGGCTTCATTTTCCAAACCAGGCACACGTTCGGAAACGGAATCTGTTTTGATTGGCTGCCTGGGTCACATGTGGTTGTTTCTGTTCCCTGATTGGGTAAGAGTAGCTCTCAGGGCTGCGTTACACAGGTTTTGTACTGGGCTTTAATGTTTATCTATTTGAAACCAGTATGGTTAAAGAGATACAATGCCCTACTGTGATTCGATTATACCACTATAATGGAATGTATAACCATATAGCTTATTCTCATAAACTTAGAGGCATAACCTATACTAGCATTATTATAGTCATCATCCCTAGTGCTTATAGAGTACTTTCCATCAGTAGATTTCAAAGCACTTTATAAATGAGGGTCAGTATCATTATCCCCATTTTAGAGATGGAGAAACTGAGGCACAGAGAGGGGAAGTGGTCCAGCAGCCCAGTGGCAGAGCCAGGAATAGATCCTAGGTCTCCTGAGTCCCAAATCTAGTGTTCTTCCCACTAGGCAACATTACCTCCTAGAAGGCACCTTGATACCAGTGTAACTGCGTCCACACCAGGGGTTGTCTAGATTGAACTATTTCAGTAAAAAAAATTACCCCTAACATTGTTAACTTGGTACAAAACCAGTGTGTAGACCAGTCCTTAGAATCACATTGTAGGTGCAAGATTTGGCAATTCAGTTTCACTCTCCAGGAAAAGTCTTAGCATCAATGTTTGGACTGCTAGAAATGTTTCACATTTTGAAATTTCAAGACAGAAAAACCAGGGAAAAAAATCTGCTTGCAAACATGTATTGTTCCTGACCTGGCTATAATGTATTGAACGATGAGACGTTGATGAAAAGTTTGGTTCAAATTTCAACTGAAAGAGTTGGGGCAAGAAAATTTCCCTTGACTGGATTGTGGTGTTTTCACCCACCTCCCTGTCATTCTCCTGTTTTCCAGCCAGCGCTGATCGATGTTGGAGTGATGGGTCCTGCCAGACCACTCCATCATGGAGACTGTGCACCAAAGAGCGATTAGACTGGGCAAGGATTCATTTCGTTCAAATGTATATTTGTGGCAACTTTTTTGTGGTGTCCCCTCAGCTCTGTTCACCAGTTAGTAACACTACGTGTGTGTGTGCGTTTCTCACTCTCTTCCATTTCTTTCCCCAGCTGCGCGTGACCTCTGTTAGATCTTAGCACGTGGGTAAGAAAAGCTACTCACTGAATTTTTACCCGCTGCATAGTTCTGAGCACAGACGATTAGGTCGCCAAAATGGATCCTGTTGGCACATTTTAACTATGGTGTAGTCTGCAGAGAGCTCTTTTCTGCAGAACTATTTCTAGGGGGGCCATTTCTCCTCCCCAGGAAAGGCATTGCAGTATTGTAGTAGATTTCTTCAGGCAAAGCTTTTTGGGCTGCAGGCATGCATACAGCAAGCAAGGTGTGTGGATGCCACGGAAAAGGACGGGGGAAGATAGTTATAAAGAATGCAACTTGACAGCTGGAGAGAGACAGAAAGTGCCTGTAACTTTTGTTCTTATTTTTATCTACCTGGCTGATGTCATCAGCCTATTTATACAGATTCTAAGATGCCCCTTTCGTATGTGTTTTATATGTACGTGTGTGTATATATATATGGATATGCAGGGTTATATTTGTACAGCTCCTGGGAGGATTCATTTAGCAAAGTGACTGGAGATCTTTTGAGAGCTGACGTTGGAGTGGGGAGAATGCAGGAGATAATTCTCCTATTGGCGTCATATGGGCTGAGGGTTTGACAGTCGCTAAGAGCAAGGCTCACCCTTTCTCAGGCAACCTCAGGCCCCAAGGGGTGACTTTGGTTTCCCAGCCAGTTGGAGATCCAGCTCCCACCTCTTCAGTGCCACCCTTCCTGACCAGCAGGGAGGTCTCCCCGCCCAGCTCCGAGATGGACTAGAGGGGGTGCTGCTGAGCTCTGAGACATGAGCTTCTCCCTCCGGTTCTGAGGTTGGCGCACCTGCAGCACTCCCGAGCACAGGGAGCAAGGGGGTGGGGTCCGAAGCTGCTGACTCGGGGGAGGGGTCCTGGTTAAGGTGGACGGGGTATGTATGCAGCTTGCCTGCGTCCCCGGGGCAGCCTCTGCCAGCTACGGAGCCTCCCATAGGAGCACCCAAGGAAGGCAGTGCCCACTGGTTGCAAATGGATCCCCATTGCCAAAGCGGAATAGCAGGGTGTGCTGCACATCGGGAGGGAGGGGCATCGGCAGAGCTGTCGTGGGGGGGGGAGCCCAGACCTGGGACAACAGGGTGCTTCAGGTCGGGACTGAGGAGTACTGGGAGCTGGGGGAAGGGGGAGCCCAGGGCTGAGATAGCAGGGGGCTGCGGGTTGGGAGTGAGGGGCACCGACAGAGCTGGGGGGAGCCCAGGGCTGGGATAGCAGGGGCCGCGGGTCAGGAGTGAGGGGCATCGGCAGGGCGGGGGGGGGGGGGGGGGAAGCCCAGGGCTGGGATAGCAGGGGCCGTGGGTCAGGAGTGAGGGGCATTGGCAGAGCTAGGGGAGAGCCCAGGGCTGGGATAGCAGGGGCCGCGGGTCAGGAGTGAGGGGCATCGGCAGGGCGGGGGGGGGGGGTGAAGCCCAGGGCTGGGATAGCAGGGGCTGCAGGTCGGGAGTGAGGGGCATCGGCAGAGCTGGGTGGGGAGCCCCGTCTTCAGAAGGGAGGTGTGGTCTATAGCGAACTCGGAAAACTAACGAATAGCGGGAGCAAAACCTCCTCTGAGCAGCAAAGCCCAAGCCACAGGCGAGCTGAGGAAGCCAGAAAGCAGCGGAAGGAGCAAGGTTTAATTCCCATGCTCCGATTGAGGCCATCCATTTAACACTCCCCCCCCCCCCGCCCCCGCCCTCGGCCTTGCTGTTTCCCGCACTCTGTGTTACGGTGGCACTCCCCCCACCCCCCTCCCCGGGGTCAGGGCTGCCTTTAGCTAAAGACGGCGCTGGCTGGGTGGATAAAGCAGGCATTTAAGCAACCTTTATTGCAATCAATAAATCATGGCACCGTATCTGATTGGGGACAGAAATAGCACGCCAAGGACTTGCCGCTGCGGCAAGGGTGACCGCCATGTGTAAGATAACAAACGCCATGACTGATGGGGGGGTTGGCTGGGAGCAGAGGGCACTTAGCCCCTTCGTATACAACCAGGAGCTGCCCCCCCACCCGCTCCTTGGCATTCACTCGGTGCTGTCCAGCACACAACAGTTCTTTGGCCTTATTTCCTATAGCCTGATGGCTGGCTAGGTGAATCCCAGCTGTGTATGCTCTGGGGTTTGCCAAGTCCTGTGGCCTGGAGGTGCAGAGCCTACAGCCAGCCTGCAGCAGCCAGCCGGAGCTCAGCAGAGTGAGGGAGCGAGCGCCAGGCCTTCGGGAGCCTTGCCAAAAGGATTGTGACCCAAAGTAGAGGGGCCAGCTAGGGCTTGGGGAGAGGAGAGGCGAGTAGGTTCCAGTCGGTTTAGGTTAGATGGCGTGGAGGCTGCAGAGGTTTTGGACCAATGTCCACACTGGAGAGGGACTCATCTGAAACAAACCTTCCCAGCTACTGAGGCCCTACATCGCTGAGCAGGCCAGCGCTGCGAATCAGTCCTCCTGGAAGTGGGACGGGGATTGGTTTGCTTAGGAAAGTCATAGAATCATAGAATCTCAGGGTTGGAAGGGACCTCAGGAGGTCATCTAGTCCAACCCCCTGCTCAAAGCAGGACCAACCCCAACTAGATCATCCCAGCCAGGGCTTTGTCAAGCCTGACCTTAAAAACCTCTAAGGAAGGAGATTCCACCACCTCCCTAGGTAACCCATTCCAGTGCTTCACCACCCTACTAGTGAAAAAGTTTTTCCTAATATCCAACCTAAACCTCCCCCTCTGCAACTTGAGACCGTTACTCCTTGTTCTGTCATCTTCTACCACTGAGAACAGTCTAGATCCATCCTCTTTGGAACCCCCTTTTAGGTAGTTGAAAGCAGCTATTAAATCCCCCCTCACTCTTCTCTTCTGCAGGCTAAACAATCCCAGTTCCCTCAGCCTCTCCTCATAAGTCATGTGCTCCAGCCCCTAATCATTTTTGTTGCCCTCCGTTGGACTCTTTCCAATTTATCCACATCCTTCTTGTAGTGTGGGGCCCAAAACTGGACACAGTACTCCAAATGAGGCCTCACCAGTGCCGAATAGAGGGGAATAATCAAGTCCCTCGATCTGCTGGAAATGCCCCTACTTATACAGCCCAAAATGCCGTTAGCCTTCTTGGCAACAAGGGCACACTGTTGACTCATATTCAGCTTTTCGTCCACTGTAACCCCTAGGTCCTTTTCTGCAGAACTGCTGCCCAGCCATTCGGTCCCTAGTCTGTAGCAGTGCATGGGATTCTTCCGTCCTAAGTGCAGGACTCTGCACTTGTCCTTGTTGAACCTCATCAGATTTCTTTTGGCCCAATCCTCTAATTTGTCTAGGTCCCTCTGTATCCTGTCCCTACCCTCCAGCGTATCAACCACTCCTCCCAGTTTAGTGTCATCTGCAAACTTGCTAAGGGTGCAGTCCACACCATCCTCCAGATCGTTGATGAAGATATTGAACAAAACCGGCCCCAGCACCGACCCTTGGGGCACTCCACTTGATACCGGCTGCCAACTAGACATGGAGCCATTGATCACTACCCGTTGAGCACGACCATCCAGCCAGTTTTCTATCCACCTTACCGTCCATTCATCCAGCCCATACTTCTTTAACTTGCTGGCAAGAACACTGTGGGAGACTGTATCAAAAGCTTTGCTAAAGTCAAGAAATAGCACATCCACTGCTTTCCCCTCATCCACAGAGCCTAGGCTAGAGTCCTAGGCTAGTGGAGCTGCAGAGAGCGGCCCAGGCTAATGAGAACGAGGTCTCTTTTTCCAGTCATAGAATCATAGGAGACTAGGGTTGGAAGGGAACTCAGGAGGTATCTGGTCCAACCCCCTGCTCAAAGCAGGACCAATCCCCAACTAAATCATCTCAGACAGGGCTTTGTCAAGCCTGACATTCATAGTTTCCTTCCTCTTGACAGATGCCCCTCACAGATGCAGCAGCCAGTACGTGCTCTGCAAGAGCAGACAGCCTCGGCTAGGCAAGTCCATGTGCTTTGCAAGGGGGCAATGACCAGGATGTTGGGGTTACCATCAACTTTCTGTGAAAGGTTGCAGGTCACCTTTAATTTGCAGGTGGTGGAAGCCACGGAGGCCCTTGGTTTAGCATCTCCTCGGAAAGCTGGCCTGGCTAGGATGCTCTGCCCCGCGGCACCGCGTGGAGAGTGGAAAGAGCTGAAATCAGAACCACGTGGAACGTGAATGGACGGTCTCCTGGCTGCTGAGGGTAGCGTGTGATCAAGTGGGCTAAGCAGGCGACCGGGCAGCCAGGAACATTGAATGCTCCTCCACCCGCTTGCGGCGTGGCCTTGAGCAAGCCCTTTTTTTGAGGGGGGGGGAGAGGGCTAGCTAAGTGGTTTGAGCATTGGCCTGCTAAACCCAGGGTTGTGAGTTCAATCCTTGAGGGGGCCATTTAGGGAGCTGGGGCAAAAATCTGTCAGGGGACAGTACTTGGTCCTGCTAGTGAGGGCAGGGGACTGGACTTGATGACCTTGAAAGGTCCTTCCAGTTCTAGGAGATTGACATATCTCCATTTATAGTTTTTATATATATATTTTAAGTCCTATGATAACTAAAGATGGGGCTCAAGCCACAAGTTCAGATCAGGATCCTCAAGCTTTGGGGCGTTTGGATGTGGGGGGGTTGGTTCTCCACCGGGATAGAGAAAGGGCCGTTTGTCAAGTTTAAATCTGTATCCAGACTTCCTCGACGTCCACGGGGGTTTGAACTCGTCTCCGTAGGGCTCGTCTGTAACTCAGTTTCTCCATCTGTAAAACGAGGGTAGTGATACTCCCCTCCCTCCCACGGCAGGGGTGCAAAGGTTATAGGGTGACCAGATGTCCCGATTTTATAGGAACAGTCCCAATATTTGAGGCTTTGTCTTATATAGGCACCTATTACCCCCTATCCCCATCCTGATTTTTCACACTTGCTGTCTGGTCCCCCTAAAAGGTGAAGGTTGGCACAGGGCTGTGAATGTGTTAGCCGGGAAGCAGGACTGACTTAGCAACACACACGTCGTGCATTAAACAGATACAGCGAAAGCCTCATTGCCAGGGAGTGCAGATGCTCCTCTTTCAGGGCTGAGATGTTATCGGGGCCCACAGATGTGACTTCAGAGCCATGACTTTCCCCCACAACAGGCTTTATTAAGATTGTTCGGGAGATCTTCCCGCTGCCCTTGTGCAAGGCTATTTGGTGTCAGGCCTGTGGAGAGGGTGGCTTCCTATTAGAGGAGCTGAACATTTCTGCTGATCGTTTTTCCACCCGGAGTCCGATTTCCCTGCGGTTGCAGAACAGTTGACTTAAGATACATGAGCCTGGTTCAATGGGCCTTGTGAAATACAGCTCAGCACAGGAGATGCTACAGAGGAGCAGCTGCGCCGGGAGCCCGGTGGTGTTGCTCCATCTTGCAGAGGGGGTGAACCCGTTTCGAACAGCCCTGCCTCTGACTCGAGCCGTGGCCCAGTGCTAGTTATGGGAGGCTGCAGGCTTCTCTGGAATCAGCCAACCTGTCACCGGTGGGAATTGTTGGCACTGGGTGGCAATTGCTGGGCTAATGAGGTAATTGGCTTAGTAATGGGAGGAGATATAACTGGGAGGAGGGAGAACGCAGAGAGGGTGCTGGGTGGAGGAGAGAAGCTGTGGGAAAGGGGTCACCTACCCTGTTCAGGAACAGGATTAAAGGAGCAAAGACAGAGTGTTACTGGGCTCACGCCCTGCTTAGGAGAGCCTGCAAGGGCAAAGGAGCAGCGAGAGGAAGAAATCCAGGGTAAAGAGAGCAGCTGAGTGAAGAACAACTACAGAGCGACTGCGACAAAGGGGATCAGAGAGGGAATGGAAACGTGCACAGTGGGGACTCGGTATGCGGGGGACCCGTTTGTGCCAGCCTAGCTTCTGCTGCCCAGCCCTGCTGCTTGGAAACTAGAAGGAGAGGGAGGAGGATGGTCACATGGTGAAGGTGCTATTCGGGCCTGGTGAGTAGGGTGCTGAGCTGAGAGCCAGCAGACCTGAGTTCTCCATTGCTGGCTCCGTTCCGTGACCTTGGGCAAGTCCTTTCATCTCCCCGTGCCTCTCTTTCCCCTCCCACCCTTTGTCCGTCTTGGCGAGCTAAGCTCTTCCTCTGTGTACATACAGCATCTGGCACCCAGAGAATCTCCATCCTTAGAGGTTTTTAAGGCCCGGCTGGACAAAGCCCTGGCTGGGATGATTTAGTTGGGGTTGGTCCTGCTTTGAGCAGGGGGTTGGACTAGGTGACCTCCTGAGGTCTCTTCCAACCCTACTCTTCTATGATTCTGTGATCTAGGTTGAGGAAGCTAGGCGCTACCATGATAGAATAGCGAGGCTTGGATTCACTTCCACAGACTTTCTGTGTGATCTCGGGCAAGTCGTTTAATCCTTCTTGAATCATGCTGGGGGGGAAGGGGGGAAATCCATGGATTTAAATTACAGATCAAAAAAGGGGCTATTTTTGCAAATACAAGTCAGAAGTACTTGCATCCCTCCTCTGTGCACCATATATTGCCATAGTCACATTAACTATAAGATCCTGTTGTGACACATGTGTAAAGGGACAGAGCTGGGGTGTCTGAGGGCCCAATTCTGCTGGGTTTCACTGGTGTAAACTGGGAGTGACTTTCCTGACGTTAGTGGTGCCGCCAGATTTATACTGGTGTAACTGGGAGCAGAATCCGACCACCTGGATCTGAATTTGCTGAGTGCTGTGAGATTAAAATCTCAGCTCAAATGCTGCCCTAATGTCTTTTTATTTATACAGATATATGCATAATGTATATGGACAAAAACCCACTGCCAGCTTGTGGGGAGAGAGTCATATTTCACCATGTCACCAGGGAGCAATAATTTAACTAAAGCAAATATCTCGACTCCAGATTACATCAGAGCTGTGAAATAGGGACTTTTTAAAAGCTTTAGACACTAGAACAGAGTCACATGAATAATCAGGGCTGAAAATGCCAGCCCTTTACACACTTAGCTAGTGGCCATCTTAGATTAGAGGAAAACCACAGTGTTTATAATAATGTTTTGTTCTCTTCACGCATAAATCTCCAAGGGCTTTACAATGGTGCGAGAGGATCATCATCCGCATGGTACAGACTGGGAAATGAGAGACAGAGCAGCACGCTACTTGCCCATGACCACCCTGCAGGTCCATATCAGGCAAAGGCATGGAACCCAGGGGAAGGATGGGCCAGCAGGCGGGGTGCTAGCTTACACCATACGAGACCCAGGTTCAATTCTCCACTCTGCCACAGACTTCCTATGGGACCATGGGCAAGTCACTTAGTCCCTTTGTGCCTTCGTTTCCCATCTGCACAATGAAGGATGATAGGCCTGTCCTCATGGGGATGTTGTGAGGATAAATACATTCAAGACTGTGAGTTGCTCAGAGGTTATGGTGATGGGAGGAGGGATAGAATCAGTTTAACTGAGTAGCAGTTCACTGCTATAGCCAGCTATCAACTTAACACTAACACCCCTATGGATCAGTCCTGTAGAATTTAATAGGAATAAAACCAATGAGGTTCTCTAGCAATTAAACAGGATTCTCTAGAAACTATTCTAAACAGCTGTAAAATTGAATAGAGATGAATAGCTTTCCATAGCCACATCAAAAACCCTAACCACTCACTAGAATTTTGTTCTAAGGTTAGAATTCTCTCTCAAATTCTCTAGACTACTCTAGTTGGAAGCAAACACCACGGAAAGGTTACCATGCACTATTCCATTCCATAGGGTTTTTTCCATACAGGATGCCAGCTCTCGGGTTATTTCCACTGAACAGATTTGCTTCTTCACAGGGGAGAATTCAGAAGAGCGGGCCCCGTGCCCATCCTAGCAGGGGAACATGTTAAGCTGGCATGTTATGATGTTATAATACATGAAGAAGCAGCCATAGGGATGCCTAACCCAGTTATAGAAGGTTCCAGTGACACTGCAAAGCTGTGTAGACATCAGGTGGTTTTGATGTCACAGGCAATTGGAAGTTCATTGCCATGGTTACCATGATGCCTTAGAAACTCTTGGCTATTTCTATGGTTTTCTGCCCCATAGTTGCCTGCCTAATATCCTCCCCCTTGCCGGGTACTGTGGTGGGGATACCCTGGCTGGTTATTTTCCAACCCACGTAATCCAAGAGTGGAGAATCCCCCCAGACTGCATCATTGCCCAGGAGCTCTGTAGGCCTCACGAGGGGTTTCAGAGCCTTGAGAAACTTTTTTTTTCCATACACAGGAGGCAAAGGGAAGTGCTGAGAGGAGTCAAACCCGCTTCCCTTTTCAGACTTCACGTCTGACACAGATTCATAGATTCTATCAATGGTCTGAGGTCAAACTGGGGGTGGGGGGGAGATGTATCTAGTGGGGTACCATAGGGGTCTGTCCTGGGTCAATATTGTAATGAATGACTTGGATAATGAAGTGGAGAGTGATTATAAAATGTGTGGATGAGACTACATTAGAGGGGCTGCTAACACTTTGGAGGACTGGATTCGAACTCTAAACGACCTTGACAAAGTGCAGAATGGGTCTGAAAGCCACAAGATGAAATTCAGTGAAGACCAGTGCAAAATACTACATTTCGGAAGAAAAAAATCAAACCCGTAACTACAAACGGGGGAAGAAGTGGCTAGGCAGCAGTACTGCTGAAATTACAGTGGGTCACAAATTGAATGAGAGTCAACAACGTGGGGCAGTTGCAAAAGAGGCTAATATCATTCTGGGGTGTATGAACAGGAGTGTCGTATGTAAGACACGGGAGGTAATTGTCCCACTCTACTCAGCACTCATGAGTCCTCAGCTGGGGTAGTGTGTCCAGTTAAGGGGGCCACGCTTTAGGAATGATGTGGGGAAAACTGTGGAGAGTCTAAGGAGAGCAGGAAAATGATAAAAGGTTTTGAAAACCTGACCTATATGGAAAGGTTTAACTGGGCATGTTCAGTCTGGGAAAAGAAAACTGCAGGGGACCTAATCAATCTTTACATATGTTAAGGGCTGTTATAAAGAGGATGGTGATGAATTGCCCACTGAGGGTAGGGAGATTTAGAGATTAGAACAAACTTTCTAACCCTAAAGAAAGTTAAGCTCTGGAATAGGCTTTGAAGGGAGATTGTGCAATCCCCATCATTGGAGGTTTTTAAGAACAGGTTGGACAAACCCCTGCCAGGGAGGGTCTAGGTATACTTGGTTCTGACTCAGCACAGGGGGCTGGACTAGATGGCCTCTCGAGATCCCGTCCAGCCCTACATTTCCATAGTACGTTATGTAGGAGGGGTCTGTATTGTAGACTGACAGGATCTGAGTCTATTCCAGCTGTCACTGTGAGGTTTCAAGTGGCCGCAGAGCGCATCACAATGTCACCATCCAGTGGCCGTGTGTTATTGTGTAGTGGTAGTGCCCACGACCCACTGGGTTAGGTACAAACACCCTACAAAAAGGCAGTGCCCTTGACCCAAAGAGCTGACAATCTAGGTTCGTGCTCGTGCAGATTTGGAATCCATTAATACTTTGCTTCCTCACAGGGCTGTTTCAGGACTTTATTCATGTTTGTAACATGTTTTAATCGTCCTGAGTAAGAGCAAGATACGGCTTTCTAGACCACAGGCATATTCCATCACGGGGGCACCTCATGAGATTAGAAGATCAGAGGTAGGGAAGGGGAGGAAGGGGGGGGTAGATCTATAAATATGCCGACTGGATGATTCAATAGTTCTCTCCCCTCTCTATCTTTGGCGAGAGAAAGCGAGACCTGTCTAACAAAAGATGAGGGAGCGGGGGAAAGGGAGGAGACAGGAAACAAGGACATAACCCTAATCAGGCCCGGCTCTGGCTGGAACGGTCTGGAAAAGGATTCTGGAGGAGCATGAGCAGAGGGGGAAACCTGGCTAGGTAATGCTAAGTGCCCGAGACAGGGCCATGCACCAGCTGAGCCTAAGAAGGAAATTAAAGAAATTTCCTTGATGCCATTTTAATGACTTGACAAGCGGAGCAGCGAAAAGGCACTCGGAGCAAGAGGGCTACTCCGGCTTATTTTTAGCAACAGGCTTTTTTATAGCTCACGTGTCCTGTACGGTTAATACGCTCCCAGTTTAATGCGCCTGTACTGGAGTGTTTCAGAGTTCACGTGCGACTCCTCGGTGCATAGAAACACGTGTGTGCTCTGAGCACCTGTGCACACAGCCCCCAGTCGGCGTGTGGTCTGTGGCACGCTCGCATGCCCCTTCCACGCCTGCAGGCACAGCACCGTCCCACTCGCACATTTGAACACGCTCACGCGCACGCACGATTGCACGCCTGTAATGCATTTGGATGCCACGACCTTTTGAATGAAGCACTGTTCCCGTTCAGAGGGAGGATCCAGCCCTGACAGTCTAGGCCCGAAGGGGACAGACCCTTAGCAGCCGTAAATCAATGCAGCCGTTGACGTCACTGATGCGTCATCTATTTACACCAGTTAAGGGGAGCCTGAATTTTGATCTTCGTGGTGGGTGGAGGGGATAGATCTTGACTCTCTTACAGAATAATCTATAGGATGCTCCGCTCATCCTCATGGAGTTTCCTGGCCTTTGTGTGGGTTTTTCCTGAATAAGGGAGTGTGGTGGGGCGACCGCCCCACCCCCATGTGAGATTGGGCTATAACAGGCCAGAGAGGCTGCGTGGACTGGCAGCCAATCAGAGAGGGCCTGTCAGGGGCTGAGCAGAAGGCGGCCAAGGCCAATCAGGGCCAGGCTCAGTCATATATAAAGGCTGCCCAGCAGAAGGGCAGAGAGTCTCTCCCAGACTTTCAGAGGGGAAGGTCTGTCTCCTGAGTGCGGAGACCAGCACCTGGGACAGCGCCATGCTGGGCAGGCTCTGCGGAGCAGAAGGGAACTCTAGCCCGATACCTGCCAGGCTGCAGGCCCTGAGAAAAGGGCCTAGCGGGTGCAAAAGGGGCCGAAGGGGAAGCAGCCCAGGGAAGAGAAACGGACAAGGGGAGAGAAGGAGGGCAGGAAGGCTGCCATCTGCGGGTCCCAGAGTAGAGGGTGGGCCTGGGTCCCCCCCCCCCTTGCACGTACACCCAGCCATTGGATGTGGTGATAGCGGCCTGCACCAGACCCCTGACACAAGGGGTTAGACTTTGGGGTGTGGTTAGCCACTGTGGCTGGGGCGCAGAGACCCCCACATGGAAGGGGGTGAATGTGGACTGGGAGGTACTGCCAGAGGGCAGTGTCCTGAAGAGGATGCCGCAAGCTGGGAGCAACGTGGGTCGAGATGCCAACCGAGGGCGAGGGACAGACGGGACACCACCGGCAGAGGGCGCTCTGCATGAACTGAGCTAATTCCTGGACATAACAGCAGGAGGCGCTGAGGTGGTGAGTCCCAACCCCGTCACAGGGAGAATATGGCCTTGAACTTGGGTCGTTTCTAACCAGTTGCCACAAGAGGTCGTTGAGGATGAGAGCTTAGTAGGGTTTAGTTAAGGGTTGGACACTTTTACGTGGTGAGAAACAGGGCCTCTGATATTCCTCCCGTCCTGTTTCTGGGCCCAAGCACGGCTCCCATGTGGGATGGGGCTAGGGAGAAGAGAGGCAGACGTGGCCAGAGATCTTGGGAGATGACCGAGTGGCCAGGGCTGAGGAAACAGGCCAAGTTCCATCTGTCAGCATGTCAATGCTGCAAGGAGACACCCACCGCTGGCTCGGGCCAGCTGACTTGGGCTAAGAGGCTTTTTAATTGTGGTGTAGACTTATGGTTTGGGCTGCAGCCCGATCTCTGGGCCCCTCCCATGTCGCAGATGCCGTGTAGATGTGCCGTGTATGTCCAACCCTCCTATTGGCTTGCAATGCAGCCATGCCCGGTCTCACCACCCTTCAGCGGCAGCGGCGTAGCCAGGTTTAGAGCACACGGGGAGCGGAGCTAAAAAAAGGCGCCTGGAGCAAAAAAAAAAATGCTCCGCTCCACCTGCAGCGCAGGAGCAAAAGGCGTCGGGAGCACCAAAAAGGTGCCGCTTCTGCTCAGTGGGGGAGCAGCCGCTCCCCCTGCTCCCCCCCTCCGGCTACGCTACTGCTCAGCGGTCAGAGCCACCGAGCCCCGCAATGGCAGGCTTCCGCCATGCTGATCTTCCTTCGGCTGCCTCGGGCGGCTGGGCAGCGAGGTCGTGATGTGCTGGCACAAGACAAAGCCCCTCGTGGTTGGGTGTAGGCAGCGCTTTGGGAAGTGACATGGGAGAGGTGGAGAGACATCAGTGTTTCAATGGCCTGAGCCAGTATGACAGGCAGGTCTGAATGCCCTTGGGGCATTCACGGGAGAGAACAACGGAGGGGACCCCCCCGGGCGGCTGCTTCTCCTCTTGCTGCCTTTGCCTCTTCTTGCTCTCTGTCCATTTTCCCAGCATGCTCTGTTTTTTGACAATTGTTCCGTGTTAGCGTGGAAGGGGAGAGCGGGGCGTCGGCGTGAGGATGGTTACGACAAGGGTCTGGGAGTCCTGGGTTTTATTGATTCCCCAGCACCGTATTTCTCAGCTTCACCCCTTCTTACTACTCCCTCTGCTGGGTCCTTGGCAGCACAGGGTGGGTCCTAGCAGCTCTCTGGGCTGGGCTTTTCTTATTTCTCTACGGGAGGGTTGGACTATTTTGAAGGCAGATCGTTAGGATCAGGGGAACATTCCATCTCGCTACGCTTTTCTACCAGGCACATGTCTGCAGAATCCTGCCACCCTGTCCTCTTGGATGATCTGTTCAGTTCCGTTTGAAGTCTGCCACCAGGTAACAGCATCTCCCATTAGGGTGTGTTCAGGCCTAAAAAGATTCCCAAGGGTCCCTCCAGGGGCAGGAGTACGGCCTTTCTTAGCAAGTACGTTCCTCTTGCTGTTGGGTTTGTGCAATGGACTTCTAGGATCCCGCCTTCTCCACCCAACTGCTGAGACTACCTCACCCATGAAATAGAGGCAATGGTCCGTTGCCATGGAAGTGACTATGATGTAGTTGGCTAGGGCACCAGGCACTGCTCAGGGGTTTGAGCTTGCAAGGAGCATCCTCTTCCGTTTAGATCTGTGCAAGGTTTCAAAGCTTCTAAAAGGACCCCACCTCGTTCTCTCAAAGGGAACATCTAGCTGACTCAGCCGTGCTACACCTGGCTTCCCCGTGTGGGGCAGCACCTTGCGTGGCTTCAGTTCTACACCAGAGGTTGGCCCCGGTTCACATGAAAAGCCCATGAATCTTAGCCACACGGGAGAGAAACCCAGGCTGGGCTTGTCACTGAACACCCAGCAGCAATGCGAGTCCTTTCCCGGGCTCTGCTGCTCGCTCCCAGGGCGACCTTGGATCTGTCAATTTCCCCACCTGCAAATGGGGGGGTAACCCCCCACCTCCATGTGGACGTGGTGAGGCTCGGCTCCCTGGTGTTTGCAAAGTCCTGCGGTGGAGGGTGCTAGAGGGCAAAGGGTCCGTACGTATCCCAGCTCTAGCGATGGCTTTGAGGGCTACATCAGGTTGTGGGCTGGCATGCACAGGCACTACAACGTGTGTTTGGCGGCATGGCGCACGGGGTAATTAGGCAAGGATAAATCCCCATTCATGCTAATGGGAATTATCTGTGGCTAATTACCCCTTTGTGCTGCATCTTCAGTAATGGAAAGTGACTTCATCAACGCCTGCGCAGGGGAAAGGAGCTTGGTTTTTTCCCCTTTCCTCTGCGCGGGTTCAACCGCCTGCCCCAAAATGTAAACCCCACACCTTGCAAACCGTCAGCTGCGAGGAATTGTGGGGAACACGTCTGCACTATGGTCTGTATTCCAGTGGGGACTCGCATCCCCGACTGAGATCAAGGACCTCGGGTGCTAGGTCCTGGACTTTCGCTATCTGTCCCAAATAGCTTATTGCATAAATAGGGGAGGCAAAGGCCTTCTCAAGAGCTCACATTAAATGAGTGGCAGAGCCAGGAATAGAACCCAGATGTCCTGGCTCCACATCTGGGGCTTGAACTACTAGCCCATGCTGCCTTGAACTTTGCTAGCCTGCTCCTTTCTCTTACTGTGCAAAGCAGCCATGTCGCCTGTGAAGTATCAGGGACGTGGGTTCTAGTCCCACCACTGACTTCTCCCAGGTTAACGAAGGCTTTAATTGATCTCCCCCAACTATTTGTGTAAGGAGGCGTGTATCGCCCTCCGGTGGCAAACAGCTGTATTTACACTAGTTGCAAAATGACTCAGGCCACGGCTAACTAGGTGGCGAGACTTACTCTCTAGAGGACCAGCACGCGCTGCAAAGCCTAGCAGTTTGCTGGGTTTGGCCCAGCTCTGCTCTGTGTCCAGGTAGCAAGAACCCAAGTGAGGGGAAACAGAGAAAAAGATTCCCATGGACTCGAAGAGCCAAAGCTGATGAGTTTCTTGCAGCTCCAATGTGGCGATGGATGGAAGACTGGGGAGGAAGTGAGAGGGTGCTGGAAAGACAGCACCAGAAAGCCTGCAGCTCAAAGACCAGCGCAACCTCAATGCAAAGATCTGTACAACGTCCCTCACCAATTCTTCTCCACCTTGAGCTAGAGAGACCCCCAAGGAGAGGATGTCTGACTATCATTGCCTGTTGTTCCTCAGCTGAGATTGCTAGCAAAGGTGCCAAGTATGGTGCAGATAGCCATTCCCTAGGAACCAGCCTGAGCCCTTAACCTCATTTCATGTAGGGCCTCTCGATGGGAACAAGTTTTTGTCCTCTACAGATCTAAGAGGGCTTGGAACCAGTGACCTAGACTGATCCCCTGGAGGAGGAGAAGCTGTAACAAGCATGAGCCTTTCTTGGGAAGGGGCAGCCCCGAGAAGGCCCCATTTGGGGAGTTGCCTCCCGCTCCACGAAGGGCAGGAGAGAGACAAAAGAGCAAAGTGGAGCTGTTTGCTGCTCTCTGTCTGCTTCCTCATTAATCTTGATTATGGAACCCTCATGCTGAAGTTAATTTTCTTGTAGATGCCTATCAGTCATGTAGCTGGGAATCTCTCAAAAGCTAATGAGGGATCGTATCCTTGCCACATTATTACTCTGCTAATTAGTACACAGGCTTCTTCTGAAAAGGTCAAAAGCGAGAAGGCAAGAGACTTCAGATTTTACAGTAGGACGACATCCTCTCTTGTGTCAAATATAGCAAGAGGAAGGCTGGAGACGCTCAGGTCCCTACAAAGATGAGGGATGAGGATGCCAAATTCTAATTTGGATTTGGAAAGCATGCTGGGGGGTGGGGGGTGTTTGAATTTCAGGCTTTGGTTTAGGGTCATCTCTAGCTGGGATAACTCTGAAGTCTACAGCAGATAATATAAAGCTACTGTTATAGCTGTACCACTGGTAGGTAGGAGGTGGAGAAAGACAACCATGCCCCCAAATTGGTGACATCTTCATCCCAGGGTAGGGGCCCGGGACATCCTTGAACTGGTTCCTGAGCCCTGCTCTCCTCCTCGAGCAAATGGCAAGGACACAAGCATTTCACTCTAAGGAGAGGAAAAATTTGTCCTAAAAAAAAAAAAAGTACTTGATTAAGCACTTGAGAACTGGTAGAAAAATGTCCAACTAAACTATTTCCCATTGAGAAATGCCACTGTTGAAATCAGTATGTTTCAGCAAAACATGTCTGTTCCAGTGACATTTTCATTGGGAAGGTTTCCCAGGCCCAGGCTGAATGGAATTTCAGGTCAGAACTAGAGTGAGTGAACCCCAGGTCTGGCACTGACCCAGACAGACTGGGGATTTGAACTGGGGTCTCAGCCAGGTGTCCTGACCACCAGGCTATTGGCTATCCAGGGGTGGGGTGCTTCTTTCTTGTGTTGGTTCAGGACATTTGCCAAAAGTTCTCATTTCTGTTTAGAGATGGGATGAAAATACATTTCCGAACCTCACACTTCTTTGCAAGGGAAAGGGCGTTGTGCAGCCTGCCCTGATCAGCACAGCTCAGTGGTGCCACTCCAAGCTATGGAACTGCCCTTGTTCTTCACGTTGGATTGGACGCTCTGCGGGATTGCCTGGAGCCATGGGACTAAGGTAGGAGGTAAGCTAGCAGATTTCATCCTTCAACGAGGAGCATGGAGGCTTGCCAGAGGCAGCTGGTGGGGTGGCTTTGCAGCTTGCATGGGGCATGTGTGTGTAATAGCTGGCAGGATGGGACGAGAATGAAAATCCCCCGTTTGGACTGGCCCAACATCTGAGTCCCTTCCCCCTGGAACCTAGGACCTCGCTGATGTGAGCATGGTTGAAAGTGGATCACGAAAGAGCCCAGATGTGGAGACCAAACAGGATTATTAACAAGCTCCTGTCCCCAGAACCCTGGAGCTGATAACCATCTTGGAACAGGGGTGGGGGTTAATTTCCCAGTGCATTCAGGGACTAGCAGAAAACAGACACACATGGTGGTCTCAGTCTAGTTCAGGGGTGGGCAAACGTTTTGGCCTAAGGGCCACATCGGGGTTCCGAAACTGTATGGAGGGCTGGGTAGGGAAGGCTGTGCCTCCCCAAACAGCCTGGCCCCAGCCCCCATCTGCCCCCTTCCACTTCCTGCCTTGTAACTGCCCCCCTCAGAACCTCCAACCCATCCAAGGCCCCTGCTCCTTGTCCCCTGACCCCCCGCCCCTAACCACCCCCCAGGACCCCACCCCCTATCCAACCCCCCCTGCTCCCTGTCCCCTGACTGCCCCAACACCTATCCACACTCCCGCCTCCTGACAGGCCTCCCAGGGCTCCCATGCCTATCCAACCACCCCCTGCCCCCTGGGACCCTCTGCTCCTTATCCACCCCCCCCACACACACACACCCAGCTCCCTGACCCCTTACCATGTCACTCAGAGCACCAGGACTGGCAGCCGTGCCGCCCGGCCGGATCCAGCCATGCCGCCGCGCAGTCTAGAGCGCCGGGGCAGGCCGGTGGCTCTCGCAGCCGCACTGCCTGGCAGGAGCTCACAGCCCCACAGCTCAGAGTGCTGGCGGCACGGCGAGCTGAGGCTGCGGGGGAGGGGAGACAGCAGGGGTAGGGCCGGGAGCTCAAGGGCCAGGCAAGACGGTCCAGGTCATGGATTGATTGATTGCACATTGTTGAGTGGTAGCATGGCAGGAGCTTGCATTTTTAACAGGCAGCAGGTTTAAAACAAACAAAAGGAAGTATTTTTTCACACAACGCACAGGGTCAACCTGTGGAACTCCTTGCCAAAGGATGTTGTGAAGGCCAAGACTATAACAGGGTTAAAAAAAACCACCTAGATATGTTCATGGAGGATAGGTCTATCAATGTCTATTAGCCAGTATGGGCAGGGAGGGTGTCCCTAACCTCTGTTTGCCAGAAGCTGGGAATGGGCGACAGGGGACAGAATACTGGATGATTACTTGTTCTGTTCATTCCCTCTGGGGCACCTGGCATTAGCCACTGTCGGAAGACAGGATACTAGGCTAGGTGGACCTTCGGTCTGACTCAGTCTGGCCGTCCTGATGTTCATTTTGCTACAGCCTGTGCCTGTTCTGTGGATTCCAGTCTCCCAGGCTGTCAATCCAGCCCCTTTCACCAGCCACGAAATTCACACTAAATTAAAAACCAAGCGGAAAACAACAAAGCCAGACACCTAATACAAACAGCAATATTTTTATCCAACAATTTACATCACTTACTGTCTGCTTTAATGTCCTGGAATTTGGTTGATGCGCGGCACATTTCTCTGGGCGTGTTCCTGTGCTACAACAGTAAATCTGGAGGCTGTCAAAGGTATTTTGCTGCAGGAAAACAACTAATTCTTTTAAAATGTTTTGGGACAAAACTCTACATCTCAAACTTCTCCTCTGCACTGCGGATCGCTGTTGTGTCGTAGGATTCGGTCGTGTGGGAGCTCTCCCAGAGAGACGGCGGCATACGAGAGCTACGCTGTGCATTTGCAAGGAGACCCCAAGCTGTGTCAAGCTCCCTGGGATCTGGGTTTCTTGCTATGTGCTCAGAGGGTTGTGGGTTTGTGGTTAATGCACTGGATTGGGACTCTGGAGATCTGGGTTAGATTCCCAGTTCTGTGACAGACTCACTATGTGACGTTGGGGAAGTCACTTGATTTGTTAGGAAAGATGCAAAGAGCAGCGAGGGCAGAGCCTCCTGGAGTAGCCAAGAACAAGCAAAAGAGCAAGGGTTTCTATTCTACAGACAGAGACCCTGTGGGATCCAGCACCCAGAGGTCCCACTGGTTGGTTCTCAATGTGTTTCATTGTCTGGAGTCGGAGTGCCCCAGGGGTCAGTCCTGGGGCCGGTTTTGTTCAACATCTTTATTAATGATCTGGATGATGGGATGGATTTCACCCTCAGCAAGTTTGCAGATGACACTAAGCTGGGGGAAAAGGTAGACATGCTGGAGGGTAGGGATAGGGTCCAGAGTAACCTAGACAAATTGGAGGATTGGGCCAAAAGAAATCTGATGAGGTTCAACAAGGACAAGTGCAGAGTCCTGCACTTAGGACGGAAGAATCCCATGCACCGCTACAGGCTGGGGACCGACTGGCTAAGCAGCAGTTCTGCAGAAAAGGACCTGGGGATTACAGTGGATGAGAAGCTGGATATGAGTCAGCAGTGTGCCCTTGTTGCCAAGAAGGTGAACAGCATATTGGGCTGCATTAGTAGGAGCATTGCCAGCAGATCAAAGGAAGTGATTATTCCTCTCTATTTGGCACTGGTGAGACCACATCTGGAGTATTGCATCCAGTTTTGGGCCCCCCACTACAGAAAGGATGTGGACAAATTGGAGAGAGCAACGAAGGGCAACAAAAATGAATAGGGGGCTGGGGCACATGACTTATGAGGAGAGGCTGAGGGAACTGGGATTGTTTAGTCTGGATGGAGGATGGAGCTCGGCTGTTTTCAGTGGTGGCAGATGACAGAACAAGGAGTAATGGTCTCAAGTTGCAGTGTGGGAGGTCTAGGTTGGAAATTAGGAAACACTATTTCACTAGGAGGGTGGTGAAGCACTGGAATGGGTTACCTAGGGAGGTGGTGGAATCTCCATCCTTAGAAGTTTTTAAGGCCCGGCTGGACAAAGCCTTGGCTGGGATGATTTAGTTGGTGTTGGTCCTGCTTTGAGTAGGGGGTTGGACTAGATGACCTCCTAAGGTCTCTTCCAACCCTAATCTTCTATGATTCTATGATTTGAGAGCAATTGTGACAATGAACCACAGAAATTCCATCCTGGACCTGAGAAACCTTCCTGACAAAAGTTTCATCAAAACCACCCCCTGTTGCAAGACAAATATCAGATTTGATGAATTGCCATTTTCTGACCTAAAAATAAATAAATTCCAACCCGCTCTAGATCTGACTAGTTTTGGTTGTTAAGGAGCCCACAGTAGTTTCTGCAAGAGAAGGCGTGAGTGCCCTCGCATCCTGGCCAAATCCCCAGTTCAGATGACTACAAGCAGCAGGAGGATTTAAATACCCTAGCACTGGACACGTGTTCTTCATTTCCTGCCCTAAACATCTCAGTGCCTATCCATCCCACCCCAATAGGCTGGCTGCATTTCAGTGCCTGGTAAATCAACTCCAGCCCATAGATGACTTCTGGGCAAGAGGTGCAGTCTAAAAATAAGGCAGTATTATTTCTATTTAATGGGGGGTGAAGTATGATGTGAATGGTGGTTCAGTGCTGGGTACTGAGCGGGCGGAGATGTCCCTAAGGAGACATCTTGGAATGCCTTCTACAAAAGCTAGCCATGTGGGTCAGGCATGCTTGGTTATCTGGCCAGATAGGCAAGGGATAGCTCAGTGGTTTGAGCATTGGCCTGCTAAACCCAGGGTTGTGAGCTCAATCCTTGAGGGGCCCATTTGGGGATCTGGGGCAAAAATTGGGGATTGGTCCTGCTTTGAGCAGGGGGTTGGACTAGATGACCTACTAAGGTCCCTTCCAACCCTGATATTCTATGACACAATGGATTTACCATCTTTCTCCTATTTGCTCGACTCAGCCTTACATCAGAGCCAGTTCCTTGGGCACAGGCAACTTTAGGCTCTTTCAAGAGGCCACATTTGCAGTGAATTTACCGGCTCCTTCCCTGTGAAGTGTGAAGAACTTGGTACGCAATGGACATGGGTTTGCATGTAAGGCTTTGGCTACACTCGAAACTTCAAAGTGCAGCGGCTGGGGCACTGGTGCTTTACAGCGCTATAACTTGCTGCGCTCAGGGGGGTGTTTTTTCACACCCCTGAGCGAGAAAGTTGCCCTGTAAAGTGGCAGTGTAGCCGTAGCCTAAGGCTCCATCATTGTCAGCCCCCTCGCCAGCACCGAGACTATTCTGTGGTTAATACCTCAGCATCACAAAGCGTGAGAGATCAGTTTGTCTCAGGAATGGCTCTCTGGAGCATTCCCTCTTCATCTGAGGGGCTGTTTATTTTTTTTATTTCAGAGATTAATGCAATCATTAAGAATTAATCTGCCTTGGGTTTGCAAGTGTGGAGAAGCAGCCAGAACATAGCTTCTACGGCCCCATCTGTACTTCAGAGCGGCAGACATTCCAGACCACACAGGCTGGGAGGGGGGAGGTTTTTCCTCAGGAAAAAATTCTAATTTGCCCCCTAAATTTTCCATAGCAATATTCCTTTTCTTACATAAACCCAGTTTCATCAAAAATAACTAGGCGGTTTCAGATGAAACAATTTTCCAGAAAAAAATGTTCATTTTGAAAACCAGCCTGTTTTTTCATTGAACAGATTTTTTGAATTTTTGTTCATATTTTTGAACAAACCGTTGACCAGCTCTATTCTAGACCCTCCCCGTTTCCCGATCCCAGTGCGTTCCGGGATTCCTGGAGAGCTTCTCCCGGCCTCTCCCAGAAACAGAGTGTGAGAGAAGACATCCGAGATGGAAGGAGCAGTCGAGTGCAGCTAGGGTGTGCAGTGGCCCCAAACCCTGCCTCTGCGAGCCATTTGCACTCTTGGGAGCCGATGGCAGCGAAGAAACATGCCGTCTCAGACACAGTGCTCCCCAGTGTGGATTGCTGTAATCAGGGGTTAAAGAATGAGAATGGGGCGGCCCCGGGCCAGCGCTTTCACTAGGCGACCCTAAGCGGTCGCCTAGGGCGCCAGGATTTGGGGGGCGGCATTTCGCCGTCCTCGGCAGCGGGCAGCTGCCTCCTGCTTCCCGGCTCCAAGTTCGGCTCAGCGGCTGAGCGTGGAGCCGGGAGCTGGGGAGGAACCACGGGCGTGGGGGAGGCTGCTGCAGCCTGCGAGCGGGTCGGGGAGTTAGCTGCCGCAGGAGGGTGGGGAGCTGGCCGCCACTGCGGGGGGCTGAGCTGCCACGGCCCGTGGGCGGGGGGCTGAGCTGCCGTGGGCAGGGGGGTGGGGAGCTGCAGTGGGGGGGATGGGGAGCCACCTGCCGTGGGCAGGGGGAGCTGGCTGCGGTGGGGGGCGGCGTTAGCTGGGCAGGGAGCGGGGGCAGGAGGTGCAGGGCTGGTGCAAGGAAGTTTCGCCTAGGGCGCGAAATTTCCTTGCACCAGCCCTGGGTGGCCCCAGTGCTTAATTTGTGCCAGGGCTGAGCCCTTGCTTGGCAGTTCCATAGCCCCGGCCCCTCTGGGCCTGGCAGTTCCATAGCCCCGGCCCCTCTGGGCCTGGCAGTTCCATAGCCCCGGCCCCTCTGGGCCTGGCAGTTCAGAGCCCCGGCCCCTCTGGGCCTGGCAGTTCCATAGCCCCGGCCCCTCTGGGCCTGGCAGTTCATAGCCCCGGCCCCTCTGGGCCTGGCAGTTCCATAGCCCCGGCCCCTCTGGGCCTGGCAGTTCAGAGCCCCGGCCCCTCTGGGCCTGGCAGTTCCTAGCCCCGGCCCCTCTGGGCCTGGCAGTTCCATAGCCCCGGCCCCTCTGGGCCTGGCAGTTCCATAGCCCCGGCCCCTCTGGGCCTGGCAGTTCCATAGCCCCGGCCCCTCTGGGCCTGGCAGTTCCATAGCCCCGGCCCCTCTGGGCCTGGCAGTTCCATAGCCCCGGCCCCTCTGGGCCTGGCAGTTCATAGCCCCGGCCCCTCTGGCCTTGCCGTGTCCGTTATGAATGTAAAAAAAATTGCTTGAGCCTCGGCACCTCTTTTATTACAACTGAAGCCCTGGGTGGCCCCTCTCGGCCAAAGCAGAGCCAGCGCGCTCTGTTTCACAGTGGCTGGAGTAAGCAGTGCTCCCCCACAGCACCGTCTCCTCCTTGGCTGGCCTGGTGGGAGCTCCCCCTCCTGTTTCAATCCACTGCGACCCCCCCAGATGGAGCTTCCCCCACGGCCCTGGGTGGAGGGGGTAGAGGAAGCCACGGCAGCCATGGCTGAGCCTAAGCATGAAGTGGGCTGCAGGCAGTGCCAACTAGACAGGGGCCTTTGTACTCTCTCCACTTCCTTTCGGAGGGGAATCCCCTGCCGTCCCGGGACAGGGAACGCTGCGCTCACCCCCGCTCTGAACCAGAAGAGCCGCCCCCCGTGACAGCCCTGCCCTGATACCGTATCGCTCAGCTCTGTTCTGGGCGCTGCACTCCTAAGGCTGGCGAAGTGGGGAGGCGGGAGCCCACTTTAGCAGCTGCTACCAGAGGTGGGGAAGCAGCGAGATGAAAGCCGCACTCTCTGCCCCTTCTGTTTCCAGGAGGGAAGCTCCTGGAAGGATTGCCTGAGAAAGGCGAGGAGAGAGGAAAGGAGGTCCTCTTTGTCTGCTGATGAGCCTCTCACAGATGGAGGCTGCCTTCTTATTAACCCCTTGGCTGCCAGCGGACCTGCCTGCTTGTCCACACCAGGAATGGCGTGTGAGATCGTACCTGGCTGTCCAGGTGGAGCGTGTAGCTCTCAGACGACACCCAGCCCATCTGGGGGCAGCGTGGGGAGCACGACTCTTGGGCGTTCCCTCAGCAGCACCAGGAGAGCCACATCTGGATGTAACCCAGCTTGGGAGCATGTCTCCCAGATGTTACCTGGCTCATCAACCAGATGCCCTTCTGGAATGTGTCTCCAGGGGGCTAACCCAGGTGGGCAGCGGCATCGATGGAGTCCCCTGGATGCTACGGCTTGTCGCATTGCTCTGGGGGAAAGCATCCCCTATCCTGTGCAAGAAGCACTTCATCTGTGACTGGACCTTACCCGCCTCTGGAGTGGAATATGCCGCTTACCAGGAGCACTACAAGCAGCTCATGCCAGGAAGTGCAGACACTTTGTCCCGGGGGGGGTTAGCTGAAACCTGATTCAACTCAGTACATGAATGGACAAAGAGTGACATCAGCTTGGATGAGTTCCGCCTGTCTCCGCCTGACTCTGTCAGTGGGGAGGTTCCCTTCTTTCTCCCTTGCAGACCAAGAGGGTCTCTGTTTCTCTGGGCTGCGGTGATGGACAGGCCATAGTCAAAACTGTCCTCACCAGGCAGGAGACTCCGCTACTTGGTGAAGTTCCCTCTTGAGTCTGGCCAGCAGGGAGTCAAGATCTGTCCAGCTGTCATGAAAAACAGATCTGGCTTCAAGCTTCTTCTCTTCTGTTTACCTCACAACACAAGCTATGGAGCCAAATTCTTTGCTGCGGCAACTCCGCCGGAGCCCATCGAATTCTGTGAGGAAAGTATTTGGCTCGTGTTCTACAAAATAAACGTCGGCTACCTAGAAAAGGCCCTTCTGGGCAAGAAGAACAGAAGGCCCAAACTGCTCCGGAATCTTTCCAGTCCTTGTCTGCTAATCCATCCCCAGATCTCCGTCTGTGGAAAGAGGAGACACTCCACTTGCTTGCCCTTCCTGTGTGTGCAGGCAGTGTTTGGTTTAACTGTGTGTGTGTGTGTGAGAGAGAGAGAGAGAGAGAGAGCTTAAACAAGTCCTCTTTACATCATTATTTATCAGGCAGATTCCACCAAAATCATAAGAGCATTAATAACATCTGCATGTTCCCTAGCAAGCCGGCACATTTGCCTTCCCTTAAAGGACAGTGTGACTTTCCCAGGGTGAAAACCTTCCTTTGTGCATCTCTAATTCTGAGCCAGTTCCAGAGATTTTTTTTTTTTTTACCTGCTGTTGACTTTGCCGTCTGCTTCTCACAAGGCCTCTTTTATAAAGGAATGAGTGAACAACAGAGAACTGATAGGAGGAAAAACAAGCAAGCCAGGAAAGGATGGGGTAGACTGGTCTGATCAAAGTGCCCATTTATCCAGTGAGGTGTATTAGAGACTCCCATAGCTCTAACTGATCAATACAAATTGTATCTCTCTGAGAGATGTTAAAAACCCAGCTGCCTGGAGAGACTGCATGTGTAATGGTGGAGAAACTGAGCACAGGTATATGGGTAAGGAGGAGAGAGGGAAATGGCGTATACCAGAGGATCCCAAGCCTTTCCCAAATTGACCAGCTGCAAGCAGGAGGAACAAGATGACAGGTGAGCTGGTCACTAAGGAACCCAGCCATCCTGCAGTCCAGCTTCTGAATTCCAGCTCCAGCCACACCTGTCGGCAGTTTCCCTTTTGTAACGAGAGACGGGCCTGAGTCCTGAAGTTGGGATCTGGAATTGGATCCAGCTCTGAAGTTTGTGGGTGTGCTGGACTAGATGCCCTGCTCTAGAGAGAGACCCACATTTGGATCTGGTCTGCCAGATTTCAAGGCTGTTTGGATTGGGTGTTCTGGTTCGTTATATTACAGAGACAGGCCCAAGCCATCGTTTGGATCAGGATTTCCTTAAAAGTTAGGGGGAAGATTCAGAACTGGCGTTCCAACGGTGCTCCATGTCTCTCTATTATTGCATGCCTCCTGGTACAAGTACACGGCACAGATGGCAAAGCTGGAGTATGTGAGGTTAAATGGCAGCTGATTATGGTACCAAACCTATGAAATTTGGGGCTTAAGGAGGCCTTAAGACAAACGCTGGCTGAAGTTTAGGCCGAGCTTGATGATGTTATAACTGCTAATAATATCTGCAGCTCTGCAAGCTTGGACGGTGATAAGGGACATCGAACCTCAAGCTTCAGGGTGGGAGCTGGTCTCATGTGGGAGTCAGGAAGGGATTTTCCCTCCTCTGGTACCAGACTTCAGAATTGACAAGATGCATTATGGCTCAGCTGACTTTTTTACGGGGTCAATGCAGTGGCCAGTACAGGTTACAGGACTAGCTGGAGCATTGGGCTCATCCATTACGGCAAACCCTGTATTTCTGTTTCAGAGAGCGGCCTGGCTCAGAGCTCAACCTCCCTGCAGTAGAGGGACGTTTGGATCCACCACCCAGTCCAACTGGCATTTCACCCGCTGCAATACCCTCTGCTGGCTGGTACCTTCAGGGCAAGCAGAGCCACGTGGCCTGTTGGAAGGGTGCACGGGTGTGCATCTGTGTAGCTCTCCCCGCCCATCTCTTATCACGTTTGGTGGGATCCAGCGTGGCTCGTTGGGTGTCAGATGTTTCCCCGCAATACCCCGTTTTCATTGCATTTGGAAGCCCAACTGACTGCAGCTTTCTGCCTGTTTTTAGATCCTTAGGACTCCTATTACCACGCTACCCAAGCTCCTCCCAATCTTTATGGGATTTATCCTCACAGCACCCCTGTGAGATAGGGCAGTGCTATTATCCCCAGTGTATAGATGGGGAAGTGAGGCATAGACAGGCTAGGGACTTGCCCCAGAACACACAGGAACCCTGTGCCAGAGCAGAAATTTGAACCGAAGGTTTCTCAAGTCGCAGGCGGTTGCCCTAACCATTGGGCCATCCTGCCTTACAACAGTCTGTTCTAAGTGGCTCATTCTGAAGACGGAGCCTCAGACTTCATTGTTATTTTCTTGCCACGCTCTGTTTCTTTATACTCGTGTCAATACAGACATGCAAGACCCAAAACCTACAGCAGCATCTCACTGGCAGGGGACCTGCAGAACTGTCAAATCCATGATCAAATAAAATTAGACCTTATTAACATACAACCTTTGCCTCGTTCCTTTGCAATATGTAACCAAGGCTTTCACTGGAGGATGAAAAAGGGCAGAGAACCCATTTCACTCTAAGGAATTTTAAGAATGAATTGATTTCTCTTTTTTCCCTTTAGACATTGATATATTCTGGGGCTGGTCTTCAGGGGCTTTCCTTATTTAAAATATAAATCTTAACCTAGAAGATTTAAAAATCATGATAGCACTTATGGTGGTTTTCCACCATGACTCTCAAAGCACTTCACAAGACATTCATACAGTGCCATGAAGGCAGTTTAAGAATCTGTGTAGAGTAGAATAATGCAAAGGTGTGTAAGTGTCATTATTCGTATTTTCCGGGTGGGGAAACTGAGGCCATACCTAATTAAAAGTGTGATTTTTTTTAAATGTGAGGGGGAGGGGGAATAGAGACTCTGAATTTGATTGAAACCTGGCTATATTGATTTGGCTTCACTGGAACTAAGTGTCTATATACATTGTTTTGCACCGGTTTGACAATAGTGGGTTTCAAACTGAGCTGAAGCCAAACAGAGAAACTTTGATAAGTCTATAAAATAACCAGTGGCCTAGGGACGGTAGAGCGGGAGCTTCTGTTCTCCCTGTCTCGTAACAAAAACAAGGGGACAGCCAGAGAAATTAAAATCTGATCAAAGGAGGTATTTTGCCACACAATGGATAATTAGACTGTGGAACTATTTGCCCCAGGAAGTAGTTGAGGCCAAGCACATAGCAAAGAGGGAATGGAGATTTATATGGGTCACACAAACAGCCAGAGTTTTTTGTTAGCATTAACTACATTAAAAAGGGGGAGGGGGGATATTAAGCCTTGTGGTTTAAACCAATTTCTGATGATTAGAGGTTGGGATGAGACCTAAGGTGCGGGGTAGATTGTCCCACACCTTCCCCTCGAGATACTTACACCTTCCTCTGATGTATCTAGTGCTGGCTATTCTCAGCCAGGCCGCTGGGCTATATGCCCAGGTCTGATCCGGCCTGGCAAGGCTGATGTCCCTGTATATAGATGAGAAGGGGGCTGTCTCACCCTGGAGAGGTGGGGCGAGACAGCATGTCAGGGGCACAGCCAAGAACACAGCAGATGTCTCCTCCCTCCTAGCCCAGTGTCCTAGTCGCTGGACATGTTAGGCAGAAACGTCGGCAAGGAGCATACACAGAGGATGAGCCCAGTAAGTGTAGATCATAGCCGTTAAATTAAAAACATCCCCAGCAGCCGCCGGTTTTAATGCTAAAATAGCGACAGGCAGCGCAGAGCCATTAAATTGTCATTGAGGGTTAGTATTTGCATCTGTACTCAGCCTTTCATGAGGCAGAGATGAGAAGGTGCGGCGGGGCCAGCTAAGGACACCATCAAATTGAATGCGGAATTGCCTGGCTCTCATTCTTTAAGCAAACATGTTTGCACAAGCCACTCCACTTAATTGGGAAATCCTCTTAATTGGGACATCTTCCAGGGAACAGATTTCCGCTCAATACTGTAATGAACGGCCAACTGTATGTGTGCACCACTGCCCTCCACTGGCTGGAATAAGGAACTGCTCAGCTGTGTGTCTTAGGCCCTATACTGCTAACAGCCTGGAGGGTTTCTCCTACCTAGCTCACGTGGTGGTTTTGAGCAAGAGGACATGGTGCTAGGGCATTCTGAATAGAAAAATGGTGCGACCTAGTGAGAAGCCTGGCATCCAAGGTGCTGTGGATTTCTTACAATACCAGTGACAGAAAGTCTGATAAGAGGATAGAAAGTCTATTGAGGGGGGGCATCTGCTTTTATCTGTTTTATATATTTAAGGGGGGGCATTTATGGCCCCCTTGAGTAGAACTGTTCAAAACACTTTCTAATGAAAAATGTTTTCACTAAAAAATAGGGTTCTGTCCAGAACCATTTTTTTCCCCATGAAAAAAATGTTTACAACAAAACTGGCGCCAGGTTGGTGTTGAAAAAACAGGGTGCTAGAAGACCAAACCTGTTTTGTTTTCAGCCACAGTTTTAAATTAAAAAAAAAAAGTTCTGTTTTGTGGGGAAAAATTTGCCCCCCCCTCCAATTTTTTTTTTTTTTTTTTTTTTTTTGTTCTCTTCAAAGTTTTCCACGGGGGAAGAAAAAGTCATTTCCTGACCAGCTCTACTCTGTGCCCAGAAATAACAGACTCTAGGAGTTCTGCCACCCAGCCTTGCTGCTCATACTAGTAGGCCACGCTGCCTCAAGAGCAGGGAATAGACTCCAGGAGTCCTGCTTCTGCCTTTCCCCTTCTCTGGTGCACTAGATCTTAATTCCCTCCCGGATGCAAGACGGGAACCTGGGGCATCTGACCCCCTGCTCTACTGGTGACATTCTTTGAAGAGCGAGGAAAAGAACCCAGCAGGCCTGCTTCCCAGCCTCCTCTGCTCTAACCACTAGGCCACAGTGCAAGGGAGAGAACTAAAACTCAGGAGTCCTGCCTCCCAGCCCCGCTTTTCTTGACCCCAGTCTCTCCCACAGCTGGGCATGGAACCCAGGAGTTCTGTCTCCCAGCCCCCCTGCTCTAACTACTAGGCACACCCCCCCCCCATTAAAGAACACTCTTTTTCTGAAATAAAAAGGAAGCCCTGGGGTCATTGTGGGAGGCAGGGGAGCGCGGGGCAAGGGCCACCTTTAAGAAACCCCAGTGGATTGCAGCCGCCCACTGGCCCAGTGTGCAGCTTCAAAGCAAAGGGGCAGCTGGACCGATGCATGGAGGAACTGGGGGCGCGGAGACAGCGGCGTGAGTCCGCGGTGGGTGTGTGTGTGTTTGTTTAGTGACCCAGCCCTGCAGAGAAGGGGATTAGCCTGGAGGCTGCGGACACAACTTTCCCTGGCGCGCCCCGGGGCTCGCTAATCCGCGCCCCGCGTCTCTCCAGCTACCCGCGCCCGGCTCTCCAACTGCGCGCCTCGCCCGGGCGCTGGCGCGGGGGAGCTCGGCGCTTTTGCCCGCCGGGAAAGGGTTAAGCAGCTAAAACGAGCGGCCGAGGGTGGGGAAAGCAGGCGGGTGGGGGAGTGATCTCTGCCGTGTCGCTCCGGCTGCAGTAAATCGGCTTAAAGGCCGGGCGCGCGGAAGCCAGGGAGGATTAGGGGAACGTCTGTCGGCTCCGCGGAGGCCGGAGCGGGGATCGGGATTCCTCGGGCCGGCTGCGCGCCGGGAGAGCGGGAGGCGGGCGCGCCGCCCAGGTGCAGCGTCTCCCGCTTGATTCGGGCTCTGCCTCCAATCCCCCCCCCCCCCCCCCCCCCGGACTCCAGCGGGCAGCGATGTCTGCCCCACGTCGCTGTCCCGCCGTCCCCGAGCCTCCCCTGCCCCGCTCCGGATCGCCGTGCGGCAGGCTGGAGCGCGTCTGAACCAGATGGAGTTTTTATTCCGGGGGGCAACATGCGAACGATGAACTCCCTGCGCCTTTGCTTTCTGCTCTGGGACCTTCTGGACGCGGTGCTGGGTGAGTGACCCCCCCCCTCCCCCCGCGTGGGGGGCTTGGATCCCCCCCCCAAAGGACAAGGGGGGTGGGTCCGGTCCCCAGCTGGTGTACATCAGCGTGGCTCCCATCAAAGCTAGGAGCGCGCGGGGGTAAACTGGCGAGGAGTGTTTAGCTCCAGGGGAGAATCTGGCCCCTGGCTTCATTTTTTTTTAACGCACTTGCTCTGGCTCTTGGATACTTTCCTGGACGGTCTCTGGGCAGCCCTTCCCTTGGGGCGAACAGCGCTCTGGTTTCGTTGGGGTTTGGGGGCTGCAAAGGGGGGCTGGTTTCGTTGGGGTTTGGGGGCTGCAAAGGGGGGCTGGTTTCGTTGGGGTTTGGGGGCTGCAAAGGGGGGCTGGTTTCGTTGGGGTTTGGGGGCTGCAAAGGGGGGCTGGTTTCGTTGGGGTTTGGGGGCTGCAAAGGGGGGCTGGTTTCGTTGGGGTATGGGGGCTGCAAAGGGGGGCTGGTTTCGTTGGGGTTTGGGGGCTGCAAAGGGGGGCTGGTTTCGTTGGGGTTTGGGGGCTGCAAAGGGGGGCTGGTTTCGTTGGGGTTTGGGGGCTGCGAAGGGGGGCTGGTTTCGTTGGGGTTTGGGGGCGGGGGGGGCTGCAAAGGGGGGCTGGTTTCGTTGGGGTTTGGGGGCGGGGGGGGCTGCAAAGGGGGGCTGGTTTCGTTGGGGTTTGGGGGCGGGGGGGGCTGCAAAGGGGGGCTGGTTTCGTTGGGGTTTGGGGGCGGGGGGGGCTGCAAAGGGGGGCTGGTTTCGTTGGGGTTTGGGGGCGGGGGGGGCTGCAAAGGGGGGCTGCAAAGGGGGGCTGGTTTCGTTGGGGTTTGGGGGCGGGGGGGGCTGCAAAGGGGGGCTGGTTTCGTTGGGGTTTGGGGGCGGGGGGGGCTGCAAAGGGGGGCTGGTTTCGTTGGGGTTTGGGGGCGGGGGGGGCTGCAAAGGGGGGCTGGTTTCGTTGGGGTTTGGGGGCGGGGGGGGCTGCAAAGGGGGGCTGGTTTCGTTGGGGTTTGGGGGCGGGGGGGGGCTGCGAAGGGGGGCTGGTTTCGTTGGGGTTTGGGGGCGGGGGGGGGCTGCGAAGGGGGGCTGGTTTCGTTGGGGTTTGGGGGCGGGGGGCTGCGAGGGGGGGGCGGTTTCGTTGGGGTTTGGGGGCGGGGGGGCTGCGAGGGGGGGGCGGTTTCGTTGGGGTTTGGGGGCGGGGGGGCTGCGAAGGGGGGCGGTTTCGTTGGGGTTTGGGGGCGAGGGGGGCTGCGAAGGGGGGGCGGTTTCGTTGCGGTTTGGGGGGCTGCAAAGGGGGGTTCGTTAGGATTTTGGGGGCTGCAAAGGGGGGGCGGTTTCGTTGGGGCTTGGGGGCGAGGGGGGCTGCGAAGGGGGGGCGGTTTCGTTGCGGTTTGGGGGGCTGCAAAGGGGGGTTCGTTAGGGTTTTGGGGGCTGCAAAGGGGGGGGCGGTTTCGTTGGGGCTTGGGGGCGGAGGGGGGGGGTTGTTTCATGCCAGCCCCATCCTTCCCCTTCGGCCGGTGGCTGCGGAAGGAAGGTCTCCCGCGCTCCCCGGTGGGAAGAGGAGCGACAATCACGGCGCATTGTGGCGCGCTCGTTACAAATAATAACCCGCCGATTGCGGCTGATGAGCCGGGGTTAGCCCCGTGCAAACACAACCGCCGCCAACTCTGCGGGCGGGGAAATCACACCCCGCCCGAGTGGTTTACAAACCAGGGGGGGGGGGGGCAGAGCCCGTCCCCCAGGTCAGAGAACGGAATCCCGGCAAGGGGAGCGGGCTTTCTACTCCGGCAAGAGTCCCACTCCGGAGCTGCACCTGTTAGGCGTGTAAACTATCCGGCTTGAGTTCGGCTTAAGGGGATGGCAGCAAAAATCTTGGGCCGGGGGGGCGGGCAATCGCGCCGGAGTTGGGCGGGGGGGGGGGTGTCTGAGACCGGGGCTGGCAGCAGCGTGCCCACCCCCTTGCAATCCGCCGACCCTTCACCCCCTTCCTTTCCGCCGAAAAGGGGGGGCACTAACCGGGCACGGTGTCAGCCCGGGGCAAGAGGCTCTTAAATCTCCACCAGCCCTTCCCTTGGGCTCAGCTGCGGAGCTTCCTCCTCGTCTCCGGCTGGGAAGAGGCTGATTGGGGAGAGGGGGTCAGGTGGCTGATTTGCTCAATGCCCCTTTCTCTCCCCCCCCCCCCCCCCCCCGATGCAGGGTGACGGGCGCTGGGCTCCAGCCTGGCCCTGCAGACGCCGGGGCTCCGGTGCAGCGCAACACGTGGGCAGAGGAGCTGGGGGGGGGCAGCGGGCGACCCCAGCTGCAAACTAATCGCGTCCCTTTCGGAGCCGCCCCTGGGCACAGCTGGGGGGGAGGGGGCGGTCCGCTCCGCGGCAATGCCCGGTCCGCGGGACAGAGAACGCGCTTTGCAAGGAAGGCTCGTGTGTCCCCGGCCGGGGGGGGGGGGGGGGTGTCTCGCTCGCCGCTGGGTCTCTCTGCAGGGCCCCGGCAGGAGCGGGAGGCTCGGTGCTGCTCTCCCCGGTGTGTGTCGCTGCCCGCGGGCGGTGGGGACGTGGAGGTGGCCCGGCCCGGGGGGCGGAGCGCCCCCGGTCCTGCTGGAGATGCGCGCCTGGGGGGCCCCGGCTGCGGCGATGCTCGCCCGGATCCGAGAGGGGGCGCCCTTGGCTCGGGCGGGCTGCCGGGCGGGCTAAGTTTGCAAACTCCTGCGGGGTCCCCAAGCGGCGGGGTTCACGCAGCAACTCGGCCTGTCTTCCCCCCCCAATCCCCGGGCTGCGCCTTTCTCGGGGCCGGCCGGCTGCTCTGCTCCGGGAAGAGGCGTGTCAATAATAGAAGCCCGGCTGGGCTGGGACCTTCTGCTTTCAAGCGGCCCCGGGAGGGTGAAAATTTAATAGCCAGGAAACTGTTTCATCCGGCTCCAGCTCTGGGAGCGCTTCCCGGTGCGGACGGGGGGGCTTAGCGAGTCCCCCCCCCCACCCCCGGCTGCTGGCTGCGTCTGGCACTGGGTGGTGCGGAGGGGAGGGTGCTTGGCAAGGCCCCGCTGCATGTTCCTGGCCAGCTGCAGGGTCTCCCCAAGGCAGGGCAGGGCCGCGGCTGGTATATTAGCCGGAGACCCCCGGGGCCCCACACCTGGCTGGGCCAGAGGCTGCCCACATGGCTGGTTTGTTACCCAGCGTATATAGGGACCCAGAGTCTCGCTCTGGGGCTGGCCAGACGGGGACACCTTACCTGGTCTAAGTGGGGACACACGTGGCTGGGGCCGGCAGGTGGCCCTGGGGGAGGAGGGTGCCCATTGGCGAGGGTGGCGTTGGACATGTGTTGCCCAGCACATTTGCAGCGGCGGGGGCGCCGCGCTGGTTCCGGGACACAAGGGAGGCATGGTGGGTGAAGGGTTTTACTGGACCAATGTCAAGCTTTGAAGCTACTGAGCTCTTCCGAGCCGGGGAAGGAAGCCAGGAGCGTCCGAGCGGACGGCTACTACCCGGCGTGCCCAGCTGCTATGGGGAGAAGGGAGGTCATGCCCAGCGCAGCCAGCTGCATTAGATGAGGTTTTCACCCTGGCAAATCCAGCCTCGCGTCCCAGCCCTTCACCAGTGCCCTGGGAATGGGAGGGGAGCCCCATTCCTCTCTGCCACTTGTCCGGCTTCCTTAGCTGTGGTTAAGCTGGCCTCTCTTTTGACCTGGCCCCTTACTCTTGCCCTGACCTACCCTGGAAGATCAGTAGCAACCCAGAGACATAGTCTGACCTCAGAAGGCCCCTTCCACACTGGGCTGTCACAGCAGGGCCTCCCTTGAACATCACTTGGCCCCAGAGGAGGGGAAGCAGGTTTATTTGCTCAGGGCTGAGTTTATTTTGCCTTGGTGTCTGGTTTGATCTTTTATCCTCCAATGGCCTTTCCCCGGCTGTGTCCTGCAGACAGTGACCCAGTTCTCATGCCATGAGTGATCTCACCTGTCATGTCCCCCTTCTCTAGCGTTCATTGAAGTCACCTGCAGTCTGGGCTCAGGTGGCTGCAGGCTGATCAGCACTTGGGCGAGTGTAGACACTGACTACAGCGATGGAAGAACCCCTTGGGGGGAGGGATAGCTCAGTGGTTTGAGCATTGGCCTGTTAAACCCAGGGTTGTGAGTTCAATCCTTGAGTGGGGGATTGGTCCTGCTTTGAGCAGGGGGTTGGACTAGATGACCTCCTAAGGTCCCTTCCAACCCTGATATTCTATGATTCTAACTACTAAATCCACCTCCCCGAGAGGTGGTAGCGAGGTCAATGGAAGAATTCGTCCATCCACCTACTGCTTTCTGCACTGGGGCTTAGGTCAGCTTAACCATATCTTGGGTGTGTGTGTGAATTTTTCACCTCCCCCAAGTGACATAGCTGGACCGACCTAACTTTCTATTGTTTGGAGAGCTGGGGTGTGACTCTACCCCACACTAATTTGGACCCTACTGTTGCACACTTAAAGCGCCCTAGTGTGCTTTAATCTGTTTCAAAGCCGGGTACATCAAAGTGCACTAGGGAACCAGGTCCACCCGGACACTCCGTGTGCGACAGGTTAGTGCAGGGTAGACTTGCACCCAAGCTGGCTGCACGCTCAGCGTTTGTGCAGACAGTCCTGGCTCTAATACCAACCTACTCCATGACCCTGGGGCAAGTCACTTTCCCACTCTCTGCCCTGTGTCCCCTCCCACTGTCTGTCTGCCTTGTCTGTTTCGATTGGAGGCTCTTCGGGGCAGAGGCTGTCTGTCGCTATCTTTGTGTCCAGCACCTGGCGCGATGGGACCCTGACCTTAGCTTTGGCCTCTCGGCAGTACTATAATATAAACTAGGGATACCAGACTGAGGCTTGAGAGCTGCAAGTGGCTCTTTAATGCGTCTCCTACTGCTCTTTGCAGTACATGATATTAAAACACGGTGTGCTTTATTATTAACTGATCTAAGTTATTAACCAATTAGGATGCTTTTACTGTGTTAACCAATTGTAGTTGATATGATATAATACTCGGTCAGTCATTTTGCTGTGAGAATAACATACTATAGTAAATGAAACAATGAATTCACACTGCTGTGGCTCTTTGGGTAATGTTGATTGCCAATTTGGCTCCTGATCGCTGAAATCTGAGTGTCACTGATATAAAGAGTTGTTTTTCTTGTTGCACTTTACCTTTAAGGTCAGGGATAGATCTGGGGAAATAATTCACTATGGACAACTTATTCATTGACTTTTACCTCTTTTTCTGTTTGCAAATTGGTCCCAACAGTGATTTTTGTCTAATTTGTCTGTTATAATTTCTGCAAATAATTCTCAGCCTATAGATCATTTGCAAGCAAGTCCCTCTATTTGATAGTCAAGATTTGAGCTGGCTTGATTGGACAGGCCTGGTGTGTGTTTGTCCCCTCATAGGATGAACACAAATCTATTAGGCTTCTGAAATCTCTGAAATTCCCTTTGTCAATGTTCTGCAAAATTGGCTCAAAATATGTAGTTTCCTCAAACATTCCTGCCAATAAGCTCCTTTGCTTTGGCGGTGTTTGGTACCCATGGACTGTCTAGCAAAATCACTTGAACATCAGAAAGTCATGTACATTCCCGGGAAATATTTTCAGATTGTCACCTCGCTCTGGCCAGGACATGAACACCCTCAAAGGTAGTTAGACTCCTAACTTCCATCCTAAATACCTTTTGAGGATCTGGGCCAGAGAGCCTAGTTCATGGCTGACCTACATCTTGTGTAATCACCAGTGGAAATATTTACAAAGCGGGTGCAAAATGCTACTGTTCTGATGCGGCGGGGTGTTGTGTTGCACTTGTGGAAATGACTGCACAAGATGCAGGGCAGCCATAAGCCAGGAACAAATTGGACTAAACATCACCCCATGGATAGCTCTGATTTATGGTGAATCAGTCCTTTGAGTTTGTTTATTTGGGAGTCAGGAATCCCAGTCTAATGAGAGCTCTGTTTGTGAGGGTGGAGAAGAATCCGGTAATCCCAGAGGAGCTGCCGTCTGGCAGGAAAATATTTCGCGTAGCCAGTGGGCTTGCTCATTAACAAGAAGTGATGCAGCAGGCAGAGGCGTAGGGGAGAGATCTGTATGTACAGAGGCCAGCGTCGCAGGCCGAGGCTGATGCGTGACCAGTACTGGAGCAGCCTGGCCCCATTTTGTAATCCCGCTGAGCCCCTCCCATCCCACCAAACTAGGTTCCTCGCTTTCTCCAGGTCCACTCAACGAACAGGGCCGAGTAGAAATTCCACATTCCCCAGGGAGTGGGCTCTCCGACCTCCGGTGAGGCCGCCCCTTCCCAGATGCATTCACGCCCCCTCCAGATACTCCGCTCTGGAGGTCATGCAGCTTCTACCAGGCCTTGTTGGTAGCCTGTGTAGACGCCCTCCTGATCCCGTGGTCCCACTGTCCCTTGCTCTCCCTTCGCTCCTGTTAGGTAAGAGTGTCCGCGAGATCGGGCAATTGGCACCAACTCCACAGCAGCTGGTGCTGCAGGACCAAAGCTAAGCAGCCTGCGCCAGCTCTCCATGAACAGGTTCCCGGGCCTTTCTGTTTCAGGGGCAAAGCCCTTCTGCAGCCTTCGGGCCCTGACAGCCTGGCACAGGAGAGGTTAATCCTGCAGGAGGGAGGTGTCTCGAAGAAGGCCAAGGATGCTCTCCTGGATCCTCAGAGTCCTGCCATTTCTGCTGTGTACTGAAGGGTTTGGTGCAGGGGAGAGAGATTTTTTTGCTGTCCATCCTGGTTAATCCAGCCCTCCATGTGTCCCTTGAGTCAAGTCTGAAGTGTCCCGCAGAAAGGTTTGAGACGAGCCTGGCTGGCTGCCCTTTAAAGGGCCGGACTTCAGCTCTCCACTACAGGCTGGGTCAGTGGAACAGAGGAGAAGGGGCTGGCTCAGCCTGTCGGCGCCTCTGCAGCAACCTTATTTAAAAAAGATCTTCCCCAGGGAGAGGCATTTCAGGGAGTGTGTTTTTTCTCTGCACACTCACACAGCCCCCTCCCTTCCCTGCATGCCTTGCTCCATAATCTTCTGCTGATCTGCGCCCCCTTTACTCCCTCCTCCCCTTTCCTCAAACGACACCCCTTGTCCGTCACCGGGGACGCTCTTCCTCCAGTTGACAAATGTTCACATTCGAGTATCTTCCTGGGCGTGACAATCTAGCTGCATGTTGCCGAAGTGGAGAAGGGGGCCCGAGCCATCGGGTCCCTGTCAGAAGTGGTTACAGTCCGTCAAGCATCTGCTTGAGCTACGGCTTCTCTGTGTCGTTTGTGTGTGTGTGTGGGGGGGGGTTTCTCCCGGGACCGTTTGTCACACGCTGTCCACTTCTGAATTGGTGGCAGGTTGCTGCAGTGCGTGTCTCTCTCTCTCTCTTGACTCCCTTCTCCTAGGGTTAGGCCCCGTGGTTCCTCATCGCCTTTAATGGAAAGTATTTTAGCACTCGGAGGAAGCTCCTCGTATTCTGGACACTGGGATAGGAAGTTCTTCCTTGTTTCTGTGTCTCCTCTGTTGGGCTGGTTGCTCTGCCAACCCCCACTCGGTGTGAACCTCCCAGGTGCCCCCAGCTTTGTGCCTAATTCCTGGTCCCCAGTTCCGCGTTTGGTTTCCCGTCTACCTGGTATTTGCATCCTGCCCTGCAGCTAGGTAGTCAGGCACGGTGAAGCGTCTGTGTAGTTGTGGAAACATTTCTAGTCTGAATATCACCCAAAGAGAGATCCATGCCTGGACTGGCAACATTTGCTCTTCCTACCTGCATTTTGGCAAACCAACATGATTCTGTATGGATATATTATACTGTTGGAACCCTTTCAATCCATTTCTGGTGGTTTCTATTGGCATGAATCTTCAGAGTTGTGGGGGGCATATTTCCCTAGCTCTACATAGACTCATAGAATATCAGGGTTGGAAGGGACCTTAGGAGGTCATCTAGTCCAACCCCCTGCTCAAAGCAGGACCAATCCCCAATTTTTGCCCCAGATCCCTAAATGGCCCCCTCAAGGATTGAACTCACAACCCTGGGTTTAGCAGGCCAATGCTCAAGCCACTGAGCTATCCCTCCCCCCAAATCCTATCCTCCTCACCAGTTTTCTGTTATGTTTCATGGCATAAAGAGAAATTAGATTAAAAATATCGTATCAGAGGGGTAGCTGCGTCAGTCTGGATCTGCAAGAGCAACGAAGAGTCTTGTGGCACCTTATAAACTAACAGATATATTGGAGCATAAGCTTTCGTGGGCGAAGCTTTCGTCAGTCACTTTGTCGCTCATAAAAAATAAATACTCTTGCTGGACAGTTGCAATGTAACCCTACTTTATTTCTGAGAATTCAGAACAACACATGAGAAGCCAGAGCGAGACAAAGCAGGCTGCTCCTAAAGTCAGCAAAGCTGACCACTCATACCCCCCGTTACTTTAATCTGACACTTTCCAGTGACTCTGTTCATGCTCTTTGCTACAAAGACCCCTAGAAACCTCCCCCCGCCCTGCTCTTGAAGTGATAGCTTGCAATTCCAAAGCAATCCTTAATACACACACCCCCCCCAAACAGATGGCAAACTGCTGCGTGACATGGCCCTGCACCGTTAGCCAGCTGCTGAGCTCCGCCCCGGCAGCAGCCGCAGCATCCCACTGCCAGGTGAAAGTGCTCCCTGCACCATGTGCTTGTAGCTTAATCCTCCGAAGTGCTTTCTGGGGCTTATGAGATGCGCTCTGCGCATCGATTAACAATGATGGATTTGAAGTCGAGGGTGAGGGGTATCCGGAGACTGCACAGATCCAGCTGTTCCGCAGCACCCTGCCCCACAAACCCAGCTGCTGGCGAGCAGAAGCGCAGCTGGCAAAGGGTGTATTGCGCGCCGATGGCAGGCAGGGAATGCAGCGCTGCGTGATAGAGATGGTATCAGACATGCCAGGAAGCTGAGTTGAGCGGGGGGGGAGGGGAACGTGGGAGCGTGTGTGTAAAGACGATGGTGTGTTTAAAAATTCACACCCCGCTCTTTCTGCAAACTTTATTACACTGAAGAGCAAAAACCGAAACAACAGAAGTGCTAAACCTTTCCTCCCTTCCCTGCTCCCCCTTCGCCCGCCCTTGTGTGGAGCACAGTGTGCCCAGGAAGGGATGTTTTTAAAAAGGTGTGTGTGTGTCGACTAGCATTGTTTCTTGAAGATCCCGGAGGGGCGGGGAGGAATTGCACGGCGGGTGGATGTGAAAGGGTTAATGGTGGCTGGGATTATGGGAGTTCAGGACACCTGTTTCTGCTAATCTGATCAGAGGTAAAAGAAACAGTCCCGTGGAAGGGGGCGGTAATAAATGGTTTAGCAGAGGGCTACACTGGGGGGGGGGGGGGGTGTCGATCTAGGATACGCAGCTTCAGCTACGTGAATAACATAGCTGAAGTCGGCATATCGTAATCGACTTACCTGGCAGTGAGGACGGCGGCGAGTCGATCGCTGCCGCTCCCACGTCGACTCCGCTTCCGCCTTTCGATGAGGTGGATTTCCGGAGCCGACGGGGAGCGCTTTCGGGGATCGATTAATCGCGTCTAAACGAGACGCGAAAAATCGATCCCTGATAGATCGATTGCTACCCGCCGATCCGGCGGGTAGTGAAGACAAGCCCGGGGAATTGGCACCCCCCCCCACTCACATAAGAAGGGTACTGATGTTGTTGGGGGAAGGGGGTTATCCCCAAAAGTTAAGGGTCAGATTGTATTTGCCCTGTACCATGGGGGAGGGGTAATAACTTTTGCCCCAAACAGATTTCTTATCCAGTAGCTTTGCCACCCAGCCATCCCTCAATGCTGATTGGACACAGGCAAACCCTGCGTGCTCTCTGACTTTATGAACGCTCATTTGGGCTGCAGCTTTGCCACTCCCAGGGCTGGTTTGGCCCTAGGCCCTGTTTTAGCTAGACTCCATCTCCCCTCGAGTTTGGAGTGAGTACCATGCTGGGGTGCATCGCTCTGATTTTGGACCCTCTGGGGGATGGTTTCCAAGTGCACCGATGGGAATTAGGCATCCAAGTCCCATTGAAAGTCAAACTTTAGTAACAAGCAAACTCCTGGGTATGCCTTTGAAGTTCCCCCCACGTCCAGAAGGATTTTGCTGCATGTCCTGGACTCTAGCAATTGGATCTAAAAGGAGCTGCAAGCTCTCTCTCCAGTGCAAGGTCTTGTTTACTTGGTCCTGCCACCGTGCAGGGGGCTGGAATTGACTTCTCAAGATCCCTTCCAGTCCTATGATTCTATGGCAGGGTCTACACTATAAACTTACATCGGTATAACTATGTCGCTCAGGGGTGTGAAAGATCCACACCCCTGAGCGACACAGTCACAGGGCTTGTCTACACTATCCGCCGGATCGGCGGGCAGCGATCGATCCAGCGGGGGGTCAATTTATCGCGTCTAGTCTAGACATGATAAATCGACCGCTGAGCGCTCTCCCGTCGACTCCGGTACTCCACCACAACGAGGAGCGCAAGCGGAGTCGGCGGGAGAGCGTCCACTGTCAACTTACTGCAGTGAAGACACCATGGTAGATCTAAGTACGTCGCCTTCAGCTACGCTATTCGTGCAACTTCAGCAACGTGATCTTAGATCGACCCTGCACGGTAAAGTAGACATGCTCATACGGACCTAACTCCCAGTGTAGACAGCGCTATGTCAATGGGACTGTCTCCTGTCAACACTGCTACCACCTCCCGCTGAGGTGGATTCACTATGCCGATGGAGGAATTTCTCCCGTCTGTAGTAGCGTCTTCACTGAAGTTCTACAGCAGTGCAACTGCACCAGTGCCATGTTTGTAAGTGTAGATCTGCTCCAGGAAAACTTCCAGCGCCAATACCATGAGAAGAGCTATAGCAGTGGCCACTTACAAGTCCCATTTTTGCCGGTGTAGATGTAATCCACTGGTGGGTGGATGGGTGTGTTAGTTACAGGTCCTCCTCTGTGCTGAGCCCCAAAGAATATGAGTTAGTACACCCCCCCCCCCCACCCCCAGCAACAAAGCCTTATCTCTTTAACTCAGGCTGTAGCAGCTCATGTGTTTGGCTCTGGAAGTCCCATTTCGGTGCCGGGTGTGGTGGTTAAGATGGTGGCTGTCGCATAAACACAGCTCCTGTCAGGTGAGATTCTGATCGCCACTCTACCTGTGTCAAGGTGCAGTAGATTTCAGCGGAGTTACTCCTGGGTGGAGCTGGTTGAAAAGGGAAGCTTCTGTTCCGCGGGGAATTCTGAGACTTACCAATCCAATTTTGTCCCAATTGCCACAAAAAGTCAAAAGCTCTGAATTCCTTGTGAAGTGAACTACTCCAAAAATATCTCTTATCAAAATGTTTTCTTTCCACTTGGGTTTTTCTGTGCACTAGAACATAATATCCAAATGGTTCCACTATTTATTAAACTTCCAGTGAAAATGTTGACAGTCCATATGTGTCTGCAAGACGTTGAGACTTCATCACACCACCATGGTGGTGGTTAAAGTTAATATCAGAACTGGGTCCCCATTGTGCTGGTCGCTGTTCTAACAGACATGACGATTTGGTCGCTGCCCAGAAGAGCTGACAAACTAAGACGTCCCTGGATTTCTTCATTGCACACCAAGGGATCTTTAATTTCCACCTCCGTTTGTCATCACAGCTGGTGTGAGACAGCGTGGCTGAGTGGATTCTGCACTGAAGTGAACCCTGGCTTCTATTCCTGGCTCATCTGCTAGGTGAACTTGGGAAAATCACTTCCCCTCTCGTGCCTTGGTTTTCCCCATCGGTAAAATGGGGGTGCTAACACAGCATGCTTATGGTAGGAGTTTGTGCGGCTGCACTGTGCGTCTAGGCGGGGGTTGTACGGGTTCAGCTACATCCATACAGGAAATGCAGGAAATATCCCTCATCTAGACAAGCCCCTGGTTTGTGAACTCTGCTGAAGGGATGAAATAATAATATTTAGCGCTTGTATGGCCTTTTTCTTCCATGGATCTGAAGCGCTTTACAAAGGCAGAAGGTTTTTGGCAAGCCGAAATGTATCGGAGGCAGAGCGACTGTAGCACCTTACGTTAACTGAAAAGAGAGCGTTCGGCCTAATGCTGGGTGTCCTACGCAAATGGAGAGCGGCCGTTTCCTAGACCCAGGAGCACTGGGAAGGAATCGTAGCTTTGCCTGTGAGGAAGGATGGGAGCATGCACCAGTGATGGGTCTAAATGCAGAGCTTTGGGCAGAGAGAGGACTGCGTTAATTCAGGGGGTACCTCCTTGTGCCTACCTCCTGATTGGTCTTGGCTTCAGCAGTGCTGTAGCAAGGCCTCCGTGCAGAAGGCCCAGGAAAACGCTTGGGGTGGGGGGGTATAGGTGCACACGAGAGCCCCTTTTAGGAGGAAGGAGGACAGTGCTGGCGCAAGTCTTGCCTTGCAAACCTCCAGGCTTGTAACTCACCCGAGCAGAACTCAAGAGCGGAGCTGGGAGGATGCAGCTGATCTGTCTGGTTTTTGTTCCCTTGCCAAGTTGCTCTCTTTGCCCTTTTGTTTGCTTTTTGCCGAGGCACTTGCAGCGCTGATGGGGTTTGTTTTTAACTAATGACTGGCGCTTACATTATCTCCTCTGCATTATCTCTTTCCCGCTTTCTTGGCTGCTTCCAAAAATAAACCGTCAATCACGGGCCTGTTTTCAGCGTGGGGCTTTGACCGCGTTTGGGATGTGGATTCATTGCACGAGCACAGAGGGCCGGAGCGCTCTTAGCAAAGTGCAAGGACAATAACCAGATGGAAAGCTTTTCCTCCGTGGAATTATTGGTCTTGCCAACCATGTATTGATAAGAACAATAGCTGGGAGCAGGCACTAGACCCACCTATAATAACCAGGTGATTAAAACTCCAATTGGTGGCCAGTACCAGCCGTCAGAGAAAGATCTGGGAGGAAAGTGTTGTAAAATCTCAGTGGCACCGCTCAGCAGAATAGGAATTGCAAGGGAGGGGGCCGGAACATGGCTTCTGGGGTTCTCGAGGGTAAGGAGAAGATAGAGGGGAGTGATTTTTCCAGCCGTCTCTTTGTACGTGTAATAGCTTTATTTATGTTAGAGTGATGCCTAGAGACCACAGCCAAGATCAGGGCTGCATCGTGTCTGGTGCTGTATGTACACGAGTGACGATCCCTGACCTGAAGAGCTCTGTCGGCACAGACAAGGAGCAGTGACACAGACGGGGGAGGAATAGACCCACTGTCTCTTGAGTCCTGGTTCAGGGCTGTGCCCAGCAGCCTGCATGCGCATACCCACCCTCCAACTTGCCGGGGCCCTGGCAAGTTGAGTTTCTCTTGGGAGTTTTCATTCCCTGGAGCTCTTGGTAGGAGCTGTGTGTGGCTGAGAAAAAGGGGGGGGGTGTTTCCTCGTAAAGGGGGGCTCCTTCTGAAATGAAGCTTTTACCTGGGTGATCTGCAGGGCCGGATTAAGGCATAAACTAAGCTGCAGTTGAGGGCCTCGCAATATGAGAAGCCTCTCAAAAAAGAAAAATCTGACTCCGTTTCAAATGTTGTCAAAATCGGTTGATAAATAAAGGAGATATGGGGGGGGGGGGGAGATTCTCTCTAAATATAGACATTTTTATTCAAATATGGCAAAAATATCCACATCTGGCTACACAAATCCCCTCACCCTTCACTAATTGTTCATTATTGACAGGCGGGAGGCCAGGGCTGAGAAAAAACGGTAATTGCACTTGTAAAATTAGTATTTCTACAAGTAAGTCTGCTATCCATCTCCTAAGGCAGCTGCTTTGCTGGTCAGCTGCTACTGGTAAAATTCTGACCGTGCCTTCAGAACTTATTTCAATAAATAAATCATCTCACTGCCGATAAAACTGGGAAAAATGTGAGGTCGGAGATGGCAGTGTCGTGAAGCAATCCTGCCAAACTCATACTCACGTGGGACTCGTCCTAGGAGTGACATCATGTATAGTGTCCCCCTTTGGCTGGTAATAGCCGGATGGCCGCCATCTTTTGTTTATGGTCCAGCACGCTCAGTCGTATAGTGCCTTCGCTCCTCTTTTCCTTCGTTCTCTTAAGTGTTCGTGTCGTGTGTTCTTTCTTCTTCTGATCTGTACAGACGGACAATTGTGTGTTTTAGTGCGCACGCTGCTTGCTGCTCCATGTGCTACCCGTCCGTCACGTGATTGAATTTGCAGGTGATCGTCTTATGGACTCGGGTCGAGTGGATCTAGAGGAGGATGAATTTGTCTTGGCTTCCCTCCGTCAGTTTCGGGAACCTTCACAACTTGTTGCAACTTGGCCTTTGCATATATGCAAATATAAAGCTTTGATGTTTATATATTCAATACACCCGATGTTTGACTCTTGCGTCTGGGGGCTCTGAAGAGGCTCAATGCACAGTCCATAGGTTTTTGGGGAGCCGCTGTAGTGGGGGCATATAACTCATTGGAAGTGTATGATTCAGAAATTCTAAGATCTTGTAATCTGACCTGTGGTTTAACCCAGGCCAGAGAATCACCACCAGTTGCTCCTGTATTGAGTCAGATCTGAAGAGATCCAGTATGTGGATGTGAGGGTAACCCTGGGATACGTTCCTGGTGAAGATGGATTCCAACTCCTCTAGTCTCCGAACTAGGGTGGGATTTGGGGCATTTCGCTAGATTTAATCAACATCTCACCCCACCCCCACTGTAATGGTGTGTTTTGAGGTGAACTGTGAAGGGTTAAAGCCTGGTTTATACGGCACCAATGGGAATAAAGTTCCGAGCTGTTACTTTCAAACGTCATTAGCGCCATATGAGCTAGAAGTGAGATGATAGCCGGAGTGAGTGGGATTTTTAAAAAAAGAAACTGGGGCTTTCAGTGTGCCTCGTGGACACAAACACACAGCACAGACCTCCCTCCTGGAGCCGGGGCCGGGAGGAAATGCCTTCCCTCCCCCCACCCACCACATCCCCTCGGTCCGATTTAACGTTTCCAAACAGAGGATCGAATCCTGCTCCCATCAAAGTCAATGGCATAAAGATGTGACCTGCTAGGAATAGCAGTGATAGAACAAGGGCACTATCCAGGATACATTGGAAAAGTCCATCAGTATATCCAGAGCATTTGGGTCAGCACCAGGCCAGCAATCATTCCTCCACCACCATAGAGGGCTCCCCCAGGCACTCCTCTGAAGAACCAGACATCTGGGCTGCAGCGGTGATGTAACATGCTTCATGCTTTCCTAGCCGGCGCATCCCGTTGCCTCCCCTCTCTTATTACTGCCAAATCCTGACGCTCCTTACACCAGCTACGCTCCCGTTGATGCCAAAGTTCTGCCCATGTTGGGGCTGCATAAAAACGAAGGGACTTTGTGAGCTGACCTACCGGGATGAGCCAGAGCGGGCCAGAAATTGGGCTTCCTATTCCGCAAGAAATTGTGAAATTAAAAAAACCCCCAATCATTCAGAAATGATGAAAAATGAGTTTTCGGGATTTCCTGCAGAACAGGAATTCCAAAACTTTTTATCTAGAAAAACTGAGGCGACGTTTAGTTTTGACCTTTCAGAAACGTTTTTTAAGGCTCAGGCAGGGAGCTGGGCAGCTCAGGGATCTTGGGAACTCTGCCTGCATGGGAGACCACATGGTGTTCTGTCCCAGAGCCAGAACCCCGGGAGCTTGAGCAGCCAAGGTGCCTGGAAGCCTGGTCTCCCCAGCAGCCCGCCAGGTGGGCTGCCACGGAGCTGGGTGGGTGAGCTGGCTGGAAACCAAGGCAGGTTTTGGAAGCTGCGTAACAGGCAGGGTTTTCTCATAGGTTAGCCTAACTTCTGTGGGAAATTCATCAAAACCTGCACATTCCCATTTAGACCATTTAGATTTGATGAATCTGCATTTTCTGATGGGGAAAATGTTCTATTGGAAAACTTCCAGACATTTCTATTATGAATGGATATTTCTATTGCACCGTAGGAGGGCTTGGTGCTTTGGATTCTAAGGCCGGATCCATGTCTTCCAGAATTTACAATCGGAGTCTGATTTTGCTTGCCTTGTCCACAAGAGTCCTTCCCATTGACTTCAGTGGGGATTTGGCTCTTTACTGGAGAGACAATGACTTCTTCGTATGGCTAATGTAAATATAGAGCAACAGGTATATCTTTCCATTCAGATGGTTAGGCCAGATAATTGCATCTGGAGTAGCAGAGTGTATCGCTGTGATGTGTCCTTCGTATCTGTGAATCGGGCATTGAGTTGTTATGTGTTCCATGGTCTGTTCTGGGTGGCCCCAGTCGCGCACTGGAGAGTCCTTAAGTTTCCATTTGTGCAGTGTTTATCCGCATCGGCCATGGTTTGTGCGGATACAGTTGAGGGTTGCCCATAAGTAGAGACATGAGGCAGATGAAAGAGCAGGAAGAGGGTGTAGTTCCAAGGTGATGTGATCGGGTCGCTTTGCTGCGTGTCTTATTTCTTCACACAGCGCACAGCAAACCTGTGGAACTCCTTGCCTGAGGAGGTTGTGAAGGCTAGAACTATAACAGGGCCTAAAAAGAGAACTGAACAAATTCATGGAGGTTAAGTCCATTAATGGCTATTAGCCAGGATGGGTAAGGAATGGTGTCCCTAGCCTCTGTTTGTCAGAGGGTGGAGATGGATGGCAGGAGAGAGAGATCACTTGATCCTTACCTGTTACTTTCACCCCTGCCCAGAGGGAGTGAACCTAACTTAAAGGACTTACCAGTACGCCGGAGTTCTGAGCAGGGGGGCGGGGCCTCAACCGGAAGAGGCATGGCCTCAACCAGAAGGGGTGGGGCCTTTAAATCCCCGGGCCCTTTAAATCAAGATTTAAAGGGCCTGGGGCTCCAGCTGCGGTAGCGGTGGCTGGGAGCCCCGGGCCCTTTAAATCACCCCCAGAGCTACCAGCTGCAGAAGTGGCTGGGAGCCCCTGGGCTTGGGGGTGATTTAAAGGGCCTGGGGCTCCAGCTGCCACTACCGCAGCGGAGCCCCAGGCCATTTAAATTGCTGCCCGAGCCCCGCTGCCCCTGGGGTAGCGGCGGCAGCCCGGGGTTTCCGGTGGCGATTTAAAGGGCCTTTTAAATTGCCTCCTCCGCCACCCAGGGGCTCTGGCAGCGGGGCTCTGGTGGCAATTTAAAGGGCCCGGGGCTCTGGCCGCTGCCGGGAGCCCCAGGCCCTTTAAATTGCCACCTGGGGAAGCCGGTCTGGTCCAGTATGGCGTACCAGCTCTTGCCGGTACCCCATACCGGACTGGACTGGCTTACTTTCACCTCTGCCTCTGGGGCACCTGGCATTGGCCACTGTTGGTGGACAGGATACTGGGCTAGATGGAACTTTGGCCTGACCCAATACGGCCCCTCTTATGTTCTTATCCAAGGATTTTAAAGGACACGTATATTTCTGTCTTTATCCTACACCATGTTGAATTCTAGGATGACGAGGGGAGGCGTGGGGAGGGACGTGGACGGATAGCGGTAGAAGGCTGACCCAAAGACTGGAGGCCAAACATCTCAGATGCACTGAGTGTCCCCAGCTGAGCTGAAGCCGTGAGGCACCCGGGTTTGGAAACTTGGCCTGAGGTTTTTGCGGCACGTGATGCACTGAACGAGGAGAAGATGATGATTGTGTCTTGTTGTATGGCGCACGGCATCTGGGAAGCCTGATGCAAAGGTCTACAGGCTCATCCTAGCAGGACTTGCGCTAATGTGCTAACAATAGCTGTGTGGACGTTACTTTTGAGGTTGTGGCACCGTACTCCCAGGCTTGAAAGCCTGAGCTGCAGCCTCAAGGCAATGTCTCCACAGCTACTGTGAGTGTACTAGTGCAAGTCTGTGGACCTGGGCTGGGAGGCTGACGCCCAGGTGTAGTGTAGACGTGCCATTAGAGGCCTCAACCTAGATCAGGGTCTTGTTGGGGTGTGTGGATTACACTGCAGGAGACAGCCCTTGCCCTCTACATGCAGGAGATGAAGGATTACGAGCCCCATTTTGCAGATGAGGAACTGAGGCACAAAGTGGCTTGGCCTAGGCCAGGCAGGCTCTTCACAGAACTAGGAATTGAACTCCGCTTATCAGAATCCCTCTTCACTGCATCAGCTACCATAATAACCATCCCTAGCTTCTATCCGGTGACTTGCATCAGTAGGTCTCAAAGCGCTTTACAATGGAGGTTAATAGGATTCTCTCCATTTTACAGAGGGGGAAACTGAGGCACAGGGAAGGGCTGTGACTTGCACAAGCCTGCCTAGCAGGCCAGTGGCAAAGCCAGGAATAGACCCCAGGTCTCCTCGGTCACCATCTGGCTCTGTCTGCAAAGCCACAAGACCAACCTTCCTCTCCAATGCTCTTCCTTCCTGGTTCTGCAGAAGCCGCCCCAGAGGCGGCGCAGCCAGCGGGCTCACGTGTGGCCCAGAGGAGGGGGTTGCATCTGCCGTGGCCTGACAGGCGCCGCTCCCCAATGGCCCGTGGTTTGAGGAGCGCTGTCTCCCAGCAGCACATGGAGCTGCCAGCCTGTTCTGATCCCGAAGACAAGGCGCTTTTGTTTATCCCGGAGAGAGAAGCCAGGCTCCATCTGTGAAAACCTCATCAGCTGGAAGGGAAGGCGTCTCTGAGGGCCGAGTGTCTTTGAAAATGTACCAGGGGGCCGGGGATTTGGTTGCTGTTCTGACCAAGTGTTGATATATAATTTACAGTTTTATAATTTGTGTTTAACAAAATACCTGAGAGGGGGCGGAGGGGAGAAGATTAGCAATAGTTATTCCATCCCTCCCCTGCCTCTCCTCACACCGAGCTGAACGCAAGAGCTATCAAACCCCAGGAAGCTGGGAACATGAGACACCGAGGGTTGTGTGGAGGAGCTGTCGGGCCAGGCCTAATCTGCATATTAATTTACATACATTCGGTTTCTTTGGATCAGCAAATGCACCCAACTGCAGGCCTTGATCTGGAGCGGATGGGACAGGACCTACTGGGTTCCCTGGGCTTTGGATCAGCAAATGCACCCAGCTGCAGGCCTTGATCTGGAGCGGATGGGACAGGACCTACTGGGTTCCCTGGGCTTTGGATCAGCAAATGCACCCAGCTGCAGGCCTTGATCTGGAGCGGATGGGACAGGACCTACTGGGCTTTGGATCAGGCCTCCGTGTGTCCCACCTGGCAGGTCACGGGGCCGGAGCTGCTGGCTGCTCTTTGTGCATCCTGTGGGTTGGGCTGGCCTGGGCTCTGCAGAATCTGTTCAGCCTGGGCGCCCGTTGACTCAGCTGGGATTTGAGGCCGTTTCAGTATCTTGCAGGGCCAGCAACTTCAACAGGCTCTGGAAGTCTTATGACTTCACGGGGCTTTGGATCTGGCCCTAAAGGAGCAGAAAGTGTGGAGGAGGGGCCGTTGCCGTGGGGTGAGAGGCCTTTCAAGATGAGGTTTTACTCGATGGGTTCAATCCGTTCTGCCTTGCCCATGGAAGCTAATAATTGGTCCAGCTTCCCTTGCATCTGACACCATGCTGGCAGTAGCGTAGCCGGGGGGGAGCAGGGGGAGCAGTCGCTCCCCCACTGAGCAGAAGTGGCGCCTTTTTTGTGCTCCGTCACCTTTTGCTCCTGCGCTGCAGCCGGAGCGGAGCTTTTTTTTTTTTTTTTTTTTTTTGCTCCCGGCGCCTTTTTTTTAGCTCCGCTCCCCCTGTGCTCTAAACCTGGCTACGCCGCTGCATGCTGGTTACTGTGGCGCCCGAGCCCCTGCCCTGGACTGGGGGCGTCCGCCCCTTGCTGCTGTCTCATCTGTCTGTACTACATTATTGCGTTCTCCTCACCGCAGCATCCAGGCACAGGTCTCCGGCACCATCCCGCTGCTTTCTGACTCCCTCCTCACTCTGCTTAGTGAGAACTCAGCCCCGGCCTGGGTCTGATCCACTTGGAAAGTTACTGCCGAGACTTGGAAGGCAACCGAGCCCAGGGCCGGAATTCTGACCTCAAGGACTCCGGTGGCTGGACATGTGGCTGAGCAGCATCTGACTATGAGAGAGGTCTCAGTCCGTGCTCCTGGAAGGGGCCTCTAGGCTGGATCCAGCGTTTGTGAGGTGGGGAAGGTTCAGCGGCTTGGCCAAAATGTCCCAAAGTGACTAGTGATTCTAGGGGGCTTTGTTTTTGAGGGGCCCAACCTGAGACATGCTAAAGAAGCCTGATCTCCAGAGGCAGGGTGCTCCGCACTTCCCGACGATCCCAGGCCCTTTGCAGCGCCTCAGACTGGAAAAGCAGCACCCAGAGTCACCAGTCGCTTAGGGAGAATTTAGGCCTTTTCTTAATGAGGGCTAACCGGGGGCGGCAGTGGGGGAGCCATTGATTGTGTGTGATGAAGGTGGGATTCCATTGCATCCGAAGGGAAATGACAGCGGCAAGGCCTTTTTCCCAACCTCTTCCACTCGCAGTGTGTGATCCTGCCCTGAAATGGCATCTCAGCTCAGTCTTTTAAATGCGCACACACGCGCACACACGCAACCCCCCCCCCCCCCCCCCCCCCGTTTTGGGAAAGGAACCCTTTAGAGAGCAAGAACCCTGCTGCGGGAGGGAGGGTGACATCCCCACCTGGTTATAGCCTAGTGTCCGATCATGCATCCCAGGCTGTTCTGTGACGAGGGTTGCGGGGGAGGAAGGTCCAGCCAGGAGGTAGAAATGGCCAGATTATTCACACTGGAGATTGTGTTCGAGCAAAGGAAGCCAGGATTCTTGCTCCCAGTGAAAGGGGCTATTTAGGCTGGTAATTATTTGTCAGCATCACATGATGGACAAAGCAGAAGTCAAGACGACTTTGATTTGAGATGATGGCTCCTGCCACGGGGCTGAGCAGGGGAATAGAATCCAGGGGAGAGAAATATTCTAAGAATTCCTCCTCTTTGCCTCGCTCATGGCCGGGTGGGGAAGAGGAGAAGGCAGCAGCATTATCCCAAGAGTGACCAAAACGAGGCCCCACGTTGAACTAGGGTCAGAGGTATGACCTTTGGGGATGACAAATCCCAGACTGCACTGCTCCTTTTTGATCAAAACCGCTGAAGTACTGCACGCCAGGACCTGTGGGCAGTAGTCACACCTGCTCCCTTTTTGCATATATTCGGCTCAGCCCTTTGGCTCCTGGCCTGTTGCCAATCTGGCCCGCTGCTCTGGGAGAGACCACGCTGGCTGGAAACTTGGAATATCAGACAAGCAGGAGGGTAGCTGCATTTAAAAGGGATCTCGAAATGGGCCAGTATTTGGCAGATGATCAGCTGCTTTGAAATCTCCAGAGGTATCAAATACAATAGGAGATATTTTGTACAGTATCAGAGGGGTAGCCGTGTTAGTCTGGATCTGTAGAAGCAACAGAGTCCTGTGGCACCTTATAGACTAACAGACGTATTGGAGCATAAGCTTTTGTGGGTGAATACCCACTTCAGATGCAAGACATCTGTCATGCAAACTCTATTCCCCGGTGCCTTACAAAGCAAAAATCAGTTTTATATATGGCCTGATCCTGCCACCTTGACACTAGTGGAAGTTTTTCCGTTGACTTCAACTGGAGTGGGATTGAGCCTTTAACAAATAATAGCAGAGCAGCTGAGACAGGCAAGGGAGGGGAGTTTTAATCCTGTCGGATGAGATGTTCAATGAACTGGAGAGCAGATTCATTCCTTCTAAGAGCCGAAGGTGCTCTGTGATCGTCTAGTCTGACCTGCGTAACAGCCACAGAACTTTCCCAGAATAATCCCTGTTTGAACTAGTGCAGATCTTTTAGAAACCGGCTCGGATGGATTTAAAAATTGCTAGTGTTGGAGAATCCACCATAACCCTTGATAAGTTGTTCCAGTGGCTAATTGCTTCAACTTCCATTATACTTTTGTCTGCTAGACTGAAGAGCCCATTAACAATTATTTGTTTCTTCGTGTAGGTACTTTGCATTTAAGTCACCCCTCAACCTTCTCCAGGAGCTCAGTCTATCACTGTGAGGCATGTTTTCCATCCTTTAATCATTCTTGTGGCTCTTCTCTGAACCCTCTCCAATTTATCAACATCCTTCTCACAGGGATGAGAGTTTAGGTTCTTTGCAGACAAAATTAGTTGTGACAGTGCAGTGCAAAGGTCTGTAGATATGAATTGCCTGAGTGAGGAGGTCCTTGCTAAATGAGCTGGAGGAGGAGAGTAAAAGTGGAACAAATCTGTTGGAGACATAAAAAATGGGGCAACTTTTTAAAATTGGACTGCGAGATGAATGGGAGGCTGATTGAGATAGTGCCGCTTAATGGGTACAGCGCTAAATTGAGATTCAGTAGATGAGTTGTGTGACCTTGGTCGAGTCACTTCCCCTCCCACTTGGTGTCTGTCATGTCTATTTAGATCATAAGCTGTCTCTCACTATCTCTACAGGGCTCGGCAATACAGATAACGAATAATGATGGGATGTGGTTGTATCTTTTTCATTATATAATGGCCCACACTTTATTATATCAAAGATACATTTATAAATAGTTTATCAAGGGTTAATATTTGTTTCGTAGATCTTACACTACTGAAGGAACGAAAATGAACACCGTGTAGAATCAAGCACGTGGGTTTATTACGCACAGCGCTGGCAGAGTGTCACTTTGCTTATTAGGCTCAGAGACATTGCCAATCGTTTGATTACAATGGATTATATGGGATTTTCATGGGCGGAGGGAAGTGACGGGGATGGGAGGTCCCAAGCCCCTGGATAGGTCTAGCAGCAAGACAAGATAAGCACAGTAGCCAATAGTCAAAGATTACGTGATGTCTCCGCCCATGGTTTCAGGTTAACATATAATACAATTAGTACACAGGTGTTTTCCTTTAAACAATGTATAAAGTGTGTTAGTACAAAATATATATGTTGAATTCTGATTTGGGGTCCATAGGAATGAAGCATCTCCTCTGATTGTCCAACAGGTATATACCTGGAGATTAAAACAACAACAACAAAAAACCATTTGAAAGTACATGGCAATAGAAATTATTTTTCAGTTGCTCATTTGTGTTTCTAACGGCAGACACTGGTATCTGGGAGGGAGGATGTCACATCTCATACTGACATGCTTGGGCCTTTCCATGACCTCAGAGTTGTTATGTGGGATGGGTATTGCGATCTCTTCTTGCAGAGGAGTACACAGAGAGTCAGACATAGGGGCCTCTCTGCGCCTTTGGTCTGTTTGCAGCTTTAGATAAAGGCCCCAATTATTGCTTCCCACCTGGGGTTTTTGCTGACCATGTGTAGCTTAGTAAGCAACAAGGTCGTCTCATGTTTGTTCTGCTTCTCTGAGCCAATATTGTTCACTAGGCCTCAGCCATTGACCAAACTCTGGACTTTGGGCCTGTCTCAGGTTTTTACAAACACAGCATATGGATTTTGGCCCTTCACTACTGACGTCTGTAACATGCTTGTGTGTTCTATAAGCCAAGGTTATTGGTAACTGACTGATCTGTCGGCTTCTATAACAATTGATTAACCATGTATTAGAACACCTATTAATCATTTAACTCTTTATAAGCTATTGATACATATAGGTTGAATATAAAGTGTGACTATATAAAGGATACATTATTATATATGGTCTCGGCTATAAACCAATTTTATAACCGCCTAATCTATAACATGGGCTCCTTCCTACCATAAAGATTCTGGCTCTTTAGGAATAAATATTCTTGTTCCAGGTAGGCCTGAAGTGGTGCTAGATGTCTGGAGGATTTAGACTCATGCCTTATTTTTCACCTCCGGAGACCAGGGTTCAAATATTTGCCTTGAGGTCACAGTGCCAGTGCATTTTGCAGCTTTGCTGCAGCCCCCAGTGGTGGTATCCCCACGTGTCACAATCTGGCACAATTCCGCACGTGTAGCCTTGTGCACTCACAAGGCAGGTGGGGACGGGGAGAGGTGGTTGCGACGGACCTATGCAGGCCGGGGGCTGGGGATAGGCCCAGAGCTCTTGCAGGTCAGGAATGAGGTGCATTCATGGCGTTTGGTGGGGGCGGGGGACTGGAATCGTCGGGGTGTCGACGGTCAGGGCTGAGGTGCGTTGAACTGGTGTGAGGGACGGGCAGGCCTGGGGTAGTAGCACAGGTTACAATAGATTGGAGGGGGAGCTGTCAGTGCCCCAGCCAACGATTCGGGGGAGCTGTTGGGTGCACTGTTTACCCACGCCAGGCAGTGGAAGGGAAGCTGTCTGTCCCCCTACTTTAACTCCTGTCTGTCAGTGTCTTATCCTCAGCTCAACAGCTTGAACCAACAGCCCCCAGACACACCTACCTGAGGGGTGTTGGCAGGGCATTCTCCGAGAGGGGGCCTCAACGCTGGGCTGCCCTCTTCCCTCCCCCACCCCACAGTCCAACACAATCCACGTGCATCGCCCTTCAGGGTGTGCTGGGTGACCTTTTCCTTACCCAGGGCTTCTACTGAGCCGATTGCTTGAGTTCTGTAAGGATGGCTCCGGCCAGACACAGCAGAGTGTTCTGATGGGTACCAGATACGTTGACGTTTGATGTCTGTCCCTTCCACACAGATCAGCCTGTCTAGAAGCCTCACGTCTCATGACAGCTGGCCTAAAAAGAATGACCTGGTTTGAACTGTAAATAAAAGTAGCAGCAGCTGGTGGACTAAAAGCACCTTGTGGACAGCAGAGAAGCCAAGGGATGGAATCGGCCCTGTAGCCTCAACTCCCCTCCTATCTCTGCAGGGGGCCCTTCCAGCCCAGGTCATGTCTGATGTCCACGGGGAAGGGGTAGTGTGTGGGACCCTGCTCTGTGGCAGAGGATTCCTGTCTCCAGGGCTCTCAGTCTTGGACTCTTTTGCCAACACTAAATTGAGTGAAAAATGAAAACCTCTTGAGGCTCAGTGCCTGAAAGAAGCAGCCTCTAGACCTATGGGTTAGGGCCCCAGTGCTTAGCCAGAGAGGTGGCCTGACAGAGCAGTGGCTGCTGGTTCTCTGGATGGCCAGCACAGCATTCCCCATGCACTGGAAGGATCTCACCTCTCCTAGTGACAGGGTGATTTCCGAGCCACCCCGCCTTTGTAGGTGCATTTCCATTCTGTAAATGCAGCACATCTCAAGCATGTTGGTTTGCAGCATGTTTTGGGAGGACGGGCATCTGGACCCTTCGTTATCGTGCTAAAGAGCTGCTCCATCCCAGTGGGCTTCTGCCAAGCGGAGCAGGGAAAGGGGAGGGACCCTCATCTTGTAGCCCTGGATCAACCAAATCATTTTTGGCTGTAAAATCTTGCAACTGAGGAGCAGCTCTTGTCATCAGCTGTGAAATCCCGAGGAGGTGGTGGGGGTGGGGGGGAGGGTAAGGGGTTGCTCATTATAGTCTCTTTCACTTCTGTTGCTGCAGCTAGTTTAAAAAGGATGGTTTGACTTTCTTTGCCCTGGGAAAAAGTGGGGTGCAGGAAGGATTGGACACTGAGTTGGGACTCGAAGATCTGGGTTCAATTTCTGGCTCTGCTAGAAACAAACACAGGGAGTCTATTTGTATTTCAGTCCACCTGGGAGCCCTCATCACTGTATCTGGACTGCATTGTACTAAGCACTTACGGTCGGTCACAAAATATCTTTGTCTCCGTTTCCCTGCTGTAAGAAGGGGTTAATGGTAGCCTGCATCAGAGGTACTCTATTACCAGAGTGAGCGTCATACAGCGTACCCAGAGAGATAGGGAGTGTGACCCATATAAGTACTTTGATAGGTAGAGATTGTTTAGTGTGGCTCATTCAGTGTATTGTTGTTTATATCACCCTACCCCCTAGGGCCCCCAGGCATGGATCAGACCCCCACGTTGTACCAACACACAACAAAAAGTTGGTCCCTCTTCCAAATTGTTCATCGTTTTACTGGCCCTAGAGAAGGGTCTTGACTCAAAGCACACACCTTGTTTGAAATCTTTGCCGTTGGAGCCAGTCTCCAATGAATTGCTTCTGCTAAGATCCTCCTTAGAATGTAAAAGTTATAAAACAAAGCAACCCAAACATGAGAGCGGGGACGCCGAGTATGGAGGTTGGTCATGACCTTCCATGGAGTTGGGGGGGCGGGGGGTCGTCTTTGTTTTCAGGGTGCAAGGGCAGGCTTGTTCCAGAGAAGAGGGTGAGCTGCGGAGTTCAGAGCCGGCTTCCAGTCCAGAACTCTCCCAAGTATTTTTGGAGCTGGGCATTCTGGTTTGGCCACATCTTGGGGGAGCTGGATAGGGGGGAATCATTTGAAAGTCTGAAAATACACAGTTAAATTCCCACCAATCATCTTGACTCTGCTCATTGGCCTGCCCTACCACATCATCCATGGCTTGCAATGTAAGGTACAGCACATGCAGTCACAAGGTAAATAGTCTGCAGAGCCAGAATTGGGAGGAGTGGGGGGGAAACAGGTCTTCCGTTAGCCCAAACTGCAGGTCTCTACCACTTGAGTTAAAGGAAAATTCCCCTCTATGGCAGCATTAGTAGGTCCCTTATTTTCTCTCTGTGCAGCCACTAGAGAGCAACATCTCTCTTTCATTCCTACAGCTAGTACACTCCAGAAGACTGGCAGCTTTACCATGAAAATCAAGTACATTTGTCAACCCCTTTGTCCTCTAGCTAGAAGGAGACATGGTCATTCATGTGTGCCAGAGAATGGCACTGAGGATTGTGGCCTGCAGCTAGGATTTGTATGAGCTCAGAGTGGATATTCAGCCATGCAACTTTGCATCCCAGCCACTCCCTCATTAGGAGGGAGAGTAAGTTCATTAGAGCAGGATGTCCAATTGGTAGGGGGAGGGCAGTGTGTTTGTGCATCGCCTAGCACAATGGGTCCCTGTTCTTGGCTGGTCTCTAGGCCCAACCATCATAACGTCTAACAGTAGACAGTGGTGGGTATGTGGAGAAGGTTTGTAGCTGGTAAGAGGTGAAGGCATTGTTGTCCCCTAGCTAGGTCGGGAGTGTGGGGGAGGGAGGGTCAGGGCTTGGTTCTGTATCTACTGGATCAGAGAACTGGTGGTTGTTACTTCGCTCTGGGAGGGTGGGTTGCAGGAAAGTCTGAGGTTGAGTAGGCAGCTTCAGTGTAGTGAGCATAGTTTATATGTTAGGTGGGGTTTGGGGGTGGGGCCTATATGCAGTGCGACCTAGTGGATAGAGAACGGCACTGGGACCTAGGAGACCTGGTTCTGCCACTGGCCTGCTGGGTCACCTTGGGCAAGTCACTTTGCCTCTCCGTGCCTCAGTTTCCCTATCTCTAAAATGGGAATAATAATAGTTTTTCATCAGTAGCTGTCCAAGCATATCACTATCTAACAAAATGAGTATTGACATGATCCACAACTCAGACTGGAAATGCATAAAAGGATGCGATATACAGATGTAAGGGATATATGCCAGCAGGAGCAGGCAGTATTGTGGGCAGGGTAAAGGGTTTTAGAACACTAGCCCTGAATTTCCAGACATTGAAATGTTGTTGGGGGCAAGGGAGGGAAACACCCCCCTCCACCATTTAATGTCAACTCAGAATTTCATCTCTTTAAAACACTTTTCATATCTAATGTTTTCAGAAGCAGTAACTGATTTAGCTCTTTCACTATCTTTATCTTAATGCATTTTTTTTTTTGGTTTGATCTGGGATATTTTTTTCTTTTTAAGAAAATATTTTAAAACATTTAATATGGGCAAACTTGCTATTGATAGTTATTTCCTTCTGACAGTGAGAGGCTATACTTTGCCATAACTGTAGCTGTGATGTGCAAATGACAACTGCTGTTCAAAGAAATACAGGGCCACGCAGTATTCAGCTTGAAGTAGCAGAATGAAAGATTCCAGCAGCAGCGGGTCACTTCCTTCTCCCACGCCACTAAAGCCAATGGCAAAGGCTTTCCAAGTGACTACTGATTTTGGATGCCTCAACTGATAAGGGCCCAACTTGACACCTTTAAGAGGCCTTATTTTCAGAGAGTGGGCGCTCATGAGTGGCATCGTGGTGAGAGGAGGGCAAGCCCATGGCATTTGCTGATGAACAGAGCTTCCCAGATATTGGAACTCAAAGGAAATGTCCCCATGAATTGAAATGGCTTAATTTAGCACTAATCATTGGCTGCTTGGAGGGACAGTGAGGTCTAGTGGTTTAAGCATGTGACTGGGATCCCTGAATTCATATCCTGATTCTGCCACAGTATGACTTTGGGGAAAGTCACTGAGTGAGATTTTTCAGAAGAGCCTATGGGAGTTAGGCAACCAAACCCCATTGGCGTTCACGGGGGTTGGTGCCTTTTGCCTTTAGTTACCACTGCAGATCTCAGCCATAAGCGCTGTGCCTCCGTTTTCCCCATCTGTAAAATGGGTAAGAAACAGCCATCTTGGAAAAGTGCTATACAGAGGGGTGCCGTGAAGACTGAAATCTGCAAAGGGCTCTAAAGGTACAAAGTCCCATTATACATTAATGCTGCCCGTGTTGACTTGCACTGGATGGGCTGCTGGGTTGGCAGGGGAGAGCAATTTCCTTGGGCTAAATTAAACATGGGGTTGAAATTGATCTCCAGGGAGGGTCTATACTGGAAGAAGGGTGGGGGGGAAAGCTACCTGTGGCAGTGCGTCTGAGCCTGGGTCTACACACTTGGGCTCATGAGGCTTATGTTATGGTGGTAAAATACCAGTGTAGACATTCCCACCTGCGATCTGAGACCCAGCCCCCATCACCACGTTTCAGGGCCTGGGCTCCACCCTGAGCGGGAACATCTGCACTGCTGTTTTTAGCACCGTCGTCCAAGTCTGCAGACCTGGACTCTGAGGGCTTGTCTTCACTATCCGCCGGATCGGTGGGTAGCAATCGATCTATCGGGGATCAATTTTTCGCATCTCGTTTAGACGCGATTAATCGATTCCCCGATTGCGCTCCCCGTCGGCTCCGGAAATCCACCTCATCGGAAGGCGGAAGCGGAGTCGACGGGGGAGCGGCAGCGATCGACTCGCCGCCGTCCTCATGGCCAGGTAAGTCGATTACGATACGCCGACTTCAGCTACGCTATTCACGTAGCTGAAGCTGCGTATCGTAGATCGACCCCCTCCCCTAGTGTAGCCCTGAGACTCACGGCTGTAGTTTCTTTGCAGTGTAGACGTGCTCCCTGGTAGCAGGGCGGGCTGGTGGGGTAACTGGGGTGGTTTTTCCCCCCCCCCCGCCAATCTCCCAGGCTGATGAAGCACAGTAATCGGATGTTGCTGGGTTACCTTCCAGCGGCTTCTGAGTTACGGTGGAGAGTGGCTGTGTTAAGCTATTGTCAGAGGTACCCACCTCCCCGCACCCGGCTGTCTATGCACACTGCTAAAAGCTTCCCGCAGAGAGAAAATAACCCAAACCCTTTAAAATTTAAAGGGCTTATTTAAACAATGTTATCTCTCTCGGAAAGGAGAGAGCATATTTAATGGCTATATTTAGTGCTCAATGTAGGACAAAGCAGATGCAGCAAGATTTCGAACACCGAGATACCAGAAATGTTAATCACTTCTGCCACAGTGTGCCGAGAGAGAGAGGCAGACACTGTGTTTGGGGGGTTGGAGAGGAAGGGAAGTGGGGAAATACACTGGGCTGGCACAGGTGATCCTGTGTGATTGCACCCCACTTTTTAACATCTTATACCCGTCTTGATCTGCGGTAGATTTTCTCTGAGATGGGGGGACCGGTTGCTCTTTGCTATACTACCTAATGGTATTCCCTTTAGGACAGAACTTTCCAGACATGGGAACCCAAAGGAAATGTCCCCAAGAGCCTCCTATGAATCAGAACCACTGACGTGTGGCGCTAACCATTGGGGTCTAGCGGCTTAAGCGTGTCTTTGGGATCCCTGAATTGATATTCTGATTCTGCCACGGTTTCATTGTGTGACCTTGGGAAAATCACTTAAAGTGGGACTTTCAAACGAACCTGTAGGAATTAGGTGACCAAATCCCCCTTATGTTCTAGAGGTGATCAGAAAATGGATTTTCTGTCCCAGGCAAAAAATTGAGATTTTGAAAAAAATTGTTCCTCCTCAATTGGGAGACAACCCACAATTCTGAAGTTCTTCACAAAACAAAATTTCCCCCAGAAATTCCTGAAGTGTCAATCCAAATGTTGCATTTTGATTTTGACTTGAATATCTTTAATTTTATGTGAAAAAATGTAATTGTGAAGTGAAAAGGGGTTTCAAATAAGAAAAGCTCAACTTTTCATCCTGAAAATGTTGAAATGGGAACATTTTGACATTTTCAAAATGGTTTTTTTCCCCAACTTTTTTCCTAAGTGAAAGGTCATCGAAATCTGTACAACTTCGCACAAACTTTCCGTTTACCTTCAAGGGTATTTTCTAGCAGGGAAAACTGTCTTAACAGAAATCTTCTGACCACCTCTAACCCTATTGTACCATAAGGAATGCGAGATGCAATCCGACTGGTGGGCCTTCCTCTAGCCACAGGGTACAATGGTTTCGTTATGAGGCTGTTCCCTCGGAACAGTTTTAGAGAGGGTAGCAGGGACCCATCCTGAGCCAAGGTTATTCCACAATGCTAGGTGCGCAGTGACTTTTAACACGAGTTGCTTGGAGAGTATGGGTTCACTGCTGGGCCCTGGATGGCTCAGAGCCAGTAACCGGGTGTGTCACGGACTCACAGGTCGTGCCCTCTCTTGGGCCCATGCGGTCCGTAGGGGGGTGCCCCTTTCAGTGAGACAGCCCTTCTCGGGGGTCCACTCTCGGGGTTCAGCCCCTCCACCTCCTGGAGCCGCACCTCTCCGAGCCTTAGCACGCCTGTCTCTCGCCGTGGGCCCCCGCAGGGAGTCCACGCACTCTGGACCCCCGGGCCTCCACCCCCGAAGGGGGACGATGCAACCCTGTTCTCTAGACCAGAGTGACTCTCGGCCAGCGTAAAACAGGAGGGATCATTGAGCGTTGAACATAGCACAGGAACTCTCAGGGCCCTCAGGCCTGGCCTCCCCCCCAGCCCAGCACATCCAGCTCTCTCCTGTATCCTGGTGGGCTCTGCCTGCTTCCTCTCTCCAGCCCAGAGCCCCCTGCTTCCCAGCCGGGCTGTGGATATCACTGGCTCAAGCCCCGCCTCTGTCCATTGTCTTCTCTCCAGGTAAACAGCCCTGCAAACAGGGCTGTCCGACTAACACGGCTACTACACTGAAACTTCTCTGTTTCTGGCCCCCTGTGGCCGGAACCCCCCCCCCCTCCCCCCCCCCCCCGGGGCTCCTCTCTTCGCAGCCTATTGTTCTCCCACTGGCCAGAACCGGCCCTGTCGCCAGGGTCTCCAGTCTCCACATCCATGACTGGGGACCCCAGTTCCCTCGCCAGTCCCCTGTAACAACAAACTCCCTCTCCCATCACCTCGTTAAACCCATAACACCCAGGGAAACTGAGTCCCACCCCCTTTGCATGCAACCCTACGAAACCAAGAAAACCCCCCATAGGCAACAAGGAAAACAGGAAACTCCCTATGCCATTACAGGGTGTACAACAGGGGTTCTCAAACTGGGGGTTGGGACCCCTCAGGGGGTCGCGAGGGTATTACATGGGGGGGGGGGGGTCACGAGCTGCCAGCCTCCACCCCAAACCCTGCTTTGCATTCAGCATTTATAATGGTGGTAAATATATAAAAGTGTTTTTAATGTATAAGGGGGGGTCGCACTCAGAGGCTTGGTATGTGAAAAGGGTCACCAGTACAAACGTTTGAGAACCACTGGTGTAGAGCCTGTCACCTGGATGTGGGGATATGGCCCAGCGTGGTAGTGTCTGAAAGTCAGGACCGCCTGGTAACCTACGTAGATTGTGTTGGGGTAGTGGCTGTGGTGGGAAGTTGACGAGCTGGGTGTGGACAGGTATCTACAGCACAAAACCCACCGCCCTGATTAGCACCCATGGGCCCCTTCTTGGCAATATCAGTGAGGAAGCCTTGGAAAGGGAACCGCCTCGTCCCTCCCTAGTGGTGAGTCTGGAGTCGCACTGATGGAGAGAGTCTTGTGGGGCAAACTCGCCCTGCCTTGCCCATCCCAGCTGGGCTACGTGGAGGACAGTCCAGCTGATCCCTCTTGCTAGCCATACGTTCCCCAGCCTGTCTGTCTGTGTGAGCGACCCCATCAATTCTCATTGCCCGGGCTGCATTGCACCGCTCTGGGAAGGAGGGTTCGGTACGAAGGGGGACATTTTTGAAAGCACAAAGGGCAGGTCGGCACCCAACTCCCATTGGCAGCCAATGCGATTTGGGCACCTGCCTCCCTTGGTGCCTTTTGAAAATTTTCCCCACGAAATTCCAGCACCAGTATCAATAAAATGGGAGATGATGATTTATATTGCCGGGGTGATCCTGAGCCCCAGCTGTGGCCCCGGCCCCCACGGTGCTAGGCGCAGTACAAAGACAGAGGGCTGACGAGCCAAATGTTTGAAACGCATGCGATCTCGGTTCCCTCGGCCTGGGGGCGAGAGGCTTTTACCCCACTCCTGCCTAGTACTTCCCCCTACAGCGCCCTCCTGGGCACTGCCGCCTTCGGGCATGCCCAGGAAAAGAGCACTTACAAACGTGCAGGCTGTTAACTACGCCAGCAGCCCTTTCTCCCGACCAGCTGCTAGGAAAGCCTACCGCATTACCAAACCGCTATTACCCACCCTCGTGGGAGCACTGAATTAACGGAAATATTTTACGATCCTATGCTTCGTTATGTTTTATTAAAAGCAGAGCGTTGGCTCTCCCTTGCCACAGCCATCAGATCGGAGGCTGGTGGGTTTTTTTTTTTTTTTTAATTTCTCTCCCTTCTGCCGCTGTTGTCTTTAAAGCTGCAGGCTCCGTGGGCCGGACTGAAGCCCACATCTGCTTTAGGGGTGATGGTTGGGTTGTGGGAGGGGAGGCGCCGTGGCTGCTTTTCAGGATGTTGGCTCTCTCCTGATCGATGCTGGTTCAGCAGCCCAGGAAAATGCAAGATGCGCAAATACATTGGGATGCACCGGGGGGCCGAGGGCAGGGCTGGATGGGAGCGACAGGTAGCAGGAAAGCATGGCCCTGTGGGACCCACGCAGCATTGAGTTGTGGGAAGGACAACTCAAATATCCTCAAGGGAATGCATCCCTCCTCTCCTGCCCCAAATCCCCCCACGTAGTCCCCCTGCAGAAGACCTCTTGGTCCTCCAGAAAAGCCCTTGTGATGGACGGAAAGGGACCGGAGATTTGGGAACTTGGTAAAGGAAGCGGGCACTGCCTGACCTCCCCACCCCCAGCGTGGAATGGGATCTGGGGTCAAGCCGGCAAAGGGCGAGTCCTCTTGCGCAGTGAAGTTTTAAGGGGAGGGAACTCCCTTTATGTGAAATGGCGACTGGGAGACAGTCCCTCCCCCCCTCATTGGGCGACCAGTTACACTGCAGCAATCACGCCAGTAAGGTGATGGTGGGGGTGAAGAGGTAAAAACAGTGGGGATCCCCAGGAAAGCAGTGACTCCGAAGCCTGATACTGCAGCCCAAAACACCAAAGGCCAAATTTTCCTCCCAGCAACACTGGAGTAACCCCGGTGAAGTCAACTGGGCTGCACCAGAGGAAGTGGGAGGAGAATTTGGCCAAAATCTTTGTTGTATAGGTGGAAATAAAGAAAGGGATACAGAGCTATGGGTGGGGGGGGAGAACCTCTCTGCCTCAGTTTCCCCATCTGTAACACAGGGGCTGATGATAATGCCTAGCTCTTACGTAGCACTTTTTATCCATAGATCTCCAAGCACTTAATACTGTCCACCTTTGTAAAGCATTTTGAGATCTGCTGCTGCAAAGTACATAAGAGTTAGGCAGGGCCATTTATTTTATTAAGTGTCTCAGGCCTCAGAATAAGGCAAGCTGCTAGTGGAGAGGCAACAGTGGGACCTGGCAGAGCCTACTGAGGCTTGCGTCTACACAAAGGGGGCGGGCAGGCAGTCTACCCCTGAAAGAGAGATCCTGAGTTTGGAAGGGGTTTGTGGGTGAGAGGGGGTAGGGTCTTTCCTGGTCACTCTACGGCTCAGCCCATAGATCTGGCAGGTGGTCAGTTAGATGTATCACCCTCTGAGCTGCCTCCTTAGCAGACAGCACAAGAGAAGAGGGAGACGCCTGGGCCAGAAGGAAGGATCAATTATGAGGGAGCTCAGCCAGCTTCGCTGACGCCTGCATTGGTTCCCTATTGAGGTTTGCACGCTGGTGGCCCCAAAACCATGTGAGGTGAAATCAGTGGTATCCCTCTACCCTGCTGGATTAAGGTGAGACAGGGCAGTGAATTTAGGGTGAGTTAGAATCATAGAACATTAGGATTGGAAGAGACCTCAGGAAGTCATCTAGTCCAATCCCCTGCTCAAAGCGGGACCAATCCCCAACTAAATCATCCGGCTTGACAAAGCCCTGGCTGGGGCCTTAAAACCCTCTAAGGAAGGAGATTCCACCACCTCCCTAGGGAACCCATCCCAGTGCTTCACCACCCTCCTTGTGAACTAAGGAGAAATAGGTTGCAAGAAGACCCTCTTCCCAGTCCACAAAAGAAGGGATCATAGGGGGAAATAAAACCAATATAAAGAAAAGCAAATCGCTTTGCAGAGATGAAAGTAATATCAGTAGTGAACAGGGATGGGAGTTAAGTATCAGCCACTGGGTTCGCTGGCCGAGTGCCAGATGAATATTGATCGCCAGTCATGTCTGGAAGCAGTTGGGAGACAGAAAGGTATTAATTAGCAGTTATTTCTCAGCAGCGCAGAGATGGATAGGGATTAAGGTAACAGCCATGCGCAGCCGTTCTGTAGCCACTGAGAACTAATGGTAAATCAGCATTATGAATCGGTGCTGTGAGAGGGAGATATGTTTTAATCTTATTAGTGGTACAGCATTACCAAGAGAGCAAAGGGATTATTAATCAGAGTGTAAATCGGGGAGAAGAGGGTAGCTTCAAATTAGCAATCATGCTTTGTACGTCGACAGAAAGCATGGAGATGGATATCGGGCACTGGAGCGCAAGGTGGAGAAGAAAAGGAAGCAGATAACAGGATAAGTAACTGTAGAGGTGAGGCGGTAACAATTGGACATGAAGGAGAGGAGCCGGGGGATTAGCGGGTCAAAAGTGCATGTCGCGCCCATGGTGACGACGGAGTGATGAGCAGGAACGTGGGAGGGTCTCATGGGTTTGGAGGCAAGAGGCAGCCATACCATCTGGGAGCCTGGCGACTCTAGGACTTAAGGATTTACCATAGTGTTTCCAATAAGTCTGGTACCCTCTTTGGGCCCAACACTGTACCATCGGGTACGAATCAGGTGCCAGGCCAAAGGCGGGGTATGTGACGATCTGGTACCAGGCCTTGGGTCCAGTACTTTGTCACTACATAATGCTTCCGAGAAAGGAGAGGAACGCTTCCGGCTGACTGTAGAGTCCCGCACGTCTTGTGATTCAGTGACCAGAGCAGGGGGTGGACTGGAAGCCTGGCTCTCGCACAGCTCTGTAACCTTGAACATGTCCCTTAAGGCCATATTTTCAAATTTCTGTTGGCCGGGGGAAACCTTAGTAATGGGCTTTGGAAGAATGGCCAAAATTGGGGAACGCCTGGGAGGTTTTGGAGAGCGGTTGGGAGTGGGATGCGAAGAGCGGGAGCCGGAATAAGGAGCCCAGGTTGAGAATGGGCATGAAATGCAGCCCCAGGAACCGGGAGGTTGGAGCAATCGCGGAGGGAAGGCCGGGATTCCGAGGAGTGCAAGTCCGGGGATGTCGGAGCAGTGAGCGGGGCAATGCGGAGGGTCTGGAGGGATGACGGGAAGGAATGCACTTTGCAAGACACAGAGGCTCTGGAAGAGCGCACGGACCGTGCTGCGAGGAACACGCCGGTTCCTGAATACCGAGCGCACGGACCGTGCTGCGAGGAACGCGCCGGTTCCTGAATACCGAGCGCACGGACCGTGCTGCGAGGAACGCGCCGGTTCCTGAATACCGAGTGCACGGACCGTGCTGTTAGGAACGCATTGGTTCTCTAGCAGCAGCAGCAACCCAAGGAGAATGCACTCGGGAAGGCAGCCGCTCTGGATGAATGCCTAGCAGTGCGGTCCCAGACAGTGCGTAGAATCAGGTAAGTCAATTGGGGTGAGATACAATTAGTAGCATTGAGTCAGAAGGGCCAGTTATTGAGGGCTGCTGCCTGACCCCGGGGAGTGGAGCTTCGCCTCTCTTCCGCCTGTCTTTCTGGTCAGGTTCCTTTCCCCGCTCGGAAGCAGAGGGATTTCCCACCGAGGATGCTTTTCTCATAAAAGCCACAATTCCATCCTTTTTTTGCACAAATCTGATGGGCTATTTCCTGTACATGGCGAGTGGAAGGAGCTGTGGGGACGCAGCTGGAAGGGAAAGTAACGAGAACGCCAAAGACAACCGCAACAAGACACGTGCAACAGCTCTAGAAAATGAAAATAATTCATGCAAAGCAGTCGAGTGTGGCCAAGAGAGAAACACGCTGCGCAGTGTCAGCCGGAGCCCAGAGCCGGCGCTCCATCTGCAGAGAGCCATCAGCCAGCCAGCATGACCTGTTTAAGTCACTGCCATACATGTCCTCCATTCAACAGAGACATCAAGGAGATCCTCCCTGATGTCTTTGCTGACAGGCTGTAGCTGCGCTGAAAAAAATGCCCTTGACAGTCTCATGTCAGCAGGGGCTGCCTTTTTCTTCAGCTGGAGCGCCGACGTTTCTTTTAAAAAAAAAAAAAAAAAAAAAAAAAAAATCAGGAAAGCAGCAAAAGGGGCACGGGGATGGGGTGGGGGGCACAAATTGCGGGGAGAAACCAGCCAGAGGGTGAGCGCATAAAGAGAGAAAGCAGGAGTGTGGTCCCTGAGTACCCCAGCTCTGCAGCATCCTGCTTTGCCCCAAGCCCTTAAAATGGGCATCATCCCCACGCACCCACCAACCTACCTCTCTTAAATGGGGGATGGGAGATCAGCACTTTGCTTCCCAGAGGTGCTGTATGTTGGGGCAGCTCCACCACTGCTCTCCTGAGATTGATACACTCACACCCCTCTTTAAATGTGGACCCTACTCTGGAACAATAGTGCATTAGTGGTGCTCCTTGAGTGCACTAATCTGTGTCTCGCAGGTTCCTCTTAAGTGAAGGAGTGGAATTGTAAAGCACCCCACGCTGCAGGAGGTTCATGAGATACAGCCTTGCCCCAACCTCCGCAAAACTCCTCTCTCTCTGTCCAGAACGTTGATGGTTTAGATGTTAAAAGGCCCCAATAAAGAAAGAACAAAAGTAAAGTTCCCCGAAGAGTGAGCACTGTGTGTCACTCTGTAATGTGCTGCAGCAGCGCTGAGAACAGAAATGGTTGCAGGCAGGGTGCTTAGAAATGTCAAGGTGTAGCACGCCAGAATCAAAAGCAGCCAGGTTTCATAGCTACATGCTAGCGGACATTCTCATAACTACTCATCGCAACTCAAATTTAAGAATCGGTTGCTTCACAGGAGATTGCTAAGCACCTTCCAACATCCCTGGGCTTGTTTAAAGGTGTCCTATCTTTTTGGCCATTTTTTACTCTCTTTCTTGGGATTTGTCCCCAGTTGAGCATCCTAACAGGAAGCACCAGGTTCTTATCTAGGAGGTTTTTATTATGTAGGGGAGGTGCTGTTTCTTTATATGAGCCCCCCCCCCCCCCCCCCCCACACACACACCTACCTTTTGGGGCACAGAACCAAATCCTCCAAGAAAATGAGACACTTGAAGTCCCCAGCCAAGATCAGGGTCCCATTGTGCTAGCTGCTGTACATACACATAGCGAGAGAAAGTCCCTGCCCCAAAGAGCTTGCAATGTAAATAAACATAGGCAAGGGTGTGAGAAAGGAAACCTCATTATTGTCCTTCTATAAATACGGAAACCGAGGCACAGAGCAATCAAGGGTTTGACACTAGAGCTGACGGCAGGACGACAATTTTTTGTTTTGTGGCTGTTTTCAAGGTTTCCCAGCTTGTTTTCGTTCTGCATTGGAATGAAAAACCTTTTAAATGCTTTTGCAAAAGTGGGGCGGGGGAGTAGATGAGGCGGAGTCAGGGATGCAGGAGACCGTAGGTTCATGTCTCTGGTGATTCAGAACAGAGGGTTTTACCCCAGCCCTTTCCAAATCAGGCCAAGCAGGGAGCTGAATCCGAGTTTCCCATGTCCCAGGCCCGTGCCGTAATCGCCCCGTGCTGCTCATTCTCTGCTGACCCAGAAACCTGACACGGCTCCATAAACCATGTCAGCTTGGACGAAACAGCTGATTTTGCCAAAAATTCCAATTAGATTTACTCGGCACCCACAACTGGAGCCGAGATTTTCCAAAGCCTGCAGAACCAAACCTATCACTCTGGCCTTAATTGACTTGTCCAAAACCTGCTACCGAGCCAAACATTGCATCTGAATCGCCTGTGTCCCAGAGCCTTAATCCCAAACCCATCCTTTTTCTCTGAGTGCCCTTCAAGGGAACTGTTATTTCAAACCGATTAGGTCATGCAGCCTGTGGATAAGTCTAAAAAGGAGGGTGAATAATCATCTGTTTCCGATCGCAATGTGCAGAATCAATGACAGGCGTAGACATGAAATATGAAAAATGCCAAGGGGGAGGAAGAATCAATAGTAAAGGGACTGACCCAATCACAGCTCTGGGATCATCGGATTTCCTAAAAATTCAGCAGCTGGGCCACCGCCACCCATTTCTCCTCTGACACCACGCCCTCCCTTCCCATAAAAACCCAGCTGCTTAGTCCACGGGGCTCTTAATTTGGCATGGAACGAGATGGCAATGTCTAAATCCAAATCCTCATACCCGCTCCTTGATAAAATTAATTCCCCCCCCCCCCGCCGCTCCAAGCCTGCGTAACTCTAGATAAATCTGGAACTAGACACGGGGATTTAGAAGGACTCTGGTATATCATAAATAAAAATTCATAACCAATGGCCTGAGAGTTCAAACCCTAACCAGCGCAGCTCTTCCTTATAACTGAGGATCCTAGAAATCTGTTTGCCACGGGGAAAAAAAGGGAATTTGCACCTTTACAGCAGATCTTTCGATTTTTACATGTTGTGAAAAAACAAAAACGTGTAGCGGGGGACCCCCATTATCTGCTCTAATTGGGACTGAGGCCAGACCAGATCATCAAAAATTCAGATAATCAGGAGAATAGGTGGGGCTTCAGCTGTCAGCCTGGGACAGTGGGCTTGGGCTGCTAGCTTAAAAATAATAAATATATCAATATAAAACATGTTCAACTGAGACCTATGTGTGTTGTGGCTGGGGAAAGTAAAGTTCAGTGTTCCATTTTAATCATGGGAAAATGTGGATTTTGGGGTGTTTATAAGCAGGGATCCTAATTTTCCTGAAAATCGTACAACGCTCTGATATAGCGCCTTTCATCTGTAGATCTCAAAGCACGTTACAAAGGAGCTCAGTGTCATTATCCCTATTTTACAGGGGGAAACTGATGCACAGAGCGGGGCGGAGTCTTGCCCAGGGCCACCCAGCAAAATCATGGCAGAGCCAGGAATAGAACCTAGATCTTCTGAGCCCCGCGCTACCCACTAGGCGACGCTTCCTCAATTTCTGTGTTGCAGACCCCTGCCTGGCTGGCTCATTTGTTTGACTGCAGGAAACCTTAGCAATAGCTCCGTATTCAGCACAGGGAAGATAGAGCAGAAAATCTGAGAAGGGGGACAGATGACATGTGTAAGCTCTTTGGGGCAGAGACTCTTCTTGTTCTGTTTTTACAGCACCTGGCACAATGGGAACCGGGTCCATGACCGGGGCTCCCACATGCTACTGCAATACAAATGAATAATAGATGGGGGATGCTGATTCATAGGTCCCTAGGGCCTTTGGCGTGACGCTGTAGTCCTGGTTTTCTCTGGGGTTCTCCTAGTCCTTCCCCCAAAGCGGGGCTGGGAGAAGGGGATGCAGTCAGATGAAGGTTCCTGGCCTTGCACTGGAAGACGGAAGCTCATAGAGTAAGGAAAGGAGATTCATTTGTACCCCAGTATTCCTCAGGGGAAGAATGACTTTTGTTTCCGCATGGGAGGAAGGAGCAGAAGTGCCACGGGGCACGGCTAGGGAAGCGGCAGCCCTGCCTCCGAAGCGTTCATTAACGTGGGGACCGGGGAGAAGGAACCAGGCTCAGTGCAGAATTAGAGGCTGTAATTTTCAGATTGTGGAGCTGGGTGTTTATATAATTAGCATTAATGAGTTACATGTGTACTGTGAAAGGAGCGCGCACCCGCGCGAACAGGCTGGGCGTAGGTTAGATAACAAGAGAGCAGCTGGATTAGTCTCTTGATTAAAGGTACAAGCAAGTGCGCGGAGCCTCTCCAATGCTTGGGGCCTGGATTAAAATGAGATCCAGAGAGTTACAGCCCAAAGGTGTTAGCCCAGAGCTACAGGGGTTCTTTCACCTTCCCTACGCAGCTGGTCCTAGCCTCTGCTGGAGACAGGGCATTGGGCTATATGGACCCATAGTCTGCTCAAGGTTCTTCAGTGTGTGGGGCTAGGAGTTTGCTTTGGCTTCTTATAAAGCAAAGGGTTGGCAGTGAGGCTGATCCTCATTTTACATGGGGAAACTGAGGCACGGAGAGGGGAGGCTTGTCACCAGTAACTAGTTTTGGCCAACCTGAAATGTCGTTGGGCCTATTCTACTTGACAACTTCCCCTGTAGAGTCCCTGCTAGAAAAGCTGCGGCTCATCAAGGGGGTCTGGGCGGGGTGGGGGGTGTTTTCCATACTGGCAGCCACCTTAACTAGGTCACAGGAAATGCCTCCCGCCTCCAAAGGGTGGAGTCAGGGCGCTTTTGAGTGCTTTGAACCTCAGTCAGAGCCCTGGGTTCCCCGCTGTAACCCCGTGCGGCCCTTCAGTACGCCATGGACCCAGAGCTCGGAGACATACCTGCCGGGTACTGACCCGGCCTACACCCCCCCACTGGCCCGATTCCTGCTCCAACGAGGCCTGCTGCTTCCAATTCATAATAAGGTTTTCAGAGGCTGGGCAGCCCATCCTGAGCCCATGAAGCAGCAGGCTAGGCCACCGTCCTGCGGGACTGCTGCTGAACACGCGGGGGAGGCGAGCCGTTCATCTCTCCACCACATGGGAACTAGGGAAATCATGGGGAGCCTGGAAACTTCTGCCTGTCCCACAGCTCTTCTGCAAGGGGGCACAGGGGCGGTGAAAACTCACGTCTGGGTCCCCTTTGCCAGGACTGCACCTTTGTAGACCTCCTCCTGAGATCCCAGAGCGCAGCGAGGACCTGGGGGAACCCCTGAGGATGCTACAAGGCCCCTGAGCTTCCTTCCCACCCCGAAGAAGACAACTCGAGGTGGTGGGAGCGAAGGCTGTGTCTGTAGTGAAAGGGGGGCCCTGAGCCTTCACCAGACCTCGGTCAGATTCACGAAACCAGCCAGAGTCTTGTGGCTTCTTCATGGCGTTTCCCCAATGGGGAGTTCGGGGTAGAGCGGCAGCAAAGCTTTGGAAGGCTGGTGACAAAAGATCTCAGGAGGAAACCCCGGTGGGTTGACCTCCGCTCAGCAGCGGCTCGAGGTGGGGGAAAAAATCCGTCTCCAGTGCTCTAAAGCCTGGCCGGAATTACAGTACATTTTCTCCTTCTCTTCCCACAGTTAATTCTGAATTACCCCTCTCCTCTGCTCCCACCCCCCCTTCAGTGGGGAGCGACTTTGTGCAGAGATTAGCGGATCCTGCCGGCCTCGCAGTCATTCCATTTGATTAAAAATAATTAAAAAGCAGAGGGGATGTAATTTTCCACGCACAGGAGCCCCGGGGAAGCTGCTAAAGTTAGCAGTGTAATAGGACAGCGGAGCATCCCGTTTGAGAGCTTTAGCCTGCATTGTATTATGAATGATGTTCGGAAGGTGCCGTTTAAGCACTACTGGGCTGATTACCTGCCTGTTACCTCACTGCGGGAACACTAGTGAGTGGAGAGGGCAGCTGGAGAGCAGTCTGGGGGGTGACTTCCAGTTTGCAGGGAGAACTCCAGGGAGGCATTTGCAGGGCAACAGTATTTAAGACGCTGGTGGGAGGTGGAATGACAGATTCCCAAAGGTGGTTCCCAGGATGTAGCAATGTATGCACCATAGTGGTGAGCACGGGGGCAGGGAATCCCCCTGAAGCCAATGGGACTGGATGTGTGAGTAGGCAAGAGATAGCCCAGCCCCTAGGGCAGAGGTGAGCAAACTATGGCCCGCGGGCTACATCCGGCCCGCGGGACCCTCCTTCCCGGCCCTTGAGCTCCCGGCCGGGGAGGCTAGCCCCGGGCCCCTCCCCGGCTGTCCCCCATCCCCCCCCAGCCTCAGGGGCTCAGGCTGCGAGCTCCTGCCCGGCAGCGCGGCTGCAAGAGCCGCCGGCCTGCCCCGTTGCTCTAGACTGTGTGGTGGCGTGGCTGGCTTCAGCCGGGTGGCGAGGCTGCCAGTCCTGGTGCTCTGAGCAGCATGGTAAGGGGGCAGGGAGTGGGGCAGTTGGATAAAGGGCGGCGGGTCCCGGGGGGCAGTCAGGGGACAGGGAGCGGGGGTGTTGGATAGGGGTGGGAGTCCCGGGGGGCCTGTCCGGGGGCAGAGGTGTGGATAGGGGTCAGGGCAGTCAGGGGACAGGGATCAGGGGGATTGGATAGGGGGTGGGGTTTTGGAGGGACAGTTAGGGATGGGGGGTCCCGGGAGGGGGCAGTCAGGGGACAAGGAGCAGTGGGTTTGGATGGGTTGGGGATTCTGAGGGGGGGCAGTCAGGGGGCGGGAAGTGGGAGGGGGCAGGGGCCAGGCTGTTTGGGGAGGCATAGCCTTCCCTACCCGGCCCTCCATACAGTTTCGGAACCCCCATGTGGCCCTTGGGCCAAAAAGTTTGCCCACCCCTGCCCTAGAGTTTGGAACGCCATCTAGAGGTAGGTCTAATTCTAGCGCCGCACGACCATTGAAACGGGACTTCTAGGGAGAATTGCTAACGGGGAGCAGGGTGGATGGGCCAGTGGTTTGCTGGGGACCTGGGAGACCCAGCTTCTATGTCACAGAATTCCTTGGGCGAGTTGCTTACGGTATGTCTGCGCAGCAGGTGATGGGTGTGATTGCCACGGGTGTAGACAGACCTGAGCTAGCGTTAGTGTGGCGGCCTTAGGTGCCGATGGTGGTAAAGCCTCATCAGCATGGGCTGGAACGCGTACGCAGGTGGCTAGCCCGCACTGATATCTGCCCTGAGCTAGCTCATGTCTACGGGTGCTGCACTCCCGCCCTGGGATTTCAGCGTGGACAAACTCAGTCGCTCTGAGCCATCATGAGCCTCCCTAGCCGGAGACGATCGCTCTGCCTTATTGTAGGGGGCTGCTATGAAGATGAACACATTAAAAGATTGTGAGGTGGTCAGATACTACAGTCCCACAGAAATACCTACAATAGCCATGGCTGGAGAGCGAAGTGCGGTGGGCTAACAGCAAACCACCACGCCTCTGGCAATGGGCTGCCTCGGGGGGTGCTCATGGGGTAGCTTTATCATGCTCGGCCTTCCCCACCCCACCTGTTTCTAAATCGGAGTCAGGACCCAAAACAATCTAAAAAGCCAAACCCCACTTCCCACCCCAGTTTGGAGTCTGTTTTAGTTGCCTCTAAAGAGCCCTGGGGTCATGTGCTTTTTACAGAGAAGCATGAAAACACGGGGGGCTAGAAACTTTCACATACTCACCTGACTCCAGCCGCTGGAACTTCAAGGAAAAAAAGCCCAAATAGTTTGAGACTTGTGAGAGTTGGCAGCTCTGCAGAATGAAGTCACTGGTTTGAGTCTGGGGTTCTGTGAATTCAAAGCTGCTGTTTTTAACAGCAGGTGTGGTCTAGGACTCCTGGGCTCCTTCCCTTGCTCTACCATCAATGGTGTAGTGCAGGGCAAGTCTGTTTCCCTCTCTGTGCCTCAGTTTCCCTATCTGTGAAGTGAAGGATAACATCCACCTTTGTAAAACACTTTGAGATCTCAAGTATCAGAGGGGTAGCCGTGTTAGTCTGGATCTGTAGAAGCGACAAAGGGTCCTGTGGCACCTTATAGACGAACAGAGGTATTGAAGCATAAGCTTTCATGGGTGAATACCGAAGATGTGGGTATTCACCCACGAAAGCTTATGCTTCAATACCTCTGTTAGTCTAGAAGGTGCCACAGGACCCTTTGTCACTTTGAGATCTACCACTAAAAACAGCTAAGTATTATTATTTTATTTCTTACATTAAAGCATACACCTCTCAGCCCGCACTGCTGCTGGTGCAAAGGACTTTGGCGGGGGTGAAAGGGGATAAAAGGTGTCTACTATAGATAGAAGGGCAGAGGCGTGATTCTGGAAGAAGTAGTGCCAGGCGAAGGGGACTGGGTAGGCTGCTGAGCCGGAAGCCCCCAATCTTTGCTGAGGACCCCCGTGCTCACACAGCTGGGTCTGGCTATTTGTTGGTCAGTGTCCTCTGATCAGGTGTACACCCTGCCACGTTTGCTTTGTGTAACCCGCTGGTGACTGCGTGTTACAGGTCCTTGTCTGTGCCGAGCTACAGGGGTGTGTGTGTGGGTGTGGGTGTGTGTGTGAGTGAGAGAGAGAGAGAGAGAGAGAGAGAGAGAGAGACGGCAGAGCCGTTCCTGGGGTATGGCGAATCGTGGCCCGCCGGTGCGATTGGCCAGCGCCGGGTGCAGTCAGTCCTGGAATGACAGATGCGTCACTTCCGCCCCAGCCCCGCACCCCCCTAGGGACGGCCCTGGTGATGGGTCCCCCTCTGTACTGATCCACAGCTGATAGCAGTTGTTACAGCTGTTGCCTCCAGAACTTTAGTTCAGGCTATGACAGGCCATGCTCTGAAAGTTCCCCGTTCAATCCCCAGGGTTTCTGCCTGGAGGGCGGCCGTTGTGTTTTGCTCTCACTGTTATTTCAGTGTCTGGATGAAGAGACCTAATTTCTTCGGCATGACTGCAGGAAACATTTAAGCAATCGGTTTCTGCTGCTCCCAGCTCTGCCCGCGATCTCATTATTGTCACTGCCAGACCCACGCCTCTCACTTCTGGCTGCGTTCCTCCATCTATCTTTTGTGAGACGCAGACTCTGTGCATGTCCCCGGGTCTCCTTCCTTCCGGGAGCTCATTTTTTTGTTCTGTTGGTTTGAAAAAAAAATAAATAAAGGGGGATTTTAAAGTCGCTGATTTCATGGGCGTGCCAGGCAATGAGGCCCAGAAGGTGGCAGTTCCCGCTTATCACTGCTAGTGCTTGGGTGAGCAGACCGCAAGTGTGAAAAATCGGGGGAGTAATACAAGACACAGCCCGAAATATCGGGACTGTCCCTATAACATCAGGACATCTGGTCACCCTATTCCCGGCTGGCCCCTCCAGGATCACCCTGGATTCCTCCCTTTTGCAACCCATGCAAGTGCTGTGTGTGGAGGGCATGTAGGGCCCTGGCTCATGAGCGGTTTTCCTTCCGATCCCCGTTGGGGGGTGTCACGCTGCTGTTTGCACAGTGGTAGCATAGTGACCTCCATCCTCGCTGACCCACCAGTGGCCTGAAAGCGTGTGTGTCTGCAGCATGATCCAGCCTCTGCCTCTGGGGGCTGTACCCAACTCCTGCCCCCCCGTGGCTCTGGCCCAGCAACCCCTAGGCCACGCCGACGAGTGGAGTCGGCAAGCCACCCCAGCCAGGGATCAGGTGTGATACTGACCACCTGCTTTCTCTTGCATTCGGAGGGGGTGCTGCGTGTCCCTCAAGCACTGCTCTGCCTCATCAGCCTGCGGAGGTGTGGCCTTCCCTTCCGGAGTATGAACGATCCCCTAGGAAACATCAGCAGCCCTCGCTGGCCTGCTCTCCTCTGTGGCCATGAGGCGCTCGCTTGTTTCACTGCAGTTACCCTTCAGCTGCGCTGTTCTGCGTGGAAGATGGCCTGGGCGCTTCAGCTGGTAGAGCAAGAGTGAAAATGAGAGGCCCGGCTTCACTGGGTGCCCCCTGGGGAATTCAGGGAAGGGGCCAGCTTTGCCATTGTGGGGCGGGATGCAGTGTCACGGCGGCATTCGGGGACAGGCCGGGGCCGCTGGGGGATACAGGGAGAGACATGGGAGCGTAGGACATGGGCCGGCGTGGTGAAATGTGGCACTGAGGAGACTTTTAGCGTTTACCCTTTCTGCTGCTTTCTGGATGGCTGGACTCGGGGTTTGAGCGGTTCTCAACCTATCTACCGTTGTGGGCTACATATGCAGCTCGTTATGTGGGCTGCATCCACACAATATATATACTAGCTATACAGCCCTGAGGATGTCACGTAGGCCACAGCTCTGTGCCGATCAGGCCATGGGGTGAGAACCTCTTAGACCATTAGAACTGCATGTGGGAGACCTGGGTCTAGTCTGAGCTCTGCTCTTTGAGAGGAAGGCTGACTTTGTGGTTAAAGACCCTGGACTGAAGCTCTGCCAGGCTCCCTGTCCCTTCCCCTCTTTGTGCCTCAGTTTCACCATTTGTAAAATGGAGATAATAGCACCTCTGTACCTCCCTGGGCTGTTGAGGCGACATACACGAGACATATTTTGATACAATGGTGATAGGGGGCAATATAAGTACCTAGAGAAATCACCTTCAAAGGCTTAGGGTTTGTCTACACAGAACTTTGAGTGCACGCCAGCAGGGTCTACACGGACCAGTTAATGCACAACATATTAGTGCGCTTGAGAAATGACACCCCTGTAGAACGCATTACCCGCCATGTAGACAAGCCCGTAGTTCGCAACAACAGGATTTAAACATAGATTTGGATTTCAGGGTCTGCTCCTTTCATGCCGTGTTCCTGAATGACCCCTGACTTCCGCCTTTAGTCACACGGGTCCCCGTGATGTTCATTTGGTACCAGGCCTCTTGATGGGGATTAAATCCTCCTCGCCGCAAAGGAGAGCGCTCTGGTGAGTCGCTGGCTAAAGGGGAAGTTTCCCCCCAATCGTAGCCGCCCTGCGTAATGTGAGTTGACAAGCCGTTGGCGGAGGGCACGGCCGATGAGGGATGTTGTCGGAAGAAAGCTGTTTTATTTATAGCGGGCGAAGGTTTGGGTTTGGAATAGTTTCCAGGAGGAACGTTAACCTGCTCTTGGGGGCAAGGGATGAAGGGTTGTAATTGGCAAGGCTGAGGACCGGAGGGCACTGGTAACTGACTTGGCTGTACCTGATCAGAGATTAATAGAGCAGCAGAATACTCTGCTCTACCTCTGCTGGTATAGCAGCGTAGCTTGCGCTGGCCAGCCTTGCAGTCAGGGCTGAGGACGGAGGCTCTTTCACACTCCCATCCTGTTTTCAGGCCCTTCGTGTCGCTTTGCCACTTGGGCTGAGTTTTCTCGTCTCTTGTTCTCAGCCCGGAGGTGGCTTTTTCTTGGGAAGTTTCGATCCTAATTCCATGTGGCTGTTTTCTCCCCAGCGCCCCCTGAGAAAGCCGAGGGTGGGAAAAGTGTGTGTTTTGCTCTTTCCCAGAGACCTCTGTGTGAGTGTTCACAGAACTCAAAAACTGTTTTCTTTTTCTCTTTTTCCTCCTAAATATCAGGTCTGTAACCGATTCAGTACCCTCTGAAAACGAGTTGCTTTAATACATCCGAAGAAAATTAGTTTAGCAATAAGGACATTGTCAGCAATTAAAAAATAACACACAATGGCTCCAACGCCGGCATAGGTGTGAGTGAGAGAGAGCACCAGGCTGGGAGTCTGGAAACCTGCCTTCTTTTGGCTCTGCCGCTAGCTCAGTGAGGTAAAGCTCCGTGTCTCAGTTTCCCCTCTGTAAAATGAAGCTAACAATGCTTGGCTGCCATTCAGAAAACACCCGGCGATCTATGGCTGAGAAGTTCAAAGTAGCATTAGCTGCTTTTAACAACACAGGAAGGCACCACATTGTGGATGTAAAGAAACACCCCACATCTGTAAACAATATAGGAGGGGTATAGAAATACTGCGAGGTAGCGCTCCGTGATTGGCAGCGTCAGCACTTGAAGTGGGATAGGTGGGGCTGGGATAGGTGGGAGAGCAGAGGAACACAAGGTGTAATGCCGGAGAACTTGCCGTATTCCTGGGCAGGAGTTAAGCTGATGGCTTGTCAAGGAGCGAAGAGTTGTGAAAGTTCTTCTAACTTCCATTGACTTCAATGAGAGGCTGCCGAAATATTTCTAAGGATCTGGGCCCGTGTGGCTTGTGTCACGGAGTATGGGGGAGTTCGGCCCTGCACCCCTCTTCCTGGGATTCACTGGGAGTCTCAGCCAGCCAATAGAACAGAAGGTTTATTAGAGATGCCAGGAACACAATCCAAACAGAGCTTGTCAGTACAACCAGGACCCCTCAGTCGGGCCCTTATGGGGGGCAGGGAGCTTAGACCCCAGCCTGGGGCTCCCTGCGTTTTACCCCACAGCTCCAAAAGGGGGGCAGGGAGGCCAGACTCTGTCTGTGCCTCCCTCCATGTTCCCCAGCTAGCTCCAAACTGAAACCTGTCCAGCCCCTCCTCCTCTTCTTTGTCTCCTTCCCGGGCCAGCAGGTCACCTGATCCCTTTGTTCGAACACCTTTAGCTCGCACCTTTGCACAGAAGGGGCTCAGGCTATTAGTTGCTAGGAGACAGAGTGTCGCCCATTCTCTGTGTCCAGGCCCCTGCCCACACCTGCCTTTTAGGGCTCTGTAACAATCATGCACCCTTGTCCCACCACCTAGATACTCAAGCACTGCATAGGGAAACCGAGGCACCCACACAGTACTCAGGGAGAACATTAACAACAGTCCTATTTCGTCACAGCTTGCACCTAGAGGGCCTGTCCAGACTAGAAAATGTCTCCAGTGCTATGGGGAAGCAGAGGGATTTGGGCTTTGTCAGGGAAAAGCTGCCCCAAAGAGCCAACCCGGGTAGCCAAGCAGAACTAAACAGCGGGCCGCACAGAGGACAATGGAGCGGGATTTACATAGATGTAAACAGAGAGCAGACTATCTGTTCAAAAATGGGTCATGTAGGGGCCCTGTCTGACCCAGTTGTGTCTCAGCCTGTGACTTTCATTAAGGGCGAGGACAGCTGCATGTGCAGATGGAGGAGAGGCAGGGAAAATGCAAGCCTCGCAACGAGTAAGGCTTTGCTGGACCCAGTGGCCCAGATTAACCTTTTTTTTTTAACAACGGCCTGAGTGTTGCAGCCTGCGTAGCCATTTGCATATAGTTCCCACAGTGCCGTGCGGCTGCAGCACGCCCCCTCGCCATACTCCAGTGAGCAGTTGGATTGTGCAAGTGGCTGGGGACACTGAGGCGTATTTGAATGTTGCGTGTGGATGTTATATGGTGGTTGTCTTAGCCTTGGCCGTTGCCCAGCCGGTTTTGCACCAGTGATTTCCTGAGCCTGCTGCGGGTCTGTTCTTCACTGGCTCAGTTGCGCCCTAGGAAAATATGCAGCCGGCAGATAGCACCAGAATAAAGCAGGTGTTGGCAGCGTGTGGTGATCTGATGGGACCAGGGCTGAGAGAGGCAGAATGGAGGCGGGGTTGGCCTGTGTTTACCATGTAGCTTATCTCTGAGAGCGGGGCCCCCGAACTCACTCATTTTCAGTTCAATCCAAAGAAACTCTATTGGCATGACCAGCGATACAAGTGTAACGAGAGAGACGGGGGGGGGGCGCAGATATTGGTCCGGGGGAGAGTCAAGCTGTCCGGTTTGATTCCCCCATCTCCATTTGTCAGCAGCATCCATCCCTGATCCAGTTTATTACCTGACGCAACACCCTCTCTGTCCTTTCTCCTAGGGTCAGGCAGTCTTTCCCCACACACTTTCGATACAATGTCTTTTATGATGCCCGATCACTTATGGAAATCTCTGTCTCATGCCAATGCTGGAGCAGAAAGCACCTCTTTGTCTCACCATCTCCTCTGTGTTCATGACTGCACCATCTCTTGTTCTCAGGGTTCGGATTGTTTCATGCCTTCCAGTGTCCACCTCTAGTGATTCTGCATTTGGCAAGCGTCTGCCTTAGTTTTGCATGTGTTTTATTGGCATGTGGGATCTTGCTGGATCCTGTTTGTTTCTCTTTCCTGTGCACCACCCGACCCCACCTTTCCTATCTTCCCTCTGTGATGTTGCACCCCATAATGCTTTATAGAAATATGCTTATGAATGTAAATATGACATAACTGGAATATGTTTTATGCTAGATATGCCATGTAACATATCTTTGCAAAGGTTATGTTCTACTGAATATATTCATCCTATTCGTATGCACGTATCATTTTTATATCTGAAGTTATGAGCATTAGCTCTATGCTTGTATTTAAAGTGTTTGCTGTAGACAGCACATAAGGCAGATTTGGTCAACGTAGTGTGAAGGGATTATTCAAGTAATTGGGAGTACTTGGCCAACAATGGACCTTGATAGACGCCAATCCACATCTGAGCTTTCCTGGGAACATTCAGGCTAACATGGGGTCAGCCTGTAAAGAACTGAGTCGTGCATGGACATGTGACTCCAAAACTCCATCTTGTAGCTGTAATTCTACACAGGTGGAGAGAGGGGTTTCCACCCACAAGAGGAAGGCTATATAAGCCCCTGGGAAACCCCTCCATTTTGTCTTCAGCTGGCTCAAGAGAGAGCCTCTCCATCCCAAAGGATGCCTGAAAGAAACTGGAACAAAGAACAGTAACTTCAGGGGTGTGAGTGATTGCTGGACCCAGACTAGGAGGAAATCTAGTCTGTAAAAGAGGCTTGGAACATCTCTGAGGGTGAGATTTACCTGCATTTGGTTTCTTACTGTATCAGGTGTAGACTTGCATGTTTTGTTTTATTTTGCTTGGTAATTCACTTTGTTCTGTCTGTTATTACTTGGAACCACTTAAATCCCACTTTTTATATTTAATAAAATCACTTTTTACTTATTAATTAACCCTGAGCAAGTATTAATTCCTGGGGGAGCAAACAGCTGTGCATATCTCCCTATCAGTGTTATAAAGGGTGAACAATTTATGAGTTTACCCTGTATAAGCTTTATACAGAGTAAAATGGATTTATTTGTGGTTTGGATCCCATTGGGAGCTGGCTGGGTGTCTGAGTGCTGGAGACAGGAGCACTTCTTAAGCTGTTTTCAGTTTAGCCTGCAGCTTGTGGGGGATGTGGTTCAGACTTGGATCTGTGTTTGCAGGAGGCTAGCGTGTTTGGCTCAAACAAAGCAAGGTACCAAAGTCCCAAGCTGGCAGGGAAAATGGGCTCAGAGGTAGTTTAGGCACATCAGGTGGCAGTCCCAAGGGGGTTTCTGTGATCCAACCCGTCACACCCTCCCCAACTAAAAATCCCTCCCCAGCTTTATTTTAGAAAGAGAGTCCAGCTGTGGTAAGAAAAGTCTCGTCCCAAATGGCTTCTTCAAATGTTGCTCTTATCTTTCTCTCTCATCCCGCTGCACTTGTAGAATGAGCCATCATTAGTATGACAGGGGAGACTTGTATATCCGCTCTGCTGCCCTGACCTGCTCCTTATTGCAATTCCCTGCATTACCTGAGCAGGCACTTGGGGGAGGAAGGGGAAAAACCTGTTTGCAAAGCACGCTGCAGGTGAGAAGTGCCAAGGATCATGATATGTAGTGCCTGCTTTGCAAACCTAATGCAATTTCCCACGGATGGAAACCTGCCTCATTCCTCTCTTGCATCCCTACCAAAGGCGACAAGTTTGCTTTGAATGGGAGGGCTTTTTGCATCTCCTGATTGGCCTCCCCTGCTGTTGGGGCCGCCGCCCCGTCCCTTCCCTTGCTGAGTAACTGCAGCTATTCCCCTTCCAACCACAGAATGTCAGTGGCATGACCCAGACAAGGTGTTTATGTTGGTGTATTTAAAATGAAGGTGGTGCCAGAGGGACAGCCCTGGATGCCGGGGTCCATAGACTAGAGCTACAGCAGCACAGGGTTCTCCCACGCAGCAGCCCTGTCCTGGAAAGGGTGGGGAAGGAGTTGAGTCTCCACAGCCAGCTTAGTCCTGGGCCTCTGCTGAGACTGCAGACAAGTTGTCCGTTCTCTCAGGCAAGTGCCACTTAGAATGAACAGGTTCTTCTTCCCACTATTCTTGTATGACAGCATCACCTAGAGGCCCTATCCAAGATCAGGACCCTCGTGGGCTAGGCACGGTACAGACACCTCGTCAACAACAGAGAGACCAGACGGACAAGTTAGCGAATGGTGCATTGTAGCGTCACACCCTGGCTTGCTGGTAGTAACGTGCTGTGCAAGCCCAAATGTGGGAGGGGAAAGTGACATGGCTGAGGGTCACCCAGCAGGTTATGGGAATTTTAGCTGTGAGTTCAATGGGGAGCAAAGTTAGACCAACACTGAATGCTTTTTAAAATCCTCCCCTCCTTGTCTGGTAGGAATTGGACAAACTTGTTTTACATACCCTCCAAAGCCTCTTTGCTGGACTAACAACCTGCTTTGGGCTGGATTTGAACCAGTGGCCTTCAGATTAAAGGCTCACTCTTTGTGCTCGCCAGTGCCACCCTTTTGAGATTGAAGAGGACTCTGAGCTGTCTTCCCAAGAGACCAAGAAAAGCCTGGCCTGGCCCTAAAATGAATTATCTCCTTGCTAAAGCATCTATTCAATTATTATTACGTGCATAAATGCTGCAGAGGTGCAAAGTGTTTCTGATTTGTTTTTTTTATTTTAAGTCCCATGTTAAAAAAAACCAACAACCCTCAGATTGAAATTGGTTTGCGTGTGTGCACGGGCTGAGGGAAACATCTGTCCGGTAAAGAGTCTGTCCCCTCCAAAGAAACAGCCCTCGTTCCCAAGAAATCCTCGGGCTCTCCGGCACAACCACAAACCCACGCTGGCTGATTTGTCGAGCAACACGAGGCCAGGGCGGGGGCGCGGAAGAGCAGGGCGACAAAACTAAGTCTCCCATAAAACCTCCGCCATCACTGCTACCACTTTTAGACTGTTCACGGCAGCCATAAACCACAGTTGGGCACTTTATTACCGCGCCAAGGCATTATATTTTAATGGCAAAATCAGTAATGTGAAGATGCGGTAGTAAAATATGCCCCCTCCCCCACCCCACGTCGTTAAAGGACTCCAGGAAGATGAAGGCCCAGGATGTACTCCGTTAGCTTTACAGCGATCAGCTAAGCACCCTGATGGCAGGGAGAGAAATTATAAATAAAACTTTACTGCACTAGAGTAAATGCTGCTAAACATACTTCACATCTGTGCGGTGGAGAGAGATAAATATTAAATCTATAATTTATGTAGATGGTTTCCAAGCCGCACGGAGGGGACTGGTAGCGGCTAATAAAATGCAATATATCAAGAAGACTTATCAATACAGCAAATGCAATGCTGGTAATAATTTGCATGTAGATTGGATAGAGGATGGTAGACCAGACCTATCCACGTACTTGCATCTTCTTCACGAGGCTGCTGGCTATGTTTGACTGATTTTGATTTCTTTTAAAAAAGTTTTGGTACTTTTTGAAAAGGGCTTTTGGTTATGACCCTGTTCTGTGGAAAAGTTGACTCACCACGAGGGTAACCACTCATGGCTGGGCATAGCATACAACTGTTTTGTCATCTAGCACCCCTTGCTGACAGCCATTCCAGCCCTGTGGTGGTCTCTCTTTTCATCACTCATTCCTCTATCCAGCTCCCTTTAAAGTCTCTTCTCGTCTTGGGTATGGGCAGCCTGCCTGGACCCTGTACCTCACGACACTGGTCATCGATATGACTTCTGCTCCTGGTGGTATCCTCTTCTGTTCCACTCTTCTGTCAGAGATCTGGCCCTTGGGCTTTTCCCTGGAGCCTTTTAATCAAACTCAAAAGCAAACCACCACAAAAACCACTTCTGCCCCATCCTTTGGGGTTTTATTCCATCGTTGGTCCTCCCTCCACTCTTCATTCTTCTGCAGCACCTCATGATCTTTAACATTTATTTTCACAATGCCCCTATGTCTTAGGCTAGTGCTCTTATCTTCATTTTACAGGGGAAACTGAGGGAGAGAGCAGCAAAATGACTTGCCCATGGTCACGCAGGAAGTCTGTGGTGGGGCAGGGCATCAAATTAGGTCTCCCAAGTCCTAAGGTCATGTCCTGAATGACTAGACCATCCTTCCTCTGAGCAGCTAGCTAATTGTTGTCAAATTGCGTGCTTGGCCAAATGATGTCTATGAAACTAGGATGAGACTGGTTTGTGTCCTGTTTTGAGGCTGAAGCCCTCCAGCTCCAGAAGAGAAATGCCCTAGTCAGTGTCTAGCCATGTGGGCTAATTATGTGGAGGGTGAATTTCTGAAGCAGTCCGGTCTGTACATTGGCTAAGATCTAGTGAAAACAGGAGCGAGGGGCATGGTGAGTTCTGGGACAGGCTTCCTCCTATTGTGAACTGGAACAGCCCTGCTGATGATCATGAGCTGTAGAGGGAGCCATGAAGACGTTAACGGGATTTTGTTTCACTCCTTGCACAAACCATGTAACTGTTATGGATGATTCTGTCTGGTGCGGATCTGTTTTTCATTAGCAGCACACAGAAGGCTTATAAAAAGCAGGTGTTTGCATCCTTATTATTGGTCACTACTCGGTGTCTGAATCAGAAAGTTATTTGTGGCGCCAGCGTTCACATCGTCGAGGTCGGGGAGGCAGGAGGGAGAACACAGGGCCAGAAACATGGGGTGGAGAGAGGCAGGTGAAGGGAACCGGTGGAGGGAGAGAGTGGGGGTGATGGGTTGGGGTGGAAACACTGAAGGTTAAATGAAACTTGCTGACGCCATCTGAGACACTTCTCTGAGGCTACCCTCCTCGCCAGCTCTGTGCCTTTCCCCGTAAGCCAAGAGCATACAGAGTCCAAATAACTAGGCAGCTCCCGCGGGCTGCCAAATGAGTGGATCTTAGGAGAGCAAACAGGCTGCCAAAGCCTGCTGGGCCCTTATTTCAAAAGGTAAAGAACAGGAGGTGAGCAGGTGGATGGGAGTGGAAGGGTGGCCTTGTGGGCCAGCACTCAGGACACCATGGTTCTATTCTTGACTCCTTAGTAACCCTGATCTTCATCTGGAGCATGGGAATACGTTCTTCATCCATCGGTGTGCGTGAGATGTTACGGTGGGAGTCGTGCAGGCAGTCTAAACGCATGGGAACTGGAAGAAAGATACCAAGGTCTAGTTCAGGTACATGGCTGAGGAATGTCTTATGTCAGCCATTTTGATCCAGACCCAACTAGATGGTTGAGTTTTGCTTGGGGCTTGAGCGAGAGCTCTGACCCGTTCTTATTTTGCCGGAATGAGTTTATCCATCTTTCCCTAAGATACAGGAAGGGGTGTGTGGAGTGGGGGGTGGAGGGGCAGATGCATTCTAGAGCAGGATCTTGACTTTTTTAAAGCACATAGTACATGAAATAATGGACTCTCTCAGATGTAGTTCCATGTCCAGGAAGAGGAGATGTCTTGCTTTGGTTTTATGGACTCTGCGAAACCCCTTACTGGAATTACAGCTGTGTTATGCAGAGCTGGGAGTCGGGGTGTTGTTCTGTACGCGATCACTGGTATTTACAACATACGGGGACACCCCGCACTGCACTGTACCTTGAAAGCTAGAGGGTGCACCTGACTGGGCACAGGACTGAGGAAAGACCTAGCAGGGATCAGAGTCCTTGAGTGAGAACCAATACACTGGGATTTCTTCATGAGGAAATGGGGAAGGCCGAAGGCTGGGGCATGCCTGACTCACGGGTGAGTGTGTGATACAAGTCCCACTCTGGCCAGTCCCCAGAGACTAACAATCTGTTCTTGTGAAGCAGTGGCTCACTGTCTTGGCTAGCAAGTTTTAGCTCAAGCTATAGCAGCCGATGCTTTTAGCTTTGGAGGACTCTGGTTTGATCCTGGTTGTTGGCAAGATGTCCGCCGTCAAACACCAGGTACCTCTAAGGCTGCTTGAAGAGCTGATTTACCCTGACCACAGAGACTGAAATCCCCACTGCCGTGCCCAGACTCCGCCCTGGTACTGCAGGGAGGCAGTACCCACTTGGTCAGCACGTCACACCCTCCTCTGGAGACGTGCTAGGCTCCAACCACTGAAGTTCTCCTCCTTCAGCCAAAGCCGGCTTCATGCTTGGAACCGGGGGAAGGTAGCAGCCTTTTGGCTCCTTACTAAGGGGGACAGATCGACAGCGTATGTCAATCGATGTAGCTCCACTGAAGTCAACAGCGGTGCACCGATTAACACGAGGTGAGGTTCTGAGCCGGTGTTTGCTGGAGCCCAGTGCCCCGATTCCAGTTCTCGCCCCAGATCCTTTTGTCTCTAATGGGATTTTTGCAACCAGCTCCTCTCCCTTCGAAGAAGGAGCCTGGCTGGTGAGAGCTCTGTTGAACACAGACGTTTTGAGCAAGGGCCATATTGATTTGTCCTGCCTGAGGACCCCACGCCTGGTCTGTAGCCTTCCAGGCATAGTGTGTGTGTGAGCGGCAGAAGGCCTGTTTCACAGCAGCGGATGGAAGAGGCAGGATTCCTCGCTCCCTTGTAAGTCTGTTTCCATCCCCCCGGAGCAGCAGCGACAGCTTCCAGAGTAGAAACATGTTCCCATAGAAGAGATTTGTAAAGCAGCTACAGAAATCTCTGCACAGCTTTAGGCAGTGCTCTGGGTTCATGGGCGAATGTGACACAGGCTGCCGGGTTCCCAGGAGATGCTACAGAAGGCCTTGTATTTAGCTGGGGATTGATACTGCTTTGAGCAGGGGGTTGGACTAGATACCTCCTGAGGTCCCTTCCAACCCTGATATTGTATGATTCTCTGATTTTTGTACCTATCAGATTTACCCCTGCTCTGATGGGGTTGCTAGTTCTAATGCTTCTCCCTGGGCAGTCTGTTCATTTCCCCCCCTTCGCACCTCCCCACCCTAGTGTGGGATGGAAGGCACTAACTCCGTCTCTCTCTCCCCCATGGCTCACAGCAGGGTATGGGCCCGGCTGGGTCTGGTGGAGCCGAATGAGGATGAGGAGAGCACAGGCCGGTGTGGGCTTGAGGAGTAACCTAGTACCTAGGAGCGGGCAGTACAAATCGGTGCCCCAAATCTGCCACTTGCTAGACCGGGTGGGTGCAAGGGAGGGCCCAGCTGGGAGCATGGGGCTCAGATCCCAGGACTGATAGCCAATCTGCCTCTACACTTAACTCCTTCAAAGCACTTTCCAATGACTAACTAGTGAGATGCTCCTGAACCAAACCCCTGGGCCCACAAACTTAGAGGACGGCTTGGGGTCTACGCCTGGATCCTCCCTCTCTAGGAGACCGGCCTCTGATCCAACCACTCCCCATCTTTGGGGTGCTCGAAATCCTGATTTGGGGGCTCAGCCCCATCTCTGCCACTTGGCCCTCCTGCTCCCCTTCCATTTTTACAGATGGGCAGAGTGGGCTGCAGAGAAATGACCTGCCCCAGGAGGGAGTCAAGTGTCCGAGCCAGGATGAAATTCCAGGAGCTCCTAGCTCCTACTGCTCTGTTGCTTCTGTGCCTGGACTGGGGGGCAGCCCCCCTCGTAGGAAGGAGAAGACTATGTGATTTCCTGGGACCATCTCAGAGAAGTGTCCGGTCCAGGGCAGGGTTAGGGTGTCAGTGGGCGACTCTAACCCCAGAAGGGGAGATGCAAGGAAAGGGACTCGAACAGAGGCCCTATGCCCAGTTTGCCGGTCCAGGTTCGGATGCCACCAGCTTCCCCTGGATTCAGTTCCACTGTACTCCCTTTCTTCTCTCTTACTCTGCATTTATCCAGGGTGATGGGGGGTGGGGGGGGGAAGGCAGGTGGTCTTTCTCAGGGGCTTTGTGTTCCTTTGGAGCCACTGGGGGAAGCAGAGGTGCCGAAGCGTGAGACTCCATCTCGGGGTGGTGCAGCCCCAGGGCTTCCCTTTACAAAGGAAGCGGAGGTCCAGGGTCTGGTACTGAAGGATGCAGTCCCAGGACTAGACAAAGAAGGGAGGCAAGCTCGCACTGTGGATCTGGGACACCTTGCTTTCAGTGGGACTATGATCTATGCTCAGAGAGAGTCAAATGCGGGTCGAGCACCAGGGAGTATCCAGGGGGCTGGATGCCTCTGTTGGCTGGCGGAACTGGGGTGTAATGCAGACTTGGGTCTGAGTGGGGAGGGAGGCTGGGCTGGGAACGTGGAGCAGAAAGCATTTCCTCGGGCCCATTGTACATTGCACCCAAAGCCCCGTCCCCATCCAGACCCTCATTGCCACAAGCCACCGGCTCCCCACGCTCTGCTTCATTGCATCCCTAATGAGTCCGTCGTTGCCCGGCACTTCATCCAACGGAGTCTCATTACAGTCCATTAATATTTAAAAGCGGGCTGTGAAAGGTGCTAATTATCCTGCCTGCACTGTAGCGTGTCAGGGCAGGGAGTCCGGCTCGCCTGGCTCCCAGCACTGTGGCTGCCCCTTTCGATTGCTTAACAAGAATAAGTTATACCCCAGCGACGGCCCTGCTCCCTGGCGCCTTCGGCTGCCTGTTAGCGTTCACTTATGCAACTGCTTCCGAGGGCCTAGCTGATCCCTGGGCATCTGGTGCTGCTGTCGCTCTGCCGAGGTTTATCCTGGGGTTAGTTTGTTTGCTCTGGTGGGGAAGAAATTAATTCAGACGCTGTCAATCCGAGGCGCCTGCTAGTCTCATTTAGCTATCTCCATCCCTGTGCTTTCACTACAGCACCAAAAGTGTCGTGTCTTCCTTATTATTCAGCTTGCCGACCATCATCGGGGCCCCATTGTGCCAAGTACTGTACACCCACCCAAAGAGCTGACCAAGGAAGTGTTGCTATTAATGTAGATATTGTGGGCCTGCCTATGCTCGAGGGTTCATTCGGATTAAGATAGGATGTGAATTTAAAGGGCAATGGCTGCTCCTGTAGACATCCTGATTCTGGGATGAGAGTGGCTTGTTCTAGTTGGGCCTAAACTACTTTCAAAGTGAATTAAGCTAAACCCAGAACAAGGCACTCCATGTGTAGACAAGACCTGAGACAAACCTTGAGTGATCGTCCCATAGAAAGTCAGTGTCCAAAGCAATATTGGAATCCCAGTGTCTTGTGGCTTAGTCCACTGCCTTAAGCACAAGACTGCGCTGGCCTTAGCTAGCCACTGAATCTAGGAGTCTGTATCCTGTAACCCCAGCATGGTGTGTGATGCTGGGAATGGACTCCAAGAAGTAGAACTGGACAGATAGTGGAAAAATTGTTCTGTGAACATCTTGTTGACTTCTCAGCAGAGTTTGTTTCCCCAGTTCATGCTCCTTTTTTATTCATTTTCCACGTCCATTTGGATGTGTGCCTGCCCCTGTGGAAATGGGGATGCTCAGATGGCAGACGACAGGGCTGTTACACAGGTGCTTAGGACAAGCGGGGAGTTGGGGACACCTTGGGTGGTGATTAGAGCTGGTCAGAGACGCGTCAATGGGACTGCAGTCAATCAGAACAGGAAGAAAACGGGGAAGGGGGATTGTTTTCTGAACAAAAAGTTTTGATATTTTTTCTGAAATGACTTTTGGTTTCAAACGGTGTTTTATTTTGTGTTGTGTCCTGTATCGTTTTAGTCTCTTATAATCAAATCTACAATGTAAAAAGCTGAACTTGAAACCAAAGGATTTTGTCGAAACTAATCATTTTGATGGGCCCGAAACACATTTTTGTTCCCAGCATTTCCTTTTGTGCTGAGTCCCGGCGCCGATCTAATTAATCTCATGGCTGCCGTGACCCATTAGCGAGGGAAATGTGCGGCGTCGGCAAATTCCCAGTGGCTCCTGGCAGAAGGGGAGGCAGCCGGCTGCTTTTAAAGCCCTCGGTAGAGTGGGCACGTGCAGTGCTGTGGAGCCAAAGTCGCTGATGGAGTGGTACCAGCTGCGGGCACAGCACGGGGTCTCCGCCTGCATGCTGGTGTCAGGGGCAGCGCATTCACCCGACGGGGGGCAGGCAGAGCCCGCTGCAGCCATGACCCCGGCTGGCTGACCCACAGCGGTGTTGAGTGCCGGGGAGTGTTGCTGGCAGGAAGTGTGATGCTCTCACAAGTGGGCATGAGGGGTTGCAGGGGTATCTCTATACACAGCACCGCTAGGTGGGCACTTTGTTTAGATAAATGGCCAGTTTTTCAGCCTGAAATGAGCCTACACTGGGGTAAGGGCCACCGCCTCAAATAGTTGCTCTCCAAGGGCCCGATCCTCCTTTTGAAGTCAGTGGCAATCAGCGCCTTGCCGGGTCGGGCCCCAGATTAGAACTTCCCAGTGCGATGACACTAAGCCCTGGCTCGTCCCCTTCCCCTGCAGAAATGCCTTGCGGCTGCAGGCCAGGCCACCTGCTCTTTCCCTGGGAGGGGAGGCGGAGGAGCAGGCGTGGGAATGCTGGGGCAAGGCCATAGGGCAGAAGGATGGTGGAAGGAGAGAAATAAGTGGACAGTGGTAGGAGGAAAATAGAGGGGAGCGAGGAGAGTAAAGACAATGATCCTGCCTCTCCGCTTCTCCATTCCTGCCTGTGGGGCAGAGAAGGGGAGTGGGTCAAGTGGCTTTAAGTCCCCCTGTTCCCTCCCCATGTGCTGGACCAGCTTGGGGCCTGCACAGCCAGCAGCCTCAGGCCTGGCCTAACTTGTGCTCTGCTTTCCACAGCCACTGGGACGCAGGGAAGAGCTGGAACGGAGGGGACACAAATCCCACCCCTATGCAGCCCTGCCCCCTACACAGAGCTGGGAGCAAGGCTGGTAGAGCCCTGATGCCAGCGTTACACTGCCAGGGAGCCCCCACTGCAGGGGGTGAAATCTTGAGGGGGCTTCTAGGCCCCTTCATGCCGCCCAGAGTCAGTGGGACTGGGAATCGGGTCCTATGGGAATGGCCCCCTCTTGAGTGATGCTGGGCCCTTCCTATGTTGCATCTGCCCACCCTCCCACCCCTTGCCGTGATCTGTGACTTCTCCAGCACCAGACTAGGCCCTGGGCCCCCGGCTACAGATCCGAGACCGCAGCTGGCCTAGTCGCACGGGCAGCCCTTCGAGCCAGGTGACTTCGTGCCGCGTTGAAGGATGCTCTACCGCCGCTTCTGAGGCGCGTAATGAGCGAGGCGATGAATCGCTCAGGGCACGTGCCAGGAAAGGGATGTTTATGGGCGTTCTCGTGAAATGTGGTAAGCCCGATGGCGTGTATTGCTGTGGGCACCCATCGGGATCCGTGCGGATAGGGACACTTCTCTCTCTCCTTCCCCAAGGGGCCCAGGAGCGCTGTTCTCTGGAGGAATTTCACATCCCTGCAGAACCTCTTCAAGTATTTGTCGGGAATCTGCAGCGGCTGCCCTGCCCTGCGTGCCTGACCTGCGCCTTATTAGCCTCTGATGCCCTCTAACAAGGATTCCCCCTCTCTCCCTAGCCCAGATGGGTTTAACTTGGGATGCTTCCCCTCTGTTTGCTAGGGAAATCCTATCTCCAGTGCTGGCTTCATTCTCAGAGGGGCTGAGTACCATCCACAGCTCCCCCGGGTTGCAGAGGGACTCCTGGTTCCACAGCACCTCTGAAAGTGAGACCTGCCTGGTGGGGATGCTGGTGTCTTCAGGCTACCTCTGCTGGGGCAGGAGCTGGAGAGGTTTGACATTGAAGGCTGGGTGAGGGCCCCTATGAGCCTTGGGGAGGGAAGGAAGTGGAGTCCGGGGAGGGAAAACTGGGTAGCTATTTTGCCTCAGCACCTTGATGTGGGTGCACTGCTCCCAGGTGAACCCCAAACACTCTGGTCTTTGCAGCTGCACCTTGTTACCCCGAGTGCTGCTAGCTCCGGACATGCAGTGCCTTGCAGCACCGCTGTTCAGAACCCCCGCCTCCTGGCACGTGCAGTCCTGGCATCAGTCATTGGGTGCCCGCAGGCTTTGCTCCAGCCGGCATCCCACGCCCCAAACTGCATGCTCTGGGGAGAACTTCCCACCCCTACTCATGGTGCTGACAGTCCGCGGACTGCATATGATTCCTGCATCAATGGCGTACTATACCGTCTTTGAGCCGTGCTCCATGGCCCAGCTCACACCCGCTGATGGGGGAAGGGAGGGGAGAGAGACAGACATGTGAGCAAACAAGCTATTGCACTGATAAAGTGCCTCCTGCCAGCCGGCTGTATGTCCTCTCAAGCCCCAGATTGACTTTAACAGCTTCGTAGCCCAACTCGCTCTGATGCCCGTGGTGTTGTCCCAGCGATGGGTCTAGGGGAGCTCCTGCCTGGTTTAATTTATCAGGGCTGTGCAGATTCTGCTGCCGTTTATCTTCTAACAGAAAGCTGGTGTTTATGGCGGCTTCTTCAGGAGCCCCCGGAGCGCTACAGAGCTGGGGCTAACGGGGGTAAGAGGAGGGCAATCGGGGCACCTCCCCATCCCTGGTACCAGGGCGGGGAGGCAGGTTGTGGGGAGGAGAACTGCACGGGAGGCAGGGCTGTGCTTCCTGGCTGTGGGCGCGAGGGGCGGCCCGTTAACCTTTCGGAGAACGATGCTCCGGCTGCTTTGTGCCGAGCTGGCAGAGCTCCCGGCGCCGTTTCCACTGGCCGGCCGGCAGCCAAAATGTCTCCGTAGCTAGCTTTTAATTAACGGAAGTATTATTTATTGTTTGCGTCGCTCTCTTTCTGGCCTCTTGGTGTCCTTGCGACAAACAGGCCTCCCAAGCCAGGTGTAGGAGCAGGCTAGCTGGCCACGTGGAGCCCTGAGGGAGGACAATGGATTGTTCTCCGTCTCACCGTTCTGCTCCCATTTGGTTCCCAGCTTTGGGGAGTCAGATGGGTGGATGCTTTTGTTTTGTTTTGCGGGGTCCAAACGATGACTCACAGGGACTCGGCCTAGTACCCGAGATGCAGCCTGCCACTCTGCGATGTGCAGGGGCTTTGGGGACGAGCCAGTCCCTGCACCTTCTCTGACAGGACATCTGAGGCGGCTTCACATCTCCACAGAGATGGTATCTCCTGAGCGCAGTCCCCCTGGCAATCTCGCGATGGCGGCTTGCATGGCAAATTACCCTGAGGGCAGGCATCGAAGGAGAGCGAAACCCATGCGGGAGCTCTCACCACGTGGGCTGAGGATGGGGGGGTGCGGCTCACCCCAGCCCTGGAGAGGAGAGGGAGCGTCGCTCTGCTTTTAGCGGAGGAGGGAGAGATGTGCTGCCCCGTTTCCCCCTCACTCAAATCCCGGCCATGCGAAAAGTGTTGACGCAATTGTAGTTGTGTGATGCGATATGGGGATTTGCCCTTTAAAATATATAAAAAATCAGAATGGAGTCGTGCGTCTCCCTTCCTCTGCCTTTCCTTTCTCCCCGGCATGTTTCCTGGCCTTGGCAGCTTGCTCCCGGTGCGGCTCCTGACATGTGCTTTCCAGCTCTCTGGTCCTGGGCGCATGCTTACCGGCCACCTCATCTTCCTGCTCCTCTGGTTTCTTCTCCCCTGCTTCCCTACACAGGTGTGGACACCTGGCTCATTCTCCCCTGGAAATACTACCCGGTCCTCCTCTCCTCCCACCCCCCTCACAAGTGCGAGATGCCCCTGGACATTCCTCTCCTGCTCCAGGCTTTGTTCTCTGAGCGCGGCTCCTTGTAGCCTTGCCTCCCGTTCGCGCCTAACAGCAGCCCATAGCGCAGGCAGCGTGGGTGGATTCGCCTCCTGGCTTGCAACGGCTCTTCCAAGCACCCCTGCTCTTTGCAGGTCGGAGGTGTGTAGAAGAAGGTGGAACCTAGGAGGAGGAGCCAGGCCAAGTTCACCAGCCTGTTGTCCGTGGGCCACCATCGGGTGCTGGACAGAGCTCCGCTGTTCCATGATATACGGTGACTCTAAAGCCTCTAGTCATCGCCAGGGATGTTATCCCTTCTGACACCTCAAAGCCATGGAGACCTAGCAAATCCACAGCCTGCCTAGGCCTAGCACGTTACCAATCGCCCCGAGGGTGCAGGCTCCTTGCTGGATCCGATCCCATCCTCGCCTGGTAGCCACACCCACGAATCAAAGGGTTCACGCCGAGGCTGCGAACAGCAAGTGCCTCGGCCGGTCAGTCTCCTGGGTATGTGGCCTGATCCGTTCCCAAGCCTCTCTGCGTTGCCGGTGCTTTGGTGTTACTATCAAGCCGCTTCCTCCTCCTCTGTCGTTTCTCTCCAACCTTCTGAGCCGACTGCCTCCTCTTCGCCCGGCCCTGCAACCACACACAGAATAATTAGAGGTGCAAACTGATAAGTGTTTCTTCCCATTTATGCAAATCAGTGAGGTAAGAGGCATATAATTAAATGTTTGTACTTTTAATACACTGCGGTGTGAAGGAAGATGAATTTTAATTACCGGCTCTTAATTGTTTGGTCGGCCTGTTAATATCCTGTTTACACAGTATTCATGTAGTTTGCTCTCCGCCAGCAGGGCTCTCCCTCTCTGCGCTAATGAGGCTCTTCTCCCTGGCCTGCCGCAGCGTTGGGCCTCTGGCAGCCTGTTACGGGGCAAGCAGGGAGACTTGGGTCTCCCCTAAGCCCGACATAAGCATTTGTAGCTGCACCAATGCAGCCCGTTAGGGGAGATGCACTGGCCAATGGGAAAAGTGTCTTGCGGCGGTAGAATGCAAGTCCCTTGTTACACGAGGTGCACCCGAGCCCTCGGAGTGGGTGACTCCGGTCTGTTTCCACCTCATCTCGCCCAAGCTGCAGGGCTGCCAGGATTTGGAACACAGCCTTGCTTCTGGGTCGTTGGTTGACCTGCAATGCAGAGGAGACAAGCGCACACTTGCGGCCTTGTGTTGTCAGGCTCGCTGGGCTCATTTCAGCGCTGCCATTAAAGGAAAGGACCATGGGGTGCAGTCTCTGAGAGGGAGGCAAGGAAATCTCCTGCTCCCATGTGGAAGCTTGAGGCATGAGCAGGGAGTCAGTGTGGAGGATGCTGCAGCCCGGTGGAACTAAGTGGTTTAGATACTTCTCATACTGGCTGTGATGCTGAGTAGTTTAGGTGCTGATTTTCAAAAGCGGTCACCAAGGGTCTATCTCCCCTGCACGCTAAGCTCAGGCTCTGGGTCAGGTTTGAGCCCAGGCCTCCCAACTGTCCACACACAAATCAGTCTGACTCAGGTCAGCTAGCACTCAGGAATTGAGTCCTAGGACCCTGCTAGGTGGGTAGGTCAGAGTCCGAGTCCCGCGGAGACTCGGATCCAAACCTTGCCTTTGCAGCGTGGCCACAGCCCACGCTACAGCCCTGAGTCAGAAGGTCTGTATGGTGCAGTGTGAACATGTTAGACTGGCTGTGGGACCCGGGCCCAGCAATTATAATTCAGGGTTTACAAGGCAGTGTGGGTGTTCAAGCGTGGGGTTGGAAACACCAAGTTCACCAGCCCATATCTTAGCGTACAGCGTCGACGTTCCCTAAGTCTGTGTGTTCCAATTTTTGGATGCTCAACTTGGGATACCCGGGACCTGCTTTTCCCGACGTTTGGAGCATCCGCTACTCCCACAGACGTCAAATGAGAACCCAAGTCATCTGGTATTTGGAAACAGAAGCCACCTGCAAATCAGTGGCCACTTTTGAAAACTTGGGGCTTAATCTCTCCGAACCTCAGGTTCTACAGCTGGAAAACTGGGGTAACATTTACTTATGTAGCTCTTCATGGTGTCATGTGGTTTAATTCAATAATGTTTGCAACGCACTGTGTAATTGCCAAACACAGGCACTGGCAGAGGTGGGATTAGAACTCAGGATCTTTTAGCTCCTCTTCACAATGCAGTAAATAGTTCATGGGGAAATCTGGCTCAGGTTGGCTTTTAGGTATGTATGCAAAAATGCTATCATTTCACACAAGTTTTGCAAACTCTCAACCAGGCAGAGTTCCATAAAAAGTTTTTTTGCAATGTATGTGTGACCCAGTTCTGGTTGAATTGGTTCACCAGCAGGGCCTTTAGCAAGCATTGTCCCCGTTCTGTTGGGAAGGGTTTTTTATGCAGGATCCCAGTAGTGGGAACTGGAGAAGCTCTGAAATTTGCCATAATAGCCAGAAAGTGGCTTGGCACAGTGTCTTTGGTATTGTCTTTGCAATGCACAGGCAGGTCCCTGGGAACACTAGATTCATAGATTCCAACGCCAGAAGCGACCATTGTGATCATCTAGTCTGACCTCCTGTGTAGCACACGCCATAAAACGTCCCCAAAATAATTCCTAGAGCAGATCTTTTAGAAAGGCATCGAATCTTGATTTACAAATTGTCAGTGATGGAGAATCCACCACAATCCCTGGTATGTTGTTCCAATGGTTAGTTATCCCCACTGTTAAAAATGTACGCCTTCTTTCCAGTCTGAATGCACCTAACTTCAACTTCCCAGCCATTGGATTGTGCTAGACCTTTCTCTGCTAGATTGAAGAGCCTGTTATTAAGTATCTGTTCCCTGTGTAAGTACTTATAGCCTGTAATCAAGTCACCCCTTCACCTTCTCGACATTGCCTAGGGAGGTTGTGGAATCTCCATAATTGGAGATTTTTAAGAGCAGGTCAGACAAACACCTGTCGGGGATGGTCTAGAATCGATAATACTTAGTCCTGCCGTGAGTGCAGGGGACTGGCCTAGATGACCTCTCGAGGTCCCTTCCAGTCCTATGATTCTCTTCATTATGCTAGATAGTCATTGAGCTCCTTGAGTCTATCTATCAGGCAGGTTTTCTCACCCTTTAAATCATTCTCGTGGCTCGTCTCTGAACCCTCTCTCATTTTTCAACATCCTTGTTGAAACCCTGAGCCATCTCCTATGAGAAGTCATTCTTGGGTCCACTGACTGAGCTTCACGTAGCTTGGAATCTTGGTGGGGTCCTTAAACTCTGATGCTCTTTGGGACCTTAAAGATTTCATGGCATTTCTCATCCAAGCAGGAGGATTACTCCAGCACTGGCCAAAATTCTCCTTCGCTGCAACCCTGTGCTGGTTGGTTGCTACCCTCCTGCGCCCTAGAGATGGCTGCATCTCACTGGTGTGGTATGTCCTGTGTATCGTTTGTGAAGAGCTTTGGAATCCTTTGAGGATAGGGGAAGGTTTAATCATAGAATCATAGAATCTCAGGGTTGGAAGGGACCTCAGGAGGTCATCTAGTCCAACTCCCTGCTCAACAAAGCAGGACCAACCCCAACTAAATCATCCCAGCCAGGGCTTTGTCAAGCCTGACCTTAAAAACCTCTAAGGAAGGAGATTCCACCACCTCCCTAGGTAACCCATTCCAGTGCTTCACCAGCCTCCTAGTGAAAACGTTTTTCCTAATCATAGAATCATAGAATATCAGGGTTGGAAGGGACCTTAGGAGGTCATCTAGTCCAACCCCCTGCTCAAAGCAGGACCAATCCCCTGCCCCAAATCCCTAAATGGCCATCTCAAGGATTGAACTCACAACCCTGGGTTTAGCAGGCCAATGCTCAAACCACTGAGCTATCCCTCCCCCCTAATATCCAACCTAAACCTCCCCCTCTGCAACTTGAGACCATTACTCCTTGTTCTGTCATGGGAAATATGTCATATTAGGATAACTCTACTGCTAAGCGATTATTATGAGCTTTGTGTTCTGATAGGACACAGAGACTCCCCAGCTGAGATCAGGGCTCCATTGTGTTAAGCCCTGGGCTGCTGTATGGTATGAGAAGCTCACAGACCAGACATAGGCACAGAAGGGTGAAACGACAGGGACGAAGCCAGGGCTGGGAAGCCAGGGCTGGGAACCCAGCTCTGCTGTCTCCATGGCCAGTGTCCTATCCAGTAGAGCACACTGCCTTTCAGCCTGTAATGTAACATTGGAGGAGAGGCTGTAGGGGCAGGGAGGGCAGGGTTGGAAATGGAAGTGTGCCATTGGGCTGCCATTCTATAGAGCTTTCAGGTGGGAGGGATCCATGAGTTGGGGCCCAATCCTGCCGCCACTGAAGTTGACGCACGTTTTGCCATCAACTTCAATGGGCACAAGATCATCCCTTTAACCTGTTCCCTGCTGGGTGCTGGGGGTGGCGTTTCCGCCTCCCTGCCTTTCGCGCATCTGGGCACGAAGCCTGCCAAGCCACTCAATATTAATGAGGCAGATTTGCATGTATTCACCCTCCTGGCTAAAGCCTTTAGCAAACACACACGAGTTTTCTTCCCCCGCCTTTTTACAAAAGCAGCAGCTCATTTGGAAGTGTGAAGTCTGTTCTGTCTGCCACATCTGATTTCACTTGGTGTCATTTAACCTGCGTTAAAATATGTATTCCTTCGTTAAAAAGGTTACAGCTAGGAGTGTGCCAGCACTTTGCTCATGGTAATAAAGAGCAGAGCTCCAAGAATAGACCGATCTGGCACTCCCAGAATCTGGCTGTTGTTTTTTTTTTAATTCCACCCCACATGTGTTCCTCCCCTCACCCCCAGTTAACAGTGAGAGGCAGTGACACATTTGAATTGTAAATTGCCTGTAAGATCATAAATAAGGCATTTCTGGAGCCAGGGACAGAGTAGGAGAGAGAGAGAGAGGAGTATTTTGCCATGCTCACAGGAAAGAGAACAATTGCTGGCATTTAATCTTTAATGAACAAGATGTTACAAAGCGTTGCAAGTCAAGATATGTTTACTTAACCATTTCTGCTCTAGTCTTGGTTTGGTTCAATTGGTAGCAGTTGTGCCTCTTGGTCTCAGAAGGTGGTGGGTTCAAGTCCTGCACCCCACCTTGAGGCTCTGTGTTATACAATTGCGGTGTTGTGTTCTCATTGCCTTTACTTTCCCCCACCCTCTCGGTCATGGCCGGTATCTTGGTGTTGTCACGTCTCATCCTAGAGTCCCTTTTTGAGTCGCGCTTTATTTCCACTGGGTGAAATCTTGGCCCCACTGAAGTTGACAGCACCTGGATATCACCTGAGGGGCCTGATTCTCCTCATTTACATCCCTGTGCTTCAGCTGAGTCACTTCTGGTTCCCACAGTGTGACTGGGATGAGAATCAGTCCCAGTCCGTTTAGCAACTCCTTAGGGCGTCACCGCACAGGGTTTGTCATTGGTTACCCGTTCCTGGATCAATGGCAGGTCACTAACTAGTATGCCTAGTCTGGATGACCTCCGGGTCGGAAGCTAGACTGAGGTCTTTGCTGGCCACAGCAGGTGGGAATTAATTATCGCAACAGCTCCGTGTAATAGAGGTACCTGGCCAGTGGTCCTCCACTCTATAAATGTCCCAGATTGTTTCTGAGGCTGAAGCAGAGCCAGGAGCGTCTCCTGCATTAGCCTCAGCAGCCAAGGCCCTGCTGGCATCGAAGTGGCTTGCTGGTTGTGCGCAGTAGGAAAAGGGAGGAAGCTGATCACCTGCACAGGCTGGGTAGGAATTGTTAGCCCCCTGTTCAGCACCTCACGTTTGACATCGCTCTTCATGAGAGCGTCTCGTCTTCCTTCACACTGATATTGGCCACAGCCAGAGGTGGGATACTGGACCTGATGGACCGATGGACCGATCTGGGATGGCAAGTCCTAGGTTCCTTTGTAAAGTGCTTTGGGATACCTGTTGCTTAAAATCAAAGGGCACAAAAACCATTGATTTCAGCGGAGTTGTGCCTATGCTAGGAGGGACTCGGACTTAACTCGGTGACTCCCATGGCACCCAGAAGCAGTGTTGATTCATCTATGTCGCATCTGGGTCATTACTAATTAGACCCCAGGCACATGGGCCTCTCAGTGCCCCCTACATCACAGCACAATTTCAGAACTGGCTGGCTTCCATGGTCAGAGTGGAGAAAATATACGGGAAGAGAGAGACCACAATTAAAGAGAATAATGGAAAGGCCAAAGAGAAGTAGCAGGGGCCAGGGAAGGGGTTAAGTCTAGAGCCAAAGAGGTCAAGGAGATGAGAGAGGCCAAGCACAAGATCCAGGGGAATGAGGGGAAAGAGGCAGAGGAGTAAAAAGGGCCATAAAAGAAAATGAAGATCGAGAGAAGAAAGATGCTGGATTTATTAATAGCCAGCTGAATGCGAAGCAGAATAATCTTCTCAGCAGGCTGGCCGCCCGTGAAGGTCTCTATAGTTAGTCTCGTTGGGCTTTTCAATATTTAATAAGCCTTTCTGAAGCTAAAAGAGGGGAGGATATGCTAGAAGGCACCGAAAGGGTTAATGTAGGTTGCCCCAGCTAACCTCTCTGCTGGGTTATTACTCACCTCTCCCTCTTTCCTGCTTGCTCCGGTCTAGATCACGGCACAACAGCAGCGGGGAAACTGATTCCTTCATGTGACTCTTTCCAAATTGTCCCCAAGACGTTTGGCGTCCGCTGGAGTCCAAGAGCGGAAGCTATGGATGACAGGCAGTGCCCACAATGTAGTTCTGTAAGGTTAGGTCACCCGTGCGGGGCAACGCTGAGTGATTCTCCTGCGTGGTACCTCTGCTGTCTGGCCTGGGTCCTGGCTGTGCATTTAAACGGCTGAAGAGCCGAGAATTACTTTTTTTGATGAACGAACCTGTGGGCCAGATTCTCCGTTGGTGTAAATCAGTGTGACTCCGTTGAGGTCAGTGGACCAGGTTCCAGGCTGGTCGTTGCTCCATGAAGTCAACGGCCCGGTGATGCCAGCTGAGGATTTGGCCCGGTATGCCTGTGGCAGTGTGGGGGAAGCTGTGAGACTGTGCAAGACAACAGATATTGTAACAGCAGCAGACCCTTATCACAGAGTTGGAGAAGGAAAGAAAGCCCACTAGCTAAGTGAGTTGCTATCTCACATCCAGTCCCAGTGGTTTTCCTCCAGGGTGACCAGATGTCCCAGTTTTTATAGGGACAGTCCTGGCATTTTGGGCTTTGTCTTATATAGAGGCCTATTATCCCCCCACCCCCGTCCCGACTTTTCACACGTGTCGTCCGCTCACCCTATTCTCCTCCCAGGGGTTACACCCAGAGTCTCTTCCAAGACGACACTCAGTTCCTGTGCAGGTTCTTCAGCTCCTAAAGGCCAGGTTCTCCTTCCCACCATAAAATTACTCTCCTCCAAAAAACCTCCCATGCTGGGGCCTTGCATCGTACCTGACGATAAGCATTTGGAGCTCCTAAATCTCCAGCATTGGACAGAGACGAACTAGGGCAACACTTGTTCTGCAACACTCTCCTCCCAGTTATGTTCTGACTCATTCTACTCTGCGCTGCCCATTCAGCTGCCCAAAAGGTATCAGACTAGCACTTAGGAGGTGTCCTTGAAGCTCTGCTGATGTATCTGGATTTACACCGGTCATGATTTCCTCCAGCTGTGAGGGAAGCCTCAGCTACCATCACTTTACCTAATGTTCACCCTCTCGGCCAACTCCTCTCGGCCAAATCCTCTGGGATGGATTTGGAGGATTTGGCCAACTGACCTTCCTGACGCTGATTCCCAGTTAGAGCTATATGCACAATGTGGGGGTTTTTGGGTCTTCTGGCAATTCTGAAAAACATCCAAAATATTTTTTGCTTGAGTAAAACCAAAACCGAATTTTATTTTTTTGTAAAACTGTGGCAAATGGTAAAATTTGTTTCAGCGTGAACAAAATGTTTTGGTTTTCGATGTTGAGCATTTTTTTAAATACTTTTGCAGTTTGTTGTTTTTTTTCAAATATAATCAGAAAAAAATGAAAATAAGAGCAATTTCAAACAAGGAAAACTTGAAGCATCTTGTTTCCACAATGTCGAAACATTAAAAAAAAAAAATTGGGCTGCAACAATTTGGCAAAACCGATGTGAATTCATTCACGATTTTCACATCCCGGCATCTGCATTTTTGACCCCGCCCCAAAAGGTTTTGGCTGGAAATTTTCACCATAGATTTGAAATGTGTCTCGAGGCTTTCTGCTCCATTTGCTTTCAGCTGCTTTATACCCCTAATCTCTCCACACAGACCTGCCGTTTACGCACAATCTGATTGCTAACACAGTGGATGCAGCGCCTGCAGCTAGAAAAACCCAGCAGGGCTCTCACAAAAGGCCTGATGAGGAACGAAAAGAACCTGCCAGTCGCCATAGGAAATGTGCAGGTGGTATCCTGGGTGTAATGTGTGGCCAGGCCGGGGGCTCACCCTCTGAGTTCCCCTGGTCACTGCCGTGATGGTGCTGATGCCTGGCTCCTCCCCTCCCCTAACTAAAGGGAATATTAATACTTTTGAGCCCAAATCCTTACAAACCACTCAAAGCCGAAGCCCATACATTTTGGAGACCGGTTTCTCCCCAGGTCCTGGAACAAGGCCGCTTGTTGAGCTCTTCACATGGGTAGATACTATTCACCGCTCTGTGCCGTTTGTCCCCTAGTTCCACGTGCTTTTATGCTCTGTGTTCACTGCTATGTGACCTTTGCCTCTAGTGCTATGTTCACTAATGCACTACTGTTCACTGCTCAATGCCCATTGCCTCCCTTTGCCATTTTCATGCATGCTTTCAGAGTTCGGGGCTTTGCCTTACCCCCCGAGTTCTCTTTTCTTGACTCTCGCCAGTATCCCGCGCTCACCAGTGCTCTCGGGGGGCCCTTTTCATGCCCCGGTCACATGCGTGCTGACTCTCTCATTTCCATGACTCTGTGCCCATGTCCACATGCCATCCTCTTGCACTGCAGGCAACCAGACTTCACTCCTGCCTGATGGCCGGGGCTGGGCTTTGCTTTGCGCCTTTCTTGCAGAGCTTTCCGTGCCCAACTCGGGGGTCCGAGGCTGTGCTGGAAAAGAAGAGCCAGCACCCTGGGGTGCCGGATGAACAAGAGGGCAGCCTCTTGGGTGGTCCCTTGTTCCCTCTTTTCCTTCCTTCCTCATTCTTGCTGACATCAACCGCATCCTAGTCATGTTGATGAGTGAGCCCAAAGGCCACCAAATGCCGATTGTGGCGCTCTCTCCTTGCCAGGCTGGTACCCGGGGCTGAGCCTGGCTGCCCTTGCTTGAGCATCTGAGGCACGGAGCAAGGACAGAGCCGGGGGGTAGGCGGGGGGAGCGGAATCCAGGCGAGCACGCGCTGCGCTGTCAGTTCTAAAAGAGAGTGACGGAAGCCGGCAAATGAACTGGCGTGAATTATGCATGAGCCCTGCTAATCATGCACTGATTAAAATGATGATGTGTTAATATTATCTCTGGCACCTCAGCAGAGGGGAACTTGTGGACACCTGAGGGGTGGGGGTGGGACATGAACAGCCAGACTCATCCCAGCTCCTCCAGACTCTTCTCCCCTCACTGGGTCTGATGCCAGAGGCGGAGGGGCCCATGTGCATTTACTCATGACAGGGACCCAGACTGCTGCTTGGACTCCTGTGTGCGGGAGACAGCTAGGATTGCTACCCATCCTGACCTGGGTGGGATTCAAACAGTCCCGCCAGACCAGTCAGATAGACCCGTGTCCCACAGCACCATCGTACCAATGTGGGGTGAGCTCCCTAATCACCTGAAGCAGCAGGTGCTGATCTGAATCAAATCCAGTTCAGTCGCTTGTTGTTGTACGTGTCTCCTGTTTCCTTAAGCTGTAAGGGACCAAAGGGAGCTCAAGCCAAGGAAACAAGTGGAATAGGAAGCTAGCAAGCCCCCAGCCTGCATGTAAATACCGTGCTGCCATGAGGTCACGGTGATAGGCGCACTCTAGATAGATACGAGGCATGCACAGAGCAGGACACCTCTCTGGTTGGGAGGGTGATGATGTGGTTTTGGAAGTAGGAAGAAACCAGTTTGATATCAACCTCTTCCGTGCCCTGCCCCGGGCACAGCTCTGTGAATTCCTGGCAGATGTTTCACGCTCCGTGGACGACGTTAGTCGTGTCTCCAAAACATGGAGAATGACAGGACTGTGCTGATTTAGAGCCTTCTGTCCTGTTGCAATAGTCCGTGCCAGGTGGGTGGGCAGAGCCCACCGGAGCAAAAGGCCACCCCCTCAAATAGGGGACGGGCCACAGAGCCAGCAATCAACTAAATATGGGGGTCAACAAACGAGCAAACAGGAACGGGGAGTGAGGCTCAGAGGTGCATTGTCAGTACCAGCCTGCGTGAATCCTAGGAGGAGGTGGGCAGAGCCCAGAGGAACTAAAGGGACACCTCAGATTGGGGAGGGGCCACAGGATTTAGGAAACAAATGATAGGGGTGGGATTTGGGGGGAATCAAAGGTGTCTAGTCAGTACTAGACGGACAGCCCTGAAACTGCAGGTGACTTTGATCCACAGAACAGGTACGGTGTGATAAGCATCCCTCATCTCATCCAACCATGTGCTTCAACCTGGAGGGGTCTCTCTGGGCTAAGAGGGGAGCCCACGTCCGGGGCTGATTCAGTCCTTGGCGGCCAGCAGGGATCCCAGTTGGGGCCGATTAAGGTGGTGGTTTTGAAGGTGTAGCTCCCCCGGGCCGCAAGTGGCTGGGCTGAGAAGGAGGTGGCAGCCTCCAGGGGGCACGCTGCAAAGCCAGTAGCGTATGCGGCCTTCGTGTGGGGAGGCTGCCAGTTTTGTCCCTGTGAGTACCACGTAGGGATGCTCAGTCCTGCTCTGGGGGCTGGCGAAGCGGCTGTATTGCCAGTTACTACCTAGTTCAACAGCTTGCTCCTCTGGCTTGGCCATGAACTCCCAGGAGGGGGGCACGGGGGTGGCTGTGCCTGCGAGGATGGAAAGGTGCCGAAGACCCCGCTGTCCCCCCCCCGCCGTAGGGATTTAGAACTGCGACCCCAGCTGCAAAACTGCAATCCTCCAGCCGTGAAGAAATCCTACCTCGCTCTTACAAAGAGCTCCGCAAAGGCAGCCAGTGTCAATAGACTGGAGAATGAAGGGGAAGTGACTTGGCCAAGGTCCCACAGCAAGTCTGTGGCAGAGCCAGGGGTTGACGCTTGTCCAATGGCCCTACCCACTGGACCACACTGCCTATCCATAGGATTAGCCTGTTGCTCTAGCCTGGGACGCTGGCTCTTTTGGGCAGGGAGATGAGGCAGGCGCAGGAAAAATTCCCAACCTTACGAAGAGGCACAATGAATCCTGCTGTGTTGTTTCCCTCCTTTCGGAGTGAGAGGCCATAAATTAGCTACCCATGTCACCTGTTTGAAATTAGCCTTCAGAAACCTCCGACTGCTGAGACATTAATAAACAGGAAAAGGAGCCAGCGAATAAATATTAATATTAGATTAACATTGTCTCTAGGTTTATTTAAAAAAAAAACACAACCCAAACAGCAAATACTCTGGGAGTTGTGTGAAAGGGACCAGAGGCTGCCAGCCCATCTGTCACCATCTCTCCCACCCACCTGTCCCCTTCCTCGCTCACCATCAGTCAGAGTGCGGGAATATTTAAACGAGAGGCGGGCCATCTGCTTTGTTGCCTGCTAGAGAAACATCGGTTTGGTCTCTGTCTTCTACAGACGCGTCTGCTCGGAGGGAGGTCTCTACAGCTCTCGTGGTCGGAGCAGGGTTGGGCGTCATCATTGTTTGGGTGAGAGACTGCCAAGGAAAATGTGTGTGAGGCAAAAAGAGTCCCTGTTTAGTCCGGATGTGGTACTCTTCCCCGGAGCTGGCACCGAACCAATCCACCGGCCGGGTGCTTTGGGCCACCGCGCTTCTGGAGGATGGAGAAAAGTGACAGCCCAATCATTGGTAGCAAGAGCAGAGTTATTAATCATAGCCAGATGGAATCAGCCTGCCTTCCCAAATTCTCCTGGGGGCATCTGTTGGATACAGTATTTTCCCTCACTTCCTGCAATAAAACTGTTGGCATGTTGCTGTTTATACGGTTGCAACATCCCATCTGAGAGATGGCTGCATTTCAGCAGTGGGGGGCGAGGGAGGTCCCCTGTGCATGTATCCCCTCAGGCCAAAATTTTCACAAGTAGACACTGATTTGGGGTGCCCCGGTATCAGGCTGTCCAACCTGAGGCTGATTTTTTTCAGAGGTGCCCAGTACCTGCAGCTCCTCCTGACTTCCCTTGGCATTATGGGTGCTCAGCACCTTTGAGAAGTAGGCCCAAGGTGCCTTCATCCGGCACTACCTAGTACCGCCCAAGACACATGAGTGAGAGATGGATGTGAGCCAGGACATCCAGCTCTGGATTCCTGCTCCCTCATCTTACTGAGCAGAAAACAGCTACAAGGAAGGAGAGCTGCTAGGTCCATCAGCAGTGATGGAGTTGAATGAATGCCCTGACTGCCATTGCTTGTGTCTAGGGTGACCAGATGTCCTGATTGCATAGGGACAGTCCCGATATTTGGGGCTTTCTCTTATATAGGCTCCTATTACCCCCCACCCCTGTCCCATTTTTTTCACAGTTGCTGTCTGGTCACCCTCCTGGTGTCCCTGCCAGAGCTCCGCACAGAGCATTGGGAAGCAAATGCCTTTGTTTACGTGTCTGATCACGGAGGGCCCTGGCCGTTAATCGATCAGGGCTTCCTCAGAGATGGTGGTACCAGAGGCAATCTGGGTAATATGACATGCTGTTGCAGAGCAGCTCTTTCCTGGATCTCCCAGCATGGCCATTCCCCTTTGCGTATGCCACGGGGTTAAATTCCACCCAGGGCCATGCTCCCCAGCTGGTCTCTCCCTATGGAAGGCCAGTGACTCGCGGAATCGACACCGGCACATGGGAGGAACATTAGTTCACTTGGTACAGCCGTTCTCAATGCAAGTGGTTGTTGAAGTCCTGTATGTGGCTAAGAAGGTGTGGGTATGTGAGGGTCTGCATGGAGCCTGTATCCTTTCCCCCATAGATGCTTTGTAATTGAAAGCACTGAGCATGTTGCTTTATGCTTCCTTTTATTAATGTGTCACTCCTGATTTAAAAGGACATTATATTTCTCTCTCTTATTTTTTTATGTGTCTAGCAAAAATTCCCACCGCTCGCTATCAAGAGATATTCTTATCCCCCTGGGATGCAGTCTAATCAGAGGACTGTATTTCCATGGGCCACGATCTAATCAGAGGGCTGTATTTCCATGGGCTGTAATCTAATCAGAAGTTTGCATTTCACATGCAACATCTTGGCAGCCAAATGCGAGTTCTTTATAAAGAGCAAAAGAGGGGGGAAAAAAAAACACCCCAGAACTTCTGCAGCGTTTGTCTTGTGATTCACGCTGATGAATTGAAATCGCCGATGACAACTGACTGCGTTACCTCTGAGAGAGACGAACCCACCCCCATCCCTGCTGTTCAGAAGAACCTTTAAAATTCAATTGTAGATTCAAACACTCTCTGCCATTTTTTTTGTAATGGAACAAAATGTTGCAAATCTACTGGAGGGAGGGAACCACGCTGTGAAGTCTGGATCTGTTTCCAAACTTCCCCAAGGGCGTGTTCTGGGGTTTGAGCTTGGCCCCGGTTCCACAGCCACTGCACAGGAAGACCAAGAGAGGCTTGTGTTGCGGATTTGAAAAGAAACGTGGTTTTTCTCTTTAAATCTGGCCACGTCTGTCAGATCTGAGAACTCAGTCACCCTTTGAATAAGGTGAAAGAGGGTTCCAGGTATGTCTCGGGGTCCTGGTGGCCTCAGAATGCACCCACGTTTTGTGCTCATGGGTGTCAGGATCTTTCTGGAACCCCTAAACACAGGGGTAAGTATTATCCTTGTGCTACAAGGGGACCATCAAACTTCATGCTTCAGGGTGAAAGCCAGTTCCCAAGGGGTATGGACGGGATTGTTTTCCCACTCTTAACGTTGACTGACCGGGTGCGGTAAGAGGTTTGTTTGCTTTCCTGTAGAACGCAAGGCACTGGCAGGAGACCGGAGTCAATGGGCCAGTGGTTTGTGTTCGGTTCATACCTGAGCTCAGCTACTGATGTAGCTTGTGTGATTCTGCTTGTATTTAGCTGAGCAGAGTCCGTGTCTGAAACAGTGTTTTGACTTTTGGTTTTTAAGAGGTGCCTGTCACTCTATTGTGGAGACCAGCCATAAAAATAAGACCATATAATATATATCCGTGTGTGGGGGGGGTTTTCTATCTATGGACCCCTGTACTGAAAGATTTGGGCCGCTCACAATTTGTGATGTACAATAACCTGTGAGGTAGGGCGCTGCTGCTATCTTCACTTTACAGATGGGGAACTGAAGTCCAGAGAAAGCAAGTGACTTGCCCCAGGTCACCCAGGAAGTGAGTGAGTCCCACGATACCGTCCTAACCAATGAGGTATCTTTCCTCTCCTCTCCATTCAGTGGCCCATCCCCCTCCATTTGCGCCACTCAGCCAGAAGCCACTTGCATCACCCCAGAGGTGAGGATTCCCTGGGCATGGGGGAGTCCAGTGACTGTAGAATTGGTTGGTTGTGGGGGTTTTTTCAGTTAAACTATTTTTAATGAAAAAAAGTTTGTGACCAAAATTTAATGGAGGCAGAAAATGTTTGTTGCCATGTCTGAGGTTCTTTTCCTCCCTTTAATTACCCTCCCCGAGGGAAAAAATTGGAAAGAAAGGGGTAAAAAAATGACCCCCTCCCCCCCATGAAATAAAACCCATTCAGGTTTGGTTTTGTTGAAAAAATGAAACCTTCTGCAAAAAAAATAATCTTTTGGTTTGTTTGCTATATATTTTCAGTGACAAATTTCATTTATCAAACAGCTGTACTCACACATACCACTCCTGCCCCCACCATGGCATAGGGGGTGGGAGAAGAAGAGAGGGGGTGTGGCACGCACCATCTAGCCCTGGTTGGTAGATGGGTCCTTGGGGACCGTGGGCAGCTGGCACAATTTAGAGCAGCTCTTGGGCTGCTGTAATCTGTGTCAGGCTGGAGCTTTGCAGAGAATGAGGTGCCCTCTAGAGGAATACATCTGTTGATCTAGCAATCACTGGGTTAAAATCCTTGGACAGCTTTGCCAATAACCTACATGAATCCCAGCTGGAAATTCTTGTTGAGTAGAAAGGAAATGAGTTGTCAGGCAGAGGGAGAGACTAAGAGTACGTCTACACTGTAACCCAAGGTGTGATTGCAGCCTGGGTGGACGTACTGCACTAGCTTTACGCCAGCTAGCAGGGCTAAAAAGAGTGGTGGAGATGTGGCAGCGTGGACTACATGTGTCTGGAACCTGGTTACCAACGTGTATTGCTTGCTGAAGCCCACTCTGCTGCAGCTATGCTACTACCTTTAGCCGTGCTGGCACGGGATGGCTGCCTGAGCTGCCGTCACATCGCGGGCTGCAGTTTAGACACGACCTAAGGCGTAGAGAGCGTGAAGGGAGCTGGGGGAAGAGCCGATGGTGAGTACACAAATGCGTGTACTCTGCCCTGGAAGAGGACACACTTCCATTGGGGTCTAAACGTGGACTTTGCCGTAGGGAGGCCCTTACGTCCCACGTGAGATGTGGCAGGTGGGGAAATCTTTCCAGCTCATCTAAAGCCCCATGGCTTTGAGAAATCCCAGGTGCTTTGGGGTTTGGACCCTGGGATCTGAGAAGGACAGAACTCGCCCATGCTCTTGAACAGCTGCTCTGCCTCCTTGGGGGCCAGACTCCCTTGTCCAGCTGTCGTTCTGGTTGGCCTGGGGAATCCCGAGGAGGAAGAAAGAGAGAACAAAATCGCATGCAATTCCAGGCTGCATAAAGAAGTGCCCAAATATAAATCAAAAGAAATTAGTCCAGCTCTGTTTTAAGAGAGGAGAGAGGTTGCCGTTGGAATACTGTGCGCCATTTGGGTCACCCGAAGATAGAAAGGATATTGCAGGAATGGGAAGGGGGCAGCCGAGGGCAAGGAGAACACGAGAGTGGGGCCTCGGCTATTTCAAAAGGTGAGCGGAACTCTGTCTCGTGTTCTTTGCGTGAAGCGATTACTGGCTGGCTTCAGTGTGATAGCACAATTCAGCGTGGGATGGAGAGTACAGCTACTACGGTCGTCATTAGACAGGCACCGTGGGCCCACTTTGTGGCATCGGAGAAACCAGAGGGATTTCCTGCTGTAAGCAGAGGGGAGTAGCTGCCGTGTGTCACAACCGCAGTGGATTAACGGTGGCTTTTCAGTTGCAACCACTGTCTGAGAACTAGCAGGGCACTGACTAAAGGAGTAGGACCAGTGTTTTCACAAGAGGTCACTGATTTGAGGTGATTAAATTCTTTGGAGCTCAATCTGAGGCACTTTTTGGCTCTGATTCTCAGAAGGTGCTCAGCACCCACAGCCGCTCCAGCTCAAAGCGCTGGGGGCTACGGGAACTCAGCAACCTCTGGAAACGAGGCCCCAAGCTGTCACTCCGAAAGGGGTCCACCCCCAAAACTGTGGCACCCAGAACTAGTTGAAAAAGTTCAGAGATGCTGGTGTACAGGCCCTGGAAGTCTCAAGCTGGACAACCAGAATCAGTGGCCACTTGTGTATGCCCATGGTGGGCCAGATGCGCTTCCTGGATGTCCCTGATGCTGTGTCTGAGCCAGAGACCGTTAAACCTCATAGCTGTTCATGGAAAGAAGTCCCCTGTGGCCCGAGGCTAGCAACATAGTAGCTGTGTTTGTCAAAAGCCTGCAGGTGTATTGATAAAATTGGATTTTGGTGCTGGAGAGTAAATATTGCTCTGTGTGTGTCCATGTGGCAAGGGTGGTTTGGTTTTTGTTCTCTGCACCTATTAACAAACCTTGTGTAACACAACAGTCTTTGCGCTGTGGTTGATCCAGGCCACTTGTTCTGCCCCAACCCCGGGGTCCTTCTGCATGGGCATCACTCAGGTTTCCCAAAGATGGCAGTGAAGGGGGTAAGCCCTGGAATAAATTGCCTAGGGAGGTTGTGGAATCTCCATCATTGGGGACTTTTAAGAGCAGGTTGGAAAAACACCTGTCAGGGATGGTCTAGATCATACTTAGTCCTGCCTTGAGTGCAGGGTTCTGGACTAGATGACCTCTCCCTTCCAGTCCTATGATTCTATAATTCTTTGCTGGTCTTGTGTGAGCAGAGATTGTCCCACCTCCCAGTGCCCGAACTCTGCACGTAGTGGCCCTGCGAGAATTAACCTTCCACATCCGCTCTCCTGGCAGAACAAGCTGAGCTGGTGCTGGGCTCGCTATGAACACAGTTGGCTCCTGAGGCGTTTGAGGTCCTTATGGCTGCTCTGGGCCATCATGACCCCTGTGTCCTGTCTCATCCTGGGGACCATCTGGCCCAAGGGCTCTGCCTACACACCCATCACTCTGGAAATGGCCAGAAAGGCCACCAGGCTCGGCTCCTTTCTCCCTTCTGCGCTGGTGCCTGGCTGCTGAGCACAGAACCCCCAGCAGCACCCGCTGGGCCAGGCCTCAGGGAAGGACCGTGGCAGTCTCAGACCCTGCATGGCAAGTCCTGAATGACCCATCTGGAGTTCAGCTTGTTTCTTTACTTTTCAGTTGGAGAGGAGAGGGGTGGCCTTGGCTTGTTGTGTTCCCACTTGGCAGGGAGGTCTCGCCATTGTCCTCCACCCACCACCGCTCGCTGCTTGTACCCTCGGCTGGTACAAGCTCTGATCTGCGAGACTCTGGAGGTGTCCCGCCGGGTTACAAGCACCCTCCGTGGCCGTTGCTACAGTGGCATCTGAGGGCATTCAGCGTGTCTTGGGATTGGACCCTGTCTCTGGGCGAGCGCCGCTGCCCTGGGGAAGGGGTACGGCTCTGGGAATGGCGCGCTACAGCGGGGCGGGATCAGGCATGTGGCTGCCATGTGTCGATTGCCAGTGGGCAATGGGCCGGATCCCCTGCTGGTGTAAATCCATGGAGGGGTGGAGGTGCTTCTCAGGAAGAACAGAAAACAGCAGGCCAGTATGATCATGGGGTCCTCAATGCAGGGCGAGGGGGGAGGGAGAAAGGACTGTCACAGGGCAGAGGCGGGGATGTGAGGGGGTCACTGCATGGTGGGAGGGTCCCCATGTGGAGAGGGAGAGGACAGTAAGGCCTGCCCTGTGGGGAAAGTGATGGCAGTGAGGACTGGTAAACTGAGGCGGGCAGGTGGGCAGGAGGACCCCACCCAACTAGGAGAGGCGAATTGGGCTGTGCAGCCCAGCCCGGTGGGCAGTGAGCAGAGGGGGGAGAGGCGTAGCCCACAAGGGCCACCCCCCATGCTCTCACCCCCTTTTCTCTCTGTGTGTGCATAAAACTCCTAGCCCCTCTGCCCTGAGCCGGGACAGCAAGCTGGCGCCGGCGGGACCGAGGGCAAAGCGAGGTTTCCTGAGCCACCTGGCTGAGAGCGGCTGTCGCTGACGACGCAGGAGCAGGCAGGTTTAAAGCTGGGGGGCGGGGAGGGGGGGGCTGTTTATGGATTTGCTCTCCTGCCTCCGCACCCCTTCGTACAAAGTGACGTCTCTTTAAAGGCCCTTTCCCTCTCCCGGCGCTGGGAAGCAGATGGGTCCGTGCCTTGGCCGACTGCATTAAAGCCACCTGCTGTATTTCGCTCTCCCCGCCCTCATCCCCTCCCTTCCCCTGCTCCCTGCGGGGGCTGTTATCTCTTTAATATCTACTACATCCTCTCTCTGGGGCCTGTCTCCCGCGTGGCCCCAGGGGCAGATGGACTCACTGATCTGATAGACCTTACCCATCTCTACCGGCAACAATGTATGATTCAGACCCTGCGTCGAGCTCCCCTCCCTGTCCCCCCGGCCAGGTGAGCTGGGGCACAGTGAGCAGTGAGCGTGAGGCACGTGGCGAGTGTGTGAGGATGTAGTGGGAGGGGGTGGGATGGCTCCCCCCGCGTATGCCCACCCCTCAGCTAACCCTTCCGGCCCCATAGCAACCTGGGAGACCTTCTGAGCTAGGGTGACCAGACAGCAAGTGTGAAAAATCAGGACAGGAGGTGGGGGGTAATAGAAGCCTATATAAGAAAAGGACCCAAAAGTCTGGACTGTCCCTATAAAATTGGGACATCTGGTCACCCTACGATGGAGCCTCTGAGTGGAACAGGCATGGGTTGGGCTCGTCCCGTTCCCCCCACCCACCACTTCCGGTCCAGCTCTGCCCTTGCTTGCTTGTGAGAGGGTTGCTATGGTGATGGAAAGTATCAGAGGAGTAGCTGTGTTAGTGATGGAGTCAAGCCCTCCCTCTCCCCCCCCCCCCCCCACTCCCCCTTGGAGGGAAGAATTGTTTGTTACAATAAAAGTATCAGATAATGAAAGGAAACAACCCAAACAGAATCGTTCCCTTCCCTTCCCCACCAGCAGAGCTGCGGGGGGAGGGAACGGGGGTGATTTGTGGCCATTCATTGTCTGCGCTGAGAAGGGAGTGTTACAGGGGGTAAGGGGGGGTGAAATGGGCCCTCGGCCTAGCTACCTGAGGGGCTGCATCTGTGTAACCTGCACGTCTAACTCTCTAGGCTTCAGTCCCGTATCCGCGGCATCCCCCCGGCTGTGCCTTCCCTTTCCCCTTCAAAAGTCCCCTGTGATGTCCTCCATCCCCCTATGCCCTGCACACCCTCTTCCATGGGGAGGTGCTGGCCCAGTAGCCCCTTTTCTCCCCGCCCCCTCCAGAGCATAGGGTTCCTCCACAAAGAACTGGGCTTTACTGCCAGAGGGGCGCGGGCATTGATTAGGATTCCCCGTGCCTGCTGCCTGCAGGGCTATGAATGAATCTCTGATCAGCAAACTGACCCCCTTATCTTTCCATTGTCCTGCTGGGATTTTTGCCAGCGTCACATGGCACAGTCTGATTCTATTAACTGGGGTTGGCAGAGGGGACGTTGCTGCAGCTGGTATTGTTCCCAGATGGCCCAAGAGCCAAGTGTGACCCCAACCCCCTTCCAACAAATGGGACTTTTGTCCTGAGACGTTGAACCCTTTTTATTCCTTCAGCTTCGCCTGCCAAAATCCAGCAGCTCAGGCCTTCAGCTCCATATCCCGATGGACTCGTCAGCGGGCATGTTGATCCGAGTGTGCTTTTGCTGGCACGAGCGTGCGCACAGGCGCGCTTTCCTGCCGAGACACAGATGCAGGCCCCTGCTAATCCATGTGTGTGCTCTGAATCATGGGTGTGTATCACACACACACACACACACACACACACACACAATGACTCATGCTCACACGCCGACACACATCTGTGTAAGTGTGCTCCTGGACATGGGTCAGCTGGCACAGCGTGCCCTGCTTCTGCCACGGAGGGGGGAGCTGGAGGGAAGCTGCATTTCAAAGCGAGCTGCCCCCATTGGTTCAGTGCCGCTTTGCGTGAGTTCGCACAGCGCAACTCCCCCGTCCCCGCTGTGCAGAAACCAGGAATTGTGCTTGAAGATCAAGTTTTTAATTAAAGTTGTTATTTCTCAGCCTCCTGCTGGCGGTGGCCATCTTGACAGGTGGCATCATTTGCCATAGGAGCTGTAAGGGCTGGGGAGAAATCCCAGAGCTGGATCCTGCAAAACCTCCGGCTCTTACTCCGGCACACGGAGAAGAAAGATCTCCTGATAGCTTCAAACAGCATAACCATATATACAGTATCAGAACAGAGGAGTGGCTATACTGTGTCACATCTAGTCCAGTGTCCCATTTTTTGACAGTGGACAGCGCCACGTGCTTCAAGCTCCAGCTCTTGGAGTCATGTGATTGCCTGAGAATCTCAGCTTTCATTTAAAAAAAACCCGGTGAACAGCTCAGATACTCAAGGTCGTTTAGGCACCCAACTCCCATTGATTTCAATTAGAGCTTTGAGGATCTGGGCCTAAGTTTGTACTCACTGTGGTTGTGGACACCTCAATGCTCAAAATCCAGAAGGCATCTTAAAAACCCCCAAACCAAATTCATTCTATTTTTAAAAATCTCATGTTTCTGGGGGGCCTGACTTATGATTTGTTGAATGAGAAAGGCTGGTGTTACTGCCAGTCACAGGGCAACATAAAGCTTCTTTAGTGTATTTCAGACTCAACCTCTGTTCCCTCTGGATCTTTCCAGAAAATGTTTGCAACTCGCTCTCCGCTTCCAAGCTAGGTTTCCCCAGGTATCCTCTGTGCCAAACTGCCCCGAAAGAGCCCCTCGCACGCTGCATTGAGCTTCACAAGTTTTCGTGTCGTCCTTTTGCAGGGGCTATGCTAATCTTCTCGGTTTTGTTCCAGTTTTAGCCTCTGTGCTGCACTGGTGTCTGTTAAACTCAGTGGCCAGGTAGGAGGCCAGACAGGAGGTGGGAGGGAGTGCTTTTAGATCCACCGGCTCTTGCCGGCATCAGCGCAGATGACAAATGCGCCATCAAAGAGCTTAGTTAGTGAAAGCCTGCAATGTTTTGGGGCATCTCGGGCTATGTGGCTTCTGCAGGCCACAGGTATGCATGTGCATCTGGTGTGTTGTTTCCCTAAGAGGAAAGCAGGAGGGGAGCGGGACCTGTGTGAACTGAAATCAAAGCTTAGAGAGGACGGTAAATATGTGACAGTAGGAGGTAACTGGCTGACAAGGGGTGAGGGTATCCTGTTTAGCACTTACCCTGGGGAATCTGTGTCAGCCACATCAAAACACTAAGCAGGTTTTTGGAAGGGTCCATCGGGATTTGTGTTTTTATTTGTCTGGCCTTTTTTTTTTTTTTTTCCCCCACTTAGGATTTTTGGGCCGGCTCCTTTGTGAACGGTGCATCTGTTTCTCTCTCCTGTTTCGCTTGCTCGTTTTTACTCTTTTCCTTTTGCTCTGGTTTCTTTTTGAACCGGCCATCTGTTTGCCTGGCTCCCGCTGGGTGCGGGCACCTCGCCTCGTGTCCGTCGCTGCATTTTGCTCACGTTCCCTGTGTGAGCTGTCCAGGTTTAAGGTTCCATGTTGGGTCACCTCTTGGTGGCTTTATAAAGGTGGCGGCAGTCACTTCTGCAGACTGTCCCCACCATGGTGCTAGAGAGGCCCCCCCCTCCCCATGTGCTGTGCTGGCAGCAATGTGCTTAGCATGCTTTATTTATATCATAGATATCATAGAAAATATAGTACATATCATATCATAGAATCTCAGGGTTGGAAGGGACCTTAGGAGGTCATCTAGTCCAACCCCCTGCTCAAAGCAGGACCAATCCCCAATTTTTGCCCCAGATCCCTAAATGGCCCCCTCAAGGATTGAACTCACAACCCTGGGTTTAGCAGGGCAATGCTCAAACCACTGAGCTATCCCTCCCCGCTCTTCCTCTTCTTCCCGTGCACGTGCGGCTTTCCAGCTAAATTCATTGTAGGCTCTTTCAATCCGGCAGGGCTTGTTGGGGATGGATACCTGCCCTTGCTGAACACTAAACAGTACCAGGTTGACATGGCACCGGGCAAACACTCAGAAGAGGCCCCGGCACCTGGAATATGACCCCGCCTCCCACTCCACCTTCATTCCACCCCAAAGTCCCGCCCCCCACTCAGCCTCTTCCTCCCAAGGCTCCGCCCACCACTTGCTCCTCTCCACTCCCTCCTCCCTGTGTGAACAATGGGCAGGGCTTGGTGGGGGGGAAGAGGCCGAGCAGGGGCGGGACCTCGGGGTGAAGCAGCGGATGGGGCCACGGTCCGGGCACCGGGGCCCACAGAAGGTTAATCTGGCCCTGACTCTAAAGGACTAGGGTCTTACGTAAGACTTGCTCGTGTTTCTGTGACCTGTGGAGTGATCTGTTGGTGGTGAGGGTCGGAGAAGGGAGGGGCGGGTTTAGTGGCTTTGGTGCGGGGCATGTGCTTAGAAGCGAGTTCCTGGTATTCTTGGATGCCTCCTGTGTTGGAGAGCAGCAAGTATCTGGACAAAGTGTCTTTGTAACTTACGAGATCTGCATCTCCCCATAGCACCGTGCTGTGCCTCTGCTACCTGGGTAAAGTACCTGGTACGGTGTAATGGATACCATAGCCACGTAGGGCTTCATGCCTGGCATTGTACTACCTGCTGTGGCCACCAAGGACTTTAGAGTCACAAGCACGGATATAGCTCGGGACCTTCGGCTGCTAAAGGAGAATCTCTTTGAGTAGTAGCAGTATTAGGGCTGAAAAGACTCACTTGAGCAACCCTGCCGATCCATCCTCTAGGGCACAGTGACAGCGAGTACGTTACAGCTTCCAGCATGAGGCCGTGCCGTTTAAAATTTTGCATGGTGTCTGTTGTGGACTTGTCCAAGGAGCCTAGTAAAAGAGCCTAGACTTCAGACTCTAGCACGGAAATCTAGAATAAAGGTGCCTAGACCAGAAATGTCTAGAATAAAGGAACCCAGATGTAAGAGTCTAGAATAAAATCTAGGGGAAAGGTGTTCAGATTTAGGGGGGTTGGGTCTGGAATAAAATCCAGAATAAAGGAACGAGAATTTCAGAGTCTAGATTCAGCTCTAGAATTAAAGGGGTCAACTGTGGGTTTCTGGAGTAAATTTGTAGATCAAAGAGGTCTCTCCAGTAAAGGAGTCTAGGCTTGCATGATGTCTGTTGCGGACGTGGCCAGAGAGTCCAAAACAGCGCTGAGCTCTGGAGCGAGTGGTTTCAGCCTCTTCCCTACCCCCAGGGGCCCAGGCTCTCCTGCTGTAGGCTGCAAACGGGAGAATACAGGGGAAGACCAAACTGTGGTGCAGTGATTTCAGGCAGCTCCGATGTCTTCCAGCAGGGCCTGAGCCCACACCCGGCCCCGTCAGCATCAGGCCCTAAAGACCTCGCTGAGCTTTGTCCTTCAATCTCTGCGCAGCAAACGGAGCGGAGGGAAAAGTCAGCGGAAGGTCTGCGTGCACAGCGAACGCTGCCAGGAGGCCGCCATGGCGCCTTTCTCCTCCTCTCCTTCCCTGCGCCGTGTATATATTTTCCTAATCGCGCCGGCCGCTGATCGTTGTCTGGCTTTGGGAGAGAGCGAAAGAGACTTTGTGTCAAACACTGAAAAATGACTTTTCCAGCCGCTTCTCTCCCCTCTGAAAAGAGGTGACGTGCTCGGAGCATACAAATCACTCAGCGCGCCGGCGCCTTGGCTCGGCCCGCCAGCGTGTGTTTGGATTGCAAAAAAGCCTCCCCTGCCCCCGCCAAGGTCACCCAACCGCAACCCTGCCTTCGCGCGGAGCCGGGAAGGCAAAGCAGCCCATTACGAGTAACACGGCCTCGGTGTGGCCTGGGAGCTGCCCGGGTCAGGGAGTGAAAGGGCTCATCTCCCCCAAGAATGTATGTCTCTGATGAGTTGCTTAGGAGCAGGCTGGAGGTGAGACTGGGGTGCGGGATAGCCACCAGGAGAGGAGTGCTTTGAATCAGCTGGGGGAAAGCACTGTCTAGTGATCAGAGCCGGAAATTCAGCGGGGCTTGAATCTCCTTTTAGGCCTCGACTACGCTGGGGATTTGCCCTGATTGTAGCCATGTGCGTAGATGGACCAAACTGCTATTGGCCAGGAATGCTTAGGGTCCGATCTTCCCGTGTTCAGCACCCGCCGCCGGGGCTGGATTTTCCCACCTCCCATGGAGGCACCTGAAGAAGGCCCACGTTTGCAGAGGTGCCCAGCAGCATCCGCTCTGATGCTGAAGTCTGAAGGGCCCAAAACAGAAGCTCTTCTGAAGCTCAGCTCGTGAATGGGAGGCCACATTCTAGTGACAAACCTGGCCTGTTTGCGACGATGGGGCTAACCCCCGTTGAAGCCAGGCGAGCTCAGGGGTGCAAATCCTGGCTTATTGTGGTGTCACCTGTCTACTCTAGTAGTGGCTGAAATCGGAGCAAATCCATTGGTAATGCTTGAAAGGAAGGAGCGTACAGTGGTGACCCGGGGTTTGGGCAGACCTGGGTTCCATTCCATGCTCTGCCATAGACTTCCTACAAGACTAGGGCAAGTCATTTAGTCCCATAGGGTGTGTCTACACTGTGGGACCTGGGCTTGTGGACTTGGTGTATCCAAGCCTGTGCTTGAATGTCCACACTGTAAATCTGGCCTTACAGTTGCTGAGTCCAGATCTCGCAGCCGTGCTAACACGTCCACACTGCACTATGCAGACCTTCTGACTCAGGTCTGCGGCTTGAGCTGCGTCCACACTGCAAAATGACAGGTCTTGGGCCCGAGTCACAGCGGGACTCAGGCTCTGACCCATCCCCTAGTAGGATCTTTGGACCCGGGTCCTGAGTGCTGGCTGACCTGAGTCAGACTGATTTGTAAAACGAAAATAAGAAAGAAAAACTTGTAGCACCTTAGAGACTAACAAATTTATTTCAGCATAAGCTTTCGTGGGTTAGTACCCACTTCATCGGATGAAGTGGGTACTAACCCACGAAAGCTTATGCTGAAATAAATTTGTTAGTCTCTAAGGTGCTACAAGTTTTTCTTTCTTATTTTCATTTTGCTGACACAGACTAACACGGCTACTGCACTGAGACTGATTTGTGTGTGTTTGGTAACGGGGCTTGGGACAAACCTGAGTCAGCGCCTAGGGCTTAGTGTGCCGTGTAGACGTACACTATTATGTGTCTTAATTCCCATCTGCCAAATGGCGGGAATAACCTCACAGAGGTGTTGAGGAGCAGGTTCGAGAGTGCTCAGCTAGACACTGGATTGTGACCAGTGGAGTTTCTGTAGTTCTGCAGTGGTGTAGATGAGAATCGGACTTGGCTTGTGTTCCTAATTTGCTGTGGAACGTTGGACAAAACTGCCTATGCCTCCGCTTCCTCGCTGGGGGTAAACAACAGGTACAATGCTGGCTTCCCCGAGCGCTGCTGAGAATGAATTAATAATCCTTCATGAAGTGCTTTGAGATCTTGGGCTGAAAGGCATTCTAAATGCAAAGGCTGCTGATTATTTTGCAGGCAGGGATTGTCTTTTTGTTCCGTGTTTGTACAGCGCTGAGTACAATGGGGTGCTGGTCATGCCGGAGGCTCATGGGTGGAAAGAATAACTAATAAATAGCAAATCTTGAGATTTTTCTGATGCTGTCAGCATCCAAACCAGGCCTCCTTCAGTGGGCAACATGTTGATGGTTTCTTAAGCATTATCTTTCACCACCTGGCAATTCCGACTCTGCAGTCTCCTTTATTTAATCGCTCCTGTTATCTGTAACAAAAAAAAATGTGTAATCTCACCCAGTCAGCTCCCAACATTTGTTAACAAATAGGCAAAGTTTTATCATGCATATCGGCGCCGCTCGGCCCTCTGTCCCCTGCCGGTTTGTCAGATAAGGCTGTAATACTTGAGCTGTTTCGTTCTGGCATTGTGCCGCTTCACAGGATGGAACCCCGATATGCCAGTTTGATCAGAGGCGGATAGAACGGCAGTCGCTGATGTTTGTAAACTGGAAGGTTAGCCACAATCTGTGTCCGTGCACATGCACGCATGCGGCCCATTCAAAATGCTGCCTTTTTCTCTAGCAGTATGTTTCTTTCAGGAATGATCACGGCAAAGTGCGGGGAAAGGTAAATCAATGAGACAGGCGGGAGACAGGCAGTCGGGGGAAAGAGCTGGCTCTCGGCAGCATGGGCCTGTGGGCGGGGCGACCGACTGGCACTCAGGAGGTCTCCGTTCTGCGCCACGTTCTCCGCTCAGGGCCGGCTCCAGGCACCAGCCTACCAAGCACGTGCTTGGGGCGGCACCTGGACGGGGGCGGCACTCACGTTTGGTTTTTTTAATAAATCTTCGCCTGGCGCCCCCGCCGGGGCAGCAGGGTGGCGGATGTGCTGCGCTCCCCACTGGTGCCCTGGCCAGGGGAGTGGGGCCGCTGGCGTGCCGCGCTCCCCGCCGGCGCCCCGGCCAGGGGAGCGGGGCAGCGGATGTGCTGCGCTCCCCGCCAGCCGGGGGAGCGGGGCCGCTGGCGTGCCACGCTCCCCGCCAGCCTCCCTTGACGTCTCGGCAGGGCGTTGGCATTGGGGGGAGGCGTGTTTTCGTTGGGGTTGGGGCAACAAAAAAGGTAGGGCCGGCCCTGTCTCTGCTGACCTTGAGCAAGTCACTTCTCGGCCCTGTTTCCCCTCCCAACCGTTGTCTGTCTTGTCTAGTTAGACTCCAAGGGTGGGGGTTCACAAAGGCATTTGGGTGCCGAACTCCCATTGGTTTCACGCCCTTTGTGACTCCCACCCCAAGCTCTTCCAGGCTGGGACTGTCCCTTACACCGCCTAGTACTGTGGGGTCCCATTCTCCATTGGGCCCTTTAGATGCTGCCCTAGTACAAATAATGACTAGCCATCTCACCTAAGGGTACGTCCGCACTGCGGCGGGAGGTGTAATTCCCAGCTCAGGTCGACTGACCCACACTAGCTCTGACCAAATGAGCATGCTAAAAATAGAAGCGAAGCTGTGGCGGTGTCCTGAGGATGTCCTGGCCCGACCCGAAGTACGTATCCAGGTGGATAGTTCCTTCTGCCACGTGTGCTGCCGTTTTTAGCAGGCTAGCTCAACCAGAGCTAGTGTGGGCATGTCTGCCCCAGCTGGAGATTACAGCTTCAGCTCCAGTGTGGCTGGACCCTGAGGCCTTGTCTACACTAGGGATTTCGGCAAACAGTGGCCACCACTGGTTTAGCTGTAGTGGCGCATATTCTTAGCGTAGACAGGGCAAACTGCAATTTGCAGCTAGGGCAGAGTAAACTGCACCAGATCGAATGGCAACATGTAGCAGCTTCACCTGTCTACACTAGGTTGACAGTGCCGCTGCAGATAGCCGACATCAGTAGACAGACAAGGCCTTATGCTAGGTTAGTAAAGGGGCGTCGGTGAAGTTAATCCAAGACGTGGCCCATAATAATCCCTAGCTCGTATATAGCGCTCTTCCTCAGTAGATGCCAAAGAGCTTTACGAAGGAGATCCATATTGTGACCTCCATTTTACAGAAGGGGAAATCAAGGTATGGAGTGGCAAAGTGACTTGCCCAAGGTTACCCAGCAGGCTAGTGGCAGAGCTGAGAACAGAAACCAGGTCTCCTGAGTCTTAGTCCAGTGTTGTCACTGCTTCCCTTAGTATCCTCTCCTGCAAGGTAATGAAAACTGTCTGGTCTGGTTACAGCCAGTGGGAGATGAAGGAGGCGTCTTACTGGAGGTTAAAGCATCACAATGTTTGTTTAGAGCTGGTCAGAAGTCACGTGTTGGGTCATTTAGACCATGGATTTTGCAGTCTTTTTCCAATAGGAATTATGGAGGCTCTTCTTGGTTTTGTGTTTGTTTTCTTTGTTGTTCACCAGGCTCTGCTCTGGATTTCTGCCGCACGTTGGGCGAGGTACAGCTGAGAATGGCAGAGTGAGAGAGAGCAGCATTGTAGCTGAGACAGCTCCTCAGCATCAGATACCCACCCCACGTGCATGCTGATTCATGCAAAGCCAAAGGAGCAGATGATGGGAGTCTGCTCCGTTGGTGGAATTTTACAGAATGCTTTTACAGTTGCGGCAGCTGGAAAAGCAAGGAAATGAATCTCTTCAGCTCTAATCTCGATTTCACACTCCTGTGCTGCTGCTCTTGAAGAGACGTGTTCTACTTTGGTTTATTGCAACAGATACAAATGGAGGGTCTGTTTTGTTGTTGTCTCTCCCCACACCCCATCGTCCAGCTGAGATGAAGCCAAAATGCCTGAAGGGGCATGGGTAGGGCAGGTAACTTGGCAACTGTCTGCAAGGCCTGGGGTAGGAATTGTTGTGTTTTCATTACCTGCATCAGCTTTCCCATCACTCTGCCTATTGCTATCCACTCTTGTCTGTCTGTCTGACACCATACATTCCTCTCTATCAATCTAGGGACTTATCTGACCCTCATTACGACAGTAGCCGAGACCACTTCCTGATATCTAAAGCATTACGAGCCTATTTCTGCAGCCCTGGAGTTTGCATCAGCTGCCTGCCCTCCCATGCCCTCCCCTTCTCTGTGGGCTCCTAGCTTCCCTGCTTAAATATAATTAAAACTATTAGAAATAGAACATCAAACTGCTGCTCTTAATTATAATGCTGAACTCACCTAAAATGTTTTGCATCTCCAAAGAGCTTTACAAAACTAGCTGGTCTATTTTAGGTATTTCTAAAGAGCCCATCACCTCCTTATCTGAAAGCCCAGGTTTATCAATCAGTCCTTGCAACACCCCTTTGAAAATCCCCATTTTATAGAGGGGGAAACTGAGGCACAGGTTAATTTTCAGTCCCTTCGTTTTTCAGTCCCCAACTTCAGGCATCCAGGGATTGCAAGAACTGTGGCATTCCAAACCAGTCATTACTTGAACAGGCGGGCTTTGGTGGCTTGCCGAGACCGTGTCTGAGCCTGGATTCAGATTGAGGGCCGCCAAGGTTTGCAGCTCCAGGCTGTAACCACTAGCCCATGCCGCCTCTCTTTTTCAGTATAAATGTTTGTGCAGTATGCGCCAGTGTAGATTTGTTGTGGAAATGTTAATTAATACGTTTTGCAACTACCATAAGCATCGTCTTCTATTTCCGTGCTTGGCTAGTGACGAACACCTGCCGGGTATAAAGAGTGAAATCGATTTGCCCAGTCAGTTCGGGTTTATCCTCTGCGCGGTGACTCGGGTCTCTACCACCCTGGTGCCTTTCTGGTCCTCTTCACGTTCTCTGCTTGACACTTCCATTTGGAGAGCTATTGCTATTTCTCATCGCGCGTATCTTGTGCTTTCTCAGTGTCGCAGTCTCCTGGCGATACAATGGCTACAAACAGCCATTTAGCCCATTGCAGTCTTCTGGGTGTGCTAAAGATGTCAGAGCTGCGCTCTGTGTCTGTCTAGTGGTAAATTGGTACCTATATACCCGCCGGTTTGGCGAGAAGACGGGATTGGAGTCAGTGTTCTGGTTCGTGCCCATCTCTCGCAGTGATGGCAGCTATTTGGCTGCCTCTGTGAAATGAACCAGCCGTCTCACTCTAGAGTCCCCATCACAAACTCTCGTAGCATTGCTATTGGATGGATGATGGCAGCACCCAGAGGTGCCCGCTGAGATCAGGGCCCCGTTGCACTGGTACACGTAGTGCATGGTAGTTGCTGCCGCAGAGAGCTGACAGCCTCGACAGACGACACAGACAAGGGGATCAGCATTATCCCCATTTTACAGCTGGAGAACTAAGATCCAGATAGATGAAAGCCCAGATCCACAAAGGCACTTAAGCACCTAACCCCCAATGTAAGCACCTAACTCCTAGCTTTAGGCTTCCCTGTGATTCCCAGAAGTCTTGCCAAACACTGTAGGTGACCGAACTCACTGGGTGCCTAAGTTTTCAGGTTAAAAGTCCCCTCGGTGCCTAAATTTCATCCTCGGTTCCCATTCAAAATCTGACCATAGGGGAGGGAGAGTGGTACCCACCTTCCACGTTTTAGTCCAGGGGTTAGTGCGCTCCCTTGAGAGGTGGGAGTCCTGGGTTCAATCTCCTCTCTGCCAGAGGGAGATGAAAATATTTGAGGCGGGGTCTCCCACCTCTCAGGAAAGGGCTTTAATCACCGAGCTATGGGATATCCTGATGTGGGGGGCTGACCCAGTCTCTCCTGTCAAAGCTGCTCCAGGGTGGATAGATAATTAATCAGTGGAGCGGGCGGTCTCCCACCACCCGGCTGGAAAGCCATTCCGACTCCTCCTCTTTCTCTGGCCCTGTGGCTCGATGTTCCTCTGTATTACAAGGCAGGCGGCCTCACCACCACCTCCTCTGGCCATTTTGCGTGAAACGAGGTGGGTGCCTAACTTGTTCCTGCAAGGAATAATTTGGGCGCCTGATTCGCCTGCCTCCGGGGGCAAGATTCCTGCTCCTGGATTGCTCACCAGAGCTAGGCAGGCCAGATTTAGGAGCCTATCGCGGAGAGAGGGACGGGGCTTAGCTCACGCCCCTCTGGCCGGCATCTCCAGTCGGCTGGCGCTGGCAACCGCAGCCCCATTCGTCACCTAGGGAGCCTGTCTCAGGCTTCGTGAGTCCCAGCGTGTTCCTGTGATTTTCTAGGCGCTGTGACGCCGAGAGCGTCGCAATGCCTACATACCTCTGTGAATCTGGCCCGAAGCGACTTGCCCAAGGGCCCACAGAGCTAGGAATTGAACCCAGACCTTCAGTCTCAACCCTTTGCCCTCAGCAAGGCCCAGTGGATCGGCCGCTGGAATGGGGGCTCTTGGGTGAAAGCCTGGCCCTATTAAAATCAATAGCAAAGCTCCCTTTGATTTCACTGGAGTGGGCATTTCACCCTGGGTTCTCTGCCAGCGCTGCCACTGACCTCAGGCAAATAGCTTCCCCTTCCGGTGCCTCAGTTTCCTCACCTGTAAAATGGGAATGATACTGGCCTTTTTTGTAACGTGCTTTGAGGTCCGTGGAGGAAAAGCCCATTACTAACCCAAGGTCTCCCTTCCTCCCACTGAACACCCTTGCTGCCTGCAGAGAGGCCAAAGGTTGACATGACCATTTTCCCCCCTCATCTCACTTCCAGATCAGAGCCACGAGGAGGAGGCATGAGCCTAGTGGTTGGAGCACTGGCTTGGAGGGCCCACGTTCCCCTCCCTGCTCTGCCACAGACTTCCTGTGAAACCAAGTGACTTGGCCATGTCACTTAGCTGCTCTGTGCCTCAGTTTCCCACTTGTGAAACACACAGGGACGTTGGGAGAATAAAGATTGTGAGGTTCTCAGATACTACGTTGATGGGGCCAGACAAGTACCTAGAGCTGCGGTGCCTTGCCAGGAACAGCAGAGGGAAGCTGCCTGCTCTTCAGCTAAATAAAGACTCTGGTTTCCAGGGCTGTCAGTCTAACCTTTTTCGCCAGCACTAGGAAATACACACACAAAAATGAAATGAAATCAGGCGCCCCCGTGACCCCTTCTCTGCAATGTTCCTGCAATCTGTTTGCAGCAATCGATGGGCGGAAGTTAGATGGGAAAACGAAACAGAATAAAATAGCCATCCAGTGACAAGCAAGCGTTTTAGAACGGCTAGAATGGAGTGCTCGGAGTCCTATCTTTGGCATGTGCTCATTTAATAAAGTATTAACAGGAAGCAGGGATTGCATCACTGAGCAGGGAGAGAGGCTCCCTCCCTCTCCCCCCGAACGCTGCTAGGGAAATATGGGGGGCAACAAACGTGGCTCATTGTCTTGTTGAACTTGAAGCCAAGGGGTTAGCAGCACTATATAAGAACGGCCCTAAGGGGTCAGACCAAAGGTCCATCTAGCCCAGTGGCCTGTCGTCCGACAGTGGCCAGTGCCAGGTGCCCCAGAGGGAATGAGCAGAACAGGGAATCATCAAGTCAGCCTATGCTGGCCGTGGCAGGTGAGCCAGGGAGAGGGAATGTGTCGTCCCAGCACAGCTTAGTGCTCGGCAGTGGTTGGCATCGTCAGCGATGGCGCCTGCCGCTCTGGTCCTGCAGGGGTGGTCCCAGCTCTGGGCATTGCGGCCTGATGCATGGGGCCACAGCGCCGCTTAGGTTTAGCCTGGGCACCCTCCCCACCCGTCCTGACGGAGGGGCTGCCGGGCCAGACCTGAGCGAGTGGCGCTGCGATCCCGCCCCGCTGCACAACGTCCGGAGTGGGGAACTGGGCCCAGCCCCGCGGGACGGGAGCCACAGGAGTGGCCGCTGTGGGGTGAGTTTTGCATTTGATTGTGGTGTTTCACAGTTGTGAAAAACCTGGGAATTGCCAGAGGGGATCAGACCCGTGGACCATCCTGTCTCTCGCGGCGGCCAGAGCCAGATGCCCGGGAGGCGCGTGTAAAAAAAGAGAACCCCTCTTGTCTGCTGACATGTCTCTTACAAAATTGGCCCTGCCTCTGCTCCCTAGCTGGCCCCATTCAAAGAGACTCTACGCCCCCTCACACAGACTAAGTGAAGGCTTCCCCCACCTCATGCAGCCACTCACTCACTGCATTGCCAGCAAGTCACTCAGGCTTACGCGGCAAGAGCAGACCAAGGGAAATGGGATTGCAGGGGATGAGAAGATTGCTCTGTGTAGCCAGAATGTGTTTTCCCCAAGGCGCGCTTGCACAGCTGTTAGACCCACTCCCATCCTCTCCAGCACTCGCCTTCCAGGCGGCTTTCATTTTTTAAACGTCTCTTCTGGTCCTCTGCTTTTCCCCCGCCTCGCGGCCTTCTGGGACCTGGAAACATTGCTCTTCCGGAGGCACATGCAATCAGCTGTGTGCGGGGGTGGGATAACTTTCCTGCCATTTGTCTCAGGAAAGAGACCGATGAGGGACAGGGAGCCCATGAGTGAATAAATGGTCCATATTTCGGGTGTTTATGTCTAGGCTTGAAAGTCGGTCAATGTCGGTACACGTTGATTTCACCGTACACAGACAGACGAAAAAAGATTTCCATTCGCCGTTGGACTATGCAGCTTCTCCCTACTAAAGGGGCTTGATTTAAGTTAAAATCTCCATCCTTCTGCTTCCTGCTCTCCTGTGCTCTCCTCCGGCTAGAGCCAGCAGCGGTGCCCCCATCTGCTTACCTGGCCTGCTCAGGGAATGTAACAAGGGGGCGGGGGCGTGGCTTGAGAGCCCAGTGGAAGGTTACCCCGGTCTGTCTCTGCTGCGACACTTCCCCAGAGTTCAGGGAATGTTCTGACAGCGAGGGAAGGCTGAGTTTCAAAAGCACTTTCCTCCTCGGCCCAGCGCAGCAACTACTTTGCTGTAATAATGTGTATTACAATAGTATCTACCCCGGCATGGAGGGAACATCGCCCCCGCGCGGGTGTTGGAATTTATCTCCATGGGCTAGCGGTGACCCCTTCGCTCAGGACGTGGGTGGCACGGAGCGCCCGTTATCACACACAAATAAATCCCACCTCGGCAGCCCATCTGATTTAGACAGCGCCTGATTTGCCAGTCTGGCCTTTGGATGTTACTATTTCTGGGCTCCATCAGGGCTGAGCTGACGGCTGAGCTCCGGGGCTGCTGGGAGGGAAGCTGAGCAAAAGCTGCTCGACGCATTGCTCACGAGTATTTGCTCCCATAAAAATGTCCGATCCAGCTGTGCTTGCTGTCCGTGAACACACACCGACTCGAAAGCCGGAAGGGGCTACGGGGGATCATCTCATTTGACCTCAACTGCGGACTAACTGCATGGTCATCTGCAGGCGCTGGGCCTTCCCAGCCTGAGTGCAGGGCCAGGTTTTTAAAGCCATTTAGGAGCCGAAAGAAGCAGACAGGAATCTAGAGGGATTTTCAGCAGTGCCGAGGCGCCTAATTTTCACTGAAATCGGCGCACCCACATTAGATCTCCTCCTTGTCTCTTGGGCGTATCTTAAAAGGTTCTGAATATCCTGCCCTCTGGAAATCAGGACTCTTCAAGGGGGCCGCAAGCTGGGCACACAACATTTCTCTCCGGTCACTTTGGGAAATGTCAGCTAAGTTGTCGGGCCTACAAGTTTGTAAAGGGAATGAGAGGCAAAGCTGGGGCCCGATCCTGAGAATCTTGACTCCCCATCCCTTCCGGATAATGGCTGCCAACGAGGAAAGCGAGGATGGGATGGAAAAGGGATTTAGGGAAGATGAGAGGTGCCTGGGAGCAGGGAACAGCGGTGCGCCCCTAGCTGATCTGCAGTGTCGCTCAGCGTAAGGTTCTGGGAGCGTTTAACATCCGAGCAGAGATTTATCTCCCAGACTCTCCCCGTGTGTGTGTGTCTCTAATTCTTAAATATCACTGGTTATTTTACTAAACGTCTCTTAATAGGAGCGCCATAAATGTTGTCACAGATACAGGAGGGAGAGTGATGGAGGTATTCAGAATAATGAAGCGTGGCGTTAAGAAGGATCAGTTGCTCGTCTGCTCGCCCAGCCTCAGGCTGCCGGGTTGCTGGGGGAGGGAGGTGGGGACCACTCATTGGAATGGGTTGGCAGCGCAGGCAGAGACAATAAAACGGGTTGCATCTTTACACACCCTCTAATTAATCTGCGGGATTCACTCCTCCGGGGACCGGACTTGAGCAATTTCGAGGACGTTAAACCGGGTCTGAAGTGATGGAGACAGGCCTAATCAGTGCCATTCCAACAGCTTTGCTGAGAGAAGTTAGTTACTGGTGGAAAGGCTGGGGCGGGGGGGCGGCCCACAGGCTTCATGCTTCTGGACATGGGTTTAGTGTGTGTGTGTGTGTGTGTGTGTGTGTGTGTGTGTGTGTGTGTGTGTGGTGGGAGGTCAGGGTGGAAGTTCCCCATTTCCCCCCATACCCCTGATTAAGATCCAGTGTTACGACATCTGTGTGGGTGGGAGAGAGGGTATCGCCTTCCCCTGAGGCATCAGCTGTAGGGTCAGCGCGATGAGGCAGGGTTCTGGTCCCAGTAGTGGGATTAGAGGAGAAGCAGCAGGGGGTGGTGCTAGTCTGGGACTCGGGAGACTCCGGATACAGACGTTCTGTTGTGATCTCGGCTGAGTTACTTAGGGCTTGTTTTTGCTTGTGTTTCTTACCTTGGTGTCAGTAGCTTCCTGTGGGGAAAGCAGTGACTAGCGGGCTCTCTAGCTTCACGGTGCGGTGACCTCAGTGAGGGCAGCCCGCGGTGAGGGTACGGAGCTGACCCCGGCGAGTTTACTAAGTGCTTTGTCCTCGCTGTGTTTTTACCTCAGGGTAGCTCACGTGTGTTACTGACTCCAAGGTAACCAGCGATGCTTTCTTTAGCGGTGCAGACAAGCCTCGCGTCTCCCTGGGCCTCTGGGTAGATCTGCGCTGCGAAGAAAACCCCCTGGTGCCGCGTTTCAGAGCCCGGTTCAGTTGACTCCAGCTCGTGGAGCTTGGGCTCCAGGGCTAACCATTGCAGTGTAGACGCTTGGGCTGTGAAACCTGGCCGGGGGGAGGGTCTCGGACCCTGGGCTCCAGCCCGACCCAAACGTCTCCACTGCTATTGTTAGCCCGGAAGCCTGAGTCCCGGGAGCCCAAGTCAATTGCCCCCCACCCCCACTCTGAGCCTCTTTGCGAACAGCGAGGGGGGCGGGGTGAGCAGCACCAACGTGCCGAGAGCGCTGAGGTTCTCGTTCGGCTGAGCACTGAGTACAAGCAGGGCAGCTGTACCACCCTTCCCCCGCCATGTAACCAGAGATATGGGTGACAGTACACCCCAGAAGTGTCAGCGTGTGTTGTCACTGCCTTGTGATGCAATCACAGCTGCTGTCGGTGCCTGGGCTGGGGTGGCTGAACATACTAGGCAGCTCTTAACATTGTGCCATGCGAACACTTTGAAGTAAGATCTCAAAGCACTTCACTCAGCTGAGTCGCTGTCGTTATCTCGGTTTTACAAATGGGGAAACTGAGGCACAGAGCGATACTACCGGTCTACTCTGTCTAAGTACTTAACTGGTGTTACAGGTGGGGCAACCAAAACCGGAGGCACCCAAAATCAGCAGTCTCTTTTGGAAAAGTTGGCCAGAGACCCATAGCGAATCCCTGGCAGAGTCAGGACCTAGAACCCAAATCAGCTGGTTCTCAGGGTATTTCATAAATCAAAGCAAGGCAGCCATTTAATCATGTTACACATTAAACGCTGGCGCAGTGGGGTGGAGGTGACCTGTGTCTCCTTCGCAGCTTCCTCGCTACTTTAGACCCACAGACCTGGGAAACAATGTGACCCTTAATCCCAGGACCGGAGTGTCTCCAGTGTATGATGGTGGTAGCAGCAGGAGCAATGCGGGTGCAGAGGTCCTGAGGCAATTCCAAATATACTGGCCCGCCCAACTTCCCGTTTAAACCCCACGACTTTATTCCCACTGCACGTCGGAATGGCAAGGAAATGAAGTCCTGAGAGCCAGGCAGTGGTTTTCAGTAGCCTCGGGCCCCCTGTGTCGCTGTTAATGGTCCTGAAAAATCCCTGGTGTTCTAGAGCATTTTGAAAAGCAAGGAGATAACCGATACCCAATGTGCTCCCTAGCAAAGCTCTGGGATGGGAGTCTCAGGAGCCTCTGGATTTTTACCATCCCCAAGCAGATTGTTTGTTTGATCTGGAAGATTTTGCTGTCAGGGCCAATTAGAAGCAGCTGTTTAACACAGGCCTGTCTGCTCCCCTAACCCCCCAGCTTCACCACTCTTCTACCCTGCTGGCAGGAAGCTATGGTTGCAGCACTCAGAAAAAGAAAACTCCTGTCTGTAGTTCCCTGGCGGTGATTAATTTCAAAAGGCGAGCTTTTGTATGTTTCATTGAGTGTGTTGTTAACCCCTTCAGCATCTCTGTGGTTGGAAGACATTGCGGATTGACTCCTGTCCCCGTTTACATTATGTCTCCATTTCCCTTACTTGGTTTTGTTCCTTCAGCAATGCATTTTAATCCACATCTTGTGATAGGGGTGTCTGCAGGTGGGTGCAGTCCCTCTCCTGATTAGAGCCAGGGAGACCATGTGGTAGTTCTCTCCCCTGATTGCGTTCTGGTGAGGATGCTCCTTTATGAGAGTGTCTGGGTGTTAATCATTTGCTTGCTGTCAATTTCATTTTGTAACTGTGGAATATGCAACCTGTGGAACTCACTGCTGAATGAGGTGAACAGCTCAGATTCAAGACCAAATGGAACAGAATCTGAGATCCCATCAGCGAGGAGAAAGCGGAAAGGTGCTCTCATGCTTTCATGGCGCAAGTTGTCAAAGGAGGTTGGGAAGAATGGCATTATGTCTTGCAATTTTGTGTGCTGTTAATACCTTCCTCTGCAGCAGATTGCATTGGTCATTGCAAGAGGCAGGGCACCAGCCCAGGTAAACACATACTGTAGCATATTCTGATTCATCTGGCTATGGGATTAAATGGATGATTGGTCTGCTCAGAAGAAACCGTTCCTGATGGGCGTTACAGTGAGAGAAGCCAGGTGGGAAAGTTGAGGGGACTTGGGAGACTCCAAAGAGCTGGATGTGAACAGCTGACTTGGAATCCTGCTCAAGAATTGCCTCTGCTTATTCTCCGTCGCTACCGCCCAAGGAATCCAGAGCAGCCACGGAGCAGGGGTCCTGCCCCACTGATGGACAGAGTGCAGATCTGTGCAATGTCTTGCAGTTCCATTGCACAACCACGGGCCAAGCTAGTGCAGGGTGAATGTGATGGGGGGGAGGCGGGAGACACAAGCCGGTCAGCTTGCCTGCATTTGGAGAGGGATGCCCATGGATTCACTCCCTCTGGGCTGCTCTCGCTGCCTGCTCCTCACCCCAGAGGAGCAAGGAGTGAGGGAGAAATGTGGGGGGAGAGGACCTGAGATGGCTGTAGCTACAGAGTGGGGAGGGATCATGGGACACAGGAAATACTGAAGCTAAAAATCGATGGGGAGTGATATCTCTGAATCAAAAAAGCCTCCAGTCCTGACTTGTGGCCCGCTCCACACCACCAGCTTTCTGACCCTGGATGGCTTCTGCGGAGAGGCTGCCCGCTGGACCTGGGACAAACTAGACTCAACCTCCAGACTCCTGTTGTGACCTGAAACCAATGTGAACACCTGGTCTGTCCCCTTCCCCGGGATGAGCCAGGCTGGGGAGGAGAGCAGCTGCGTGTCCCATGGGACACCTAGGAGCAGGTGCTGCGTGGGCATTTCTGGTAAACCTTCCATTGATGTCAGTGGGAGCAAAGTAATACCATGTGCTTTTGAAATGCTACATGTATAGCAAGAACAGGTCTCATTCTGCTTGCCCGGCTGTACATCCAGTGAACTCAGTGCTGTAAAGAGGTGCAAGATCAGAATAAGACCCAATGGCCCGATTCTTAGTATGGTGATTGACACACCAGGGACCTCGTGCTCTTTAAGCAGGTGTAGCAGAAAGCGATATAAATTTTTCAGTAATTTTGGTGGATTGTACCAATGCTTATTTTTCTATTGATTTAAATGTTTGCAGTTGCAGGAAATTGTGGGAAGTCAGATAATGGGGGAGCTCAGATAATTATTTAATGATGGTAGATGCTGAGATTCAGAAAGTTAAAGCTTTCTAACCACTAAAACACAAATATTGGACATCACATGTCAGAATATACAGAGTAAATATCCCTAACTCGGACTTTAGTAAGTTCTCGAGCAGCATTTGTCTTACCTTGCCTTTCTGTACAGTTCAGTTATTTCTGATGGAAATCTTTTTTTTTTTCTGGTTTGGGTGTGTCTGGTGAAATTGACATTTATTGACATTCCCTGATAAAAATCTAATCCTTCCAAGTCTACCTATAAACCTGACTCAATTTGCACTACAGAGCTTGGTTCTTAAGCTGAAAGCCGTAACAGTCCCATAGCCTCTGAATGGGGCATAGTAGGAACATATAGCACTCACACACTGATCGGGGGTTACGCTTCCAACTTGTGCAGCCTTTTAAACCAATGCAACGAGGTGTAAAACGCAGCGTTGCCGACTCTCATGATTTGATCATGAATCTGGCGTTTTACTTACGGTCCCAGCTCTGGGAGTCATGTGATTACATGAGCCTCTCAGCTTTCAAAAAAAGGAAAAGTAACTTGCTAGGCCTCCTGTTTGTGGAGGAAAGCTTGGGAACAGGACCCGAGTCTAAGGCCATCTCGTGATTTTGAGGGCCTGACTGGGGCTATTTTTTGAACATTTGGTGTTGGCGATGCTGAAAACGTTAACACCCCTGGTGTGGGTGAGGGGCAAATCTTTGATGATAATTATGTGCATTACCAGGCCCATGCCGCGCCAGGCGCTGTACAAACACAGAATGAAAAGATGGCTGCTGCCTAAGAGGCTTGCAATCTAAAGAGGCGACCTCTGGGGGAGTACAAGGGAACAGTCAGACACTATTGGCCTGCATGGTAGGCCGTAGTCTCAGCCCAGCAGCAGTAGTGTTTCGCATCCACGGCACTGGTGTAAATCACTCCCCGAGGGGCAGGACAGAGGGAAATCCGTCTCAATGATTTTTCCTTGAGGATGCAATCGTGTCTGCAGGAGGAGGAGGGAGAGGAGTGAATAGAGGGTGGGCACGTGGAAGCCAGTCTGCATTTCTATCCTCACTTGGGACCAGTTTTCCAGCTCACTTCGGCCCGCGCCCGCTTCCCAGCCCTGCCTTGGCTCATGCTGTGTTTCTCTTCCTCCGTTATCTCACAGGCTACCTGACTGTCAGCATTGAGCCGCTCCCGCCTGTGGTGGTCGGGGATGCCGTGACATTGAAATGTAACTTCAAGACGGATGGCAGGATGCGGGAGATAGTCTGGTACAGGGTAAGTGACCGCCCGTTAACCCTCCTGGGACAGGGACAGGCTATTCTTCCAGCGTGTGATGTGAGGCCGGAGCTGTGCGGCTGAGGGATGTCAGAGGAAACTGTCAAGAGAGTTCTCAGTGATGGAAGCATCGATTACCCAGCCATAGCCGCCTCGTCCGATCTAAAAGGGGAAACGAGATGAGACAGGAAGACTTGGGTTGGCTTTGTTTTGCTTTTAAATGAATGGCAAAGAAGTAGTTGTGAGATCATCCCCAGGGCCCTTCTGACACTCGCTCCAGTAGTTTTGTGATGCTCCCTCGGTGGGTTTTGGCACTTGGCAGTTTAACTAACAGGGCTTTGCAAAGGAAGGGGGAAAGCGGTGGCTGTTTACGTCCGCTGGCCGCGATGGTGTCTGGAAGATCATTGTTAGGGACAGGCCCTGTGGTATCAGGGCTGTTTGGCGCTGGGGCTCCCGTTAGCCCCACTGGAGAGAGGAGACTTCATTGCAAAGCATAGATCTGGCTCCCAGAGTTCAGGGGGCCTGGATATGGCGTTATACAGCTAGGGGCCAACTGCAAAGCTCCGATTTGGATCGGAACTTTCCCAGCGGGTAGCAGTCTCTCTTCGGGGACAGGGCAGCTGGGTCAGTGCTGGGCAGAATCATGGGTGAAGACTGGGGTAGGTCTGAATTGGGAGCAAAAGCAAATCTGGTGCCTGTCGCTCTACCCCGGCGAGCACCAGCCAGAACGGGTCGTTTGCGGTCTCGACGACTTCACCCATCTCGCGTTGCCTGTGTTTGGAGGGAAATCAAACTTGGTGTTTATCTGACTTTCCCTGCGAACGGCTGGGGTGACAGCGGAGAGCATCTCCGGCGGGGGGATGGAATGGAGGGCGCGCACAAGCACGCAAAGCGCGGTGCGTCAGCTCTCTTTAAAACACGAAATCGGCGCATCGTCATGACACGTCGGAGGTGCCGCGCGGCACAGCGTGTGTTAAAGGGACCGAGACGCGTTTGAAACCCGGGGTCAGGGATCTCGCCGGCACAGATTGCACAACGAACGGCAAGCCGTGTTCTTCTAATTGATGCTATTCCAGTCGTAGGTCCCCACCCAGCTCTGCCGATGCCCTTCAGCCTCCACTCTGCTACACTGGAATTCACAGCTTTGCCGACACTCCTTGCTCCCCCTGCTTTGTACAGGCTGCAGCTTCCCCCGCTGTACAGGCTACTCATGTGTCTCCACCTGTTAACACAGTCCTGGGAGGCTGTGCATTAATGGGGGGGGCCTAGGAGAACCAGCCAGTTGTGCCAGACGACATCCATGGTGGTGGTTCTGGGGTGACACTGCCCAGCCCAGGTGCATGGAGGTGAAAGGCGAGTATACTAGCCCTGGTGCTACCTAGCACCCCAAACACTTAACAAACAAACCCATTTAGGTTCGCCCATGGGGCAGCTATATTAGCTTCAGTAGCTCTCCACCAGTCTGGAATTTAGCCCACAGTCCTTTAATCCCCAGAAGCTTTTCCCTAATGTGTGCCCCTCCCTTCCCTGGCGGCTATCTTCAAAGAGCCCGCGGTGCTGTGCACAAGGAAATCAGTCTGACAAGGATTTTCAGAGGTGCAGAGGAGACGGGGATAGGATTGCTGGGCTGTGTTTTGCATTCTGGCTGGGAGGATCCAGAGACTTGAGCAGGAAACACAGGAACAGACCCTGCCATGTTCCTTCAAGGTCTGGGAAGCTATTCTCCCTTTTCCAGCATTGTTTGCTTAGATGCACTCTACAGTGGAGAGAGAAATTGTGTGTGTGTGTGTGTGTGTGTGTGTGTGTGTGTGTGTGTGTGTGTGTGAGAGAGAGAGAGAGAGAGAGAGCGCGCGAGAGAGAGAGAGCTATCCACCTGAGGGTGTGGGAGCCTGGATCAGAGATGTGGATGTGTTACTCCTGGGGGAATTCTGTGCCACTGCGCATGCACAGAATTTATGTCCCCTGCAGATTTCTTTGGTTCCCTGCAGCAAAATGACTTTCTGAGGGGGAAGTGAAGGGAAGCCACAAGAGCAGTCATGTGGCCCTCTACAGCAGTATGTTTTGGGTGCCCAGGGCAGCCGACAGAGAGGTAAATCACTGTGGGGCAGGGGGCAGGACTGGGGAAGACCCAGCTGGTGACTCCTATCCTGCGCCAGCCTCATCTGCTAGTCCGGCTGGGCTGGGGAGGATGAGACTCCTCTTCCCCTGCACAGTGGCACAGAATGCCCTCAAGAGTAATGTGCTGCTGATTCATGCATATGGGAGAGAGCGTGATCTGTGTGCGTGTGTCTGTGCACCCTGTGTATGACTGTGCGTGTGCAAGTGGATGTCCTCTGTTTGTGTATGGACATGTGGGATCTGAGAGTGTGTACATTTTGTGAGAAATGCCTGTGTGTGATCTCTGCGTTTATGTGCAGGTGTGTGGTCTGGGTGTGCGAGATCCACAATTGTCTGTATGAGAGATCCATGTATGTATAATCTATGTCGATACACTTGTGCTTATGTGATCCATGTGGGCGTATGTTAGGGTGACTAGATGTCCCGATTTTATAGGGACAATCCCGATTTTTGGGTCTTTTTCTTATATAGGCTCCTATTACCCCCCACCCCCTGTCCCGAGTTTTCATACTTGCTGTCTGGTCACTCTAGCATATGTGTGCACCTATTTGCCTGTGTGTGTGTGTGTGTGTCAGTGCGTGTGCGTGTGTGTGTGAGAGAGAGAGAGAGAGAGAGAGATATCTGTGTCTCAGATAAAGACCATCGCTTATTAGCAAACTGTCTGAGCTCATTTAGCTCCAGGTCACTTGGACGGCAGAAAAGCCAAAAGGTCTGTTTATATTGCAGAAATGTATTAAACCTCTTCAGAGCATCATGGGAATTTATCTCCACCTGGCAATTTTGTCTGTCTTTTTCCGCACCTCACAAATTGTCCTCGGTGTTTTAGTGGCGGCTGCCCTGGGGTCACAGCAAGCCAGACGCCTCTGGAACACAGAGAGATCTCTATGGTGTGATAAACGCCGTGGCTTCCCAGCATCCCCCACTCCTTCGTGCTCCAGCCCCACATGGCTCTGGGGGAGGGGGTGCATACGTGTGTGAACGCGCCATCGCATGAGTGTCTAACATGGACCCCGTGGCTGGCACAGGGAAGCGACCAAGGTAGACTTAGCCCGCTGTGCTCTGTGTTTGATAGCTAGCGTAATTTGCAGAACCCGAGGAGATGCACATGTAATACTAGGGGCTTGCTTTCCAGGGGTTACGTGCGGGACTAGGGCTTGGGACCGGGGACCCAAGATGGGATGGCGAAGAATGTTTCACCAGCCCCCAAGCTAAGGGGAAATGGAGCTGGAGAGAGGATACTGCTCCGGCGGAAGAAGCCAAATAGCATACTGTGGCATTCGTTCTTTCACCTTGGCCTCCCGTGACACAGACTCGGAGCATGGGTTCAGTGTCCATCCCAAACCCAAAGGCTTCCTTTGACCTTTCTGGGCTCTGTCATTAACAGTGTATCCCAGTGGACGTGACCACTAACGCCATTTCCTAATGCGCTCTGCCATCAGCACCGTATCCTCTACCACATATCAGGGACTGATTGTTGTTGTGCTCTGTTATTACTAGTGATCTGTGTGATGGTTGCACTTCGACACAACCAGAATTAGGGCCCCATTGTGTTGGGCGCTGTACGTTCCCGTACCCTGCTGAACTCTGCCATCAACGCGTATCCCCTCGGACAGCAGAGGCTGGTACAGTCTCAACCAGTCACTATCCCTTAGGACAACAGGGTCTAATACCATGGCCTTGGATAGACACACTGCATGCAGGAAGGCCCCTGCTGATGATACTCAATGTGCTGGTCTCCTGAACTCTTGTTTGGCAAGTCATAGAATCATAGTACTGGAAGGGACCTCGTGAGGTCATCTAGTCCAGTCCCCTGCACTCATGACAGGACTAAGTATTATCTAGACCATCCCTGAGAGGTGTTTGTCTAACGTGCTCTTAAAAATCTCCAAAGATGGCGATTCCATAACCTCCCTGAGCAATTTATTCCAGTGCTTCACCATCCTGACAGGAAGTTTTTCCTAATGTCCAACCTAAACCTCCCTTGCTGCAATTTAAGCCCATAGCTTCTTGTCCTATCCCCAGAGATTAAGGAGAACAATTTTTCTCCCTCCTCCTTGAAACAACCTTTTATGTGCTTGAAAACTGATCATGTCCCCTTTCTGTCTTCTCTTCTCCAGACTAAACAAACCCAATTTTTCCAAACTTCCCTCATAGGTCGTGTTTTCTAGACCTTTCATCATTTTTGTTGCTCTTCTCTGGACTTTCTCCAGTTTGTCCCCATCTTTCCTGAAATGTGGCGCCCAGAACTGGACACAATACTCCAGCTGAGGCCTAATCAGCACAGAGGAGAGCAGAAGAATTACTTCTCGTGTCTTGCTTACAACACTGCTGCTAATACATCCCAGAATGGTGTTTGCTTTTGTTTTCAGGCCTGTGCATTGATTCAGATCATCTGCGACTCCCCTTCCCCTCGGCACTGGCCCTCGTTCATTCCAACTCCTGGCTGCTTCTGTAATCTCCTGTTTGGCCTCGGGATGTGGGAGAGGACCAGACAGAATCAGTGACCGTGATTTGACTGTGTCGGAGGAAGTTTCTGAGCATCAGAGCTTAGTTTGCTGTTAGGCATGAGGACGCAAAGATTATTGTCTTCAAATTCTGTCCGGGCCAGCCTGTCTCAGGTAGCTAAATTTAGCCCTGGAAGTGTGATTTCCAGCCGTCTCCGTCTGACTTAATCCCTGCTGTGTTTCACTGACGAGAGCACTGTTTTTTCCTTGCCGTGGAAAGATTAAAGGTGAACACGCGCTCCGCTGAAAGGGAGCTGCAGCGACAGTCTCATTCAGAAACTAAATCGAAGCGCAGCGATTTTTCTCCTTCCTGGCTTCTCCCCAGTTTATTGCACCATGGCCCATGCTCTGTTCCGCCGGGCCCAGGGATCTGATCGGAATCTTTCCAATAATTTCACAGAGCTTTGGATGGTGTCCTTGGAGAGCAGGTGTGAGCCAGGGGCGGATCAGGTTTCTTATTAGCGAATTTAGTGCCGATGAAAGATTGGTGGATGGACAGCCCTGAAAAGCCATGTCCTTGATTTATCCACAGAACCGGGACAGCACCAGCAGTTGTGATGCACTCCCCCTCCACCCCCATGCCAATGTGCATGGAGCCCAACCTGCAGGGAATACTTGGAAAAGGCAGAGATCATTTCTCAGGTGTGAACTGAAGGCAGTGGATCTACACCAGTTTACACCAGCTGAGGATCTGGCCCTAGAGATCTTTAATCCAATCTCTAGCTTAATTCCGATGGTCCATTTACTGGAGTCCAGACACCCAGCAACGTAGGAGTGACCCCTCCCCTCCTTTCCTCTTCTTTTGTTCCCTTCTTTTTTTCCATGGATCTTTCCGCGGAGGATGCTGAAAGCTCCAGTCGCCGTCTCCTCCTCGCTTAAAAATGGATGATGCTCTCAAGTGAGCTGGTGCAGAGAGGCAGGGGCTGTGGAGTTATATTTACACAATTTGTAAATCATTCTGACAAGGCTTTTCTGCAAGATGCTGGCACCAGTCATGCAGGGCCGCTTCGTCCCTGCTTTGGTTCGGTTTCAAGAAGCGAGAAGGGCCCTTCCTCGTGGCAGCCCAGCCACCAGCCAAGGATCAGGCCTGTCGCTGTGTATCTCTCCAATCAAACAAGGTTCGCGTTGCTTTCACCAGACCAGAGTGGCCCAGAAACAAACGATTTTCCTGCTTTCCAAGCATTTTGCACAGGTGGAAGATACCAGCATCAGTTTCTTCTCCTCCTTGCCACTAGGGTGACCAGACAGCAAGTGTCAAAAATCAGGACAGGGGGTGGGGGGGGTAATAGGTGCCTATGTGAGAAAAAGACCCCAAAATTGGGACACATCCCTATAAAATTGGGACATCTGGTCACCCTACCTGCCCCAAAGGTTAAGGGATGTGCCCAAAGCCACAAAAGAGCAAGTGCCAAGATTAGAACTCAGAGCCCCGAGCCTCATGCTCACTGCACTTCACAGAGCGGCCCTCCGTACTTCTCTGCCACCCGGCAGGAAAGGTATGTGGGGTAGAACATGCTCTAAAGGCCTGTATCCCTAGTCAAGAAAGCACATGTTTGATTTTAAGCATGTGCTGAAGTCCCATTGAAGTCAATGAGACTTGAGCATGTGTCTAAGTACTCGCCTAGAGCTGCCTTTTGTGTGTCACAGTGTCAAGGTCCATGGATCCATAAAGGGGGCTGGTAGGATCCTATGCAGTGAAGTGGATAAGGCTCTATAAGGGTACATCTACATTGCACCTAAGTCTGGCTCTGGCTCGTAGACGCCAGGTTTCCAGGGACGGCTCCGCATTTGAGTGTCCACACTGCAGTGTAAACCTCGGGGCTCGCAGCCGGGCTAACATGCACACTGCACCGCACAGCCCTTCCGACTCGGGTCTCTGGCTTGTCCTGCATCCACACTGCAAAATGACAGGGCTTCGACTCGGGCTCTCACCCACCCCCTGACCAGATCATAGGCCCCGGTTCCTGAGAGTTTGCTGACCCAAGTCAGGCTGATTTGTGTGTGGACAGAAGTGGGGTTTGGGCTCAAACCTGAGTCAGAGCCCAGGCTTAGTGTGCAGTGTAGACATAACCCGAGAAGCCGTAAACAGGTGGCAGACTAGAGGACTCTGCTTTGATTGGCCTTTTCTCTGAGCTAGGAAAAAGCATCCCAAGGGAGCAATGCAGCTTTGGAGGCCCAGGGATGCTCTTTACTCGCTGTATTTAAAATGACTGGCGGGAGACGTGTGAACAGCAGCTGCCACCCGGAAAAAGGGGGAACGTTCAGAGATAAAAATAAAAGCCGGGTTATTTCCTTCCACCTCCTCTCTCGATGGCTGTTCAAAATGAAGAGTGTAATTTGCTTGGCCGCCCCAGCACATCATCTTATCACCAAGGGCTGGAACGCGTCTTCGAATGGGGAGGATTATGCAAATGGAAAATCAGCTTTGGAGAAAGTGGGCTAATCCAATATTACAGAGCAGGGCTGCGACTGAGTGGAAAAGGGAAACAAAATGAGAAAAGAGAGTGGAGCGGGGGCGGGGGCGAGAACTCACCGAGGGCTAAACGCCCTCCCCCACCCCCCCGTGCAAAAGGCCGGAACTGACGCACCCTTAAGTAATGCACAGGTCTCGGGCTGCACCCCTGGCACAGAGTGAATGTCACCCAAATGGACGTGATGGAATAACGGGGAGAGAGACTTTCTTGGCCAGCTGGACTTTTCTAGTGTCCTAATCCTGAGCCCCGTCCATGCCCCGTGCTGCGCAGCAGCTCCCGGCACGGGGCTGCTCCGTACCAATGCGCTGCAGAAAGGGATTGCAGCCAGCCACTATCCCCAATGCAGGTGCTGGATCCCATCCTGTCTCACTGATGGAGATGAGTCAGTATTGGGAGAAAAGCCCTCAGAAAGTGGGGGAGTGGGAAGTGCTCACTGGGGATTCTGCCCTCTGTGAAGGGTGACCAGACAGCAAGTGTGAAAAATCGGGACGGGATGGGGAGTAATAGGAGCCTATATAAGAAAAAGACCCAAAAATCGGGACTGTCCCTATAAAATCAGGACATCTGGTCACCCTACCTCTGTGTGAGATTCCCCCTGCAGATGTCTGTCTATTTACAGGACGGGCTACACTGACAGATGCGGCTATAATTGGGTTGAAAATAGGTGTATTTAACCCCAGTTTTAACTGCGTCTGTTTTTGAAGAGAGACAGCTAGAGCGATGCAAAATCTGAGCAGAGACCAGCGCGAATTCAGCTGCACGGAAATGCCGTGGGCTGTTCAGTAAATGCGACTTTCCACCCCAAAGGAGGCTGCATTCCAGCGGCTGATGCGGTTTTGAAATCGCTTTCAGCTTGAGATGAAAGGCGCCCCCGAAGGGCAAGGCAGAGCTGTTATGATCGAAGGATATTTGCCATGCTTTGAAATCTCTCTCAAGGTTTATACGGACTTTAGAAACCCCCCTCACACTCTAACAATGCACCGTAGATCAATGCAAATGGTCTTACACACATACACAAAAGCCAGTGACTATAGATATGAAAAAGGATGGGAAATATCTTTGGTCCAAACAGAATTATGTACTGGGTAAAGAATAGCTTAAAGGTACAGAGCCCATTATTAGTGGAGCTTTGAACAATAAGGAGGTATCAAGAAAAAAAAATCCTACAGGAAGAACTCCTATTTCATCAGATGTCACCAGCCCAATTAGCCGTCTCTGTCCCCTGCCCCTCCTTTGCTGGCAAACATACAACTAAAGAGCTGGGTTTTCAGACCCAGGGAAACTTTTAGTTGGCCAGGCTTCCTCTGATGAAGCCTCTTCCCCCACTGTGTTTTTCATGTTCAGTCAGAAACTCTGCCAAGTGCTACCTGCGGGAGTTGGAAGGATTCAAAGATTACGCAACAGCTGCAAAGTTTCTCAAAAAGTGGGTCAGGAGATGAATTGCATCCAGATCTCAGCACCCTTCCTAGTCTCTCTTTGTTATGAGCGATTTCACTTTGCCCTTAGCCAGTTTCCCAATAGGTGGTACCCGGGTTTAAGAGGGGGAGCTGCCCCAAATCTAAGCCACAATCAAGACTGTCAACTTTCAGTCTCCAATGGATAACAACATGCGGCTGTTAGGATAATCCCAGGGATGTATTTTCTTTGGACATTCCAAGGATTTATTTTGTTTCACAAGTATTCACTAGTGAAATTATTTTCACGAAGCATTGGTGAATATCACTCTGGGCAACATTGTAGCAATTCTACTGCGGCCTTTGTGGTAAAAAGGAGGGAGAATCTGCATTCTAAGGAAAAAAGCTAGGGATATTTTACAAATGTACCATGGTGGAAATTTGCGATTTGCTCAGAAAAACGGTGTCATCATCACATTGAGAAAAGGAAAGTGTGGGTGGGTAATTCAGCAGTTTTCTCTTTGATTTTCTGCTTTACCAAAAACTCAATCTGGGATTTTCATTTATGGGCGGTGAGAACCATTTTTGGCTCCTAGTCTAGGATGAAGCATGTTCAACAGTTGGCCAGATTACTTTTGCCTACCTAGATCCCTTTGGAAATCCCAGAGGATGCAGTTCCCGTCCTTCTCCTGCCTGCAAAAAATAGTTCCCAGTACCTGTTTAAAGAACCCTAAGGGACAAAACCAATGTGTATTTTCTAGGACTTTTCCATAAGGGCGGGGTTTGGCAATTACTGGAGACATACACCTGCAGCCACACCCCCAAGAACTGTAGCCTTTTCAGGTCTCAACAACCAAACAGGTATGGGCTGTGTCCATCCTTGGATGCTCCAATGTAGGCCTAGGTGCCGTAGTTTGGTTGGCGGCACTCATCTCACTGTTTGGACTGAGCCAAGAGGAGATGGCTTGATCTGCATCTTAACCCGCTGTGGTCATTACAGATGGCAGGGTTTCAGAAGAACCCCAATGTCCTGGTCAGAGTCCACCTTGAAATCTGCTACTGAAGGCCTAATCCTGTGAGGTACTGAGTACCTTCAACTCCCAATTAACTCACTTCTGCAGATAAGACTCCCAAACCCCTCCTGCAGCACCAGCTGACATGTTCTTTGCTTCCTGTCTGAGGGTCCAACCCCATAAACACTGTCCTGATGAGTAGTAACTTGACTCATACACATAAGTATTTGCAGGGCTGGGGCCTTCAACTGTAGTGTGGTCCTTAAAGAGCCGTGATGTTTCACCCCAGAGCTGCTTGCACCCTCAGCGGTGGATGAAGCAGTATTTCCATGTCGCTGCGGGGTGCAAGGGGCTATAGAAATGTCAGAGAATCGACAGCCAGCATCAAGGTTGGCAGGGACCATTACGTTCCTTTCTGCCTTTTGAAGCCAGAGTCCCTGCTTGCAAATCTGTTTGCAAAGTCTGTATAATTTTCTGAACTCAGAGAGAACACAGGGATGTGCCAACAATAGAGCTGAGATCAGAAGAGATCATTATGGCATGGGACCAAAGGCTGGTGAGACTGCAGCTGGGATATTTGGGAACCGTACTACGGAGAGGATAATGAAGAATCGGAAGAGGTGCAGAAGAGGGTAATTGGGCCGATAAAGAGTCTCAGGGGTTAGCATTACGAGGAGAGGAGAGGGTAATTAAGTTTATATTCATTAAAAAGAGGAGATTAAGATGGGACATGATTCAGCTGTAAAAAATCCTGAGAACAATGGCGAAGGTGGATGGCGTGGATCTATTGCAGAAGGAAGATGGGATCAGAAACAAGAAGGAGTGTGAACTGAGTCGGAGGCGGGACAGCATGTGGAGGGAGCTCGGGGCAGCATTCTGAAACTCCCGGGGTAATCACATCATGAAACATGCATCTCCCCAAAGGCTGCAACTGAAAACGCACAGACACCTACCACGGCAGAGGCCACCGCTAGGCACATACAGGAGGCGCTGGTGCCTAGAATTGCAGGGGGGGCCTCACTAGAAGCATTTCAGTCTGGAAGGAGGAAACAGGAGGAGTAGAGGGTGGGACTCAGAACAACTGTCTCAAAGCTATTGTTCCTTTAAAAACAATCATTCTCGGAGCCCAGGTCTCAGGAGCGACCTTACGATAACAAAGCAGAAGGAACACAGCCCAACATTCATTATAAACAACCCTACCATAACAATACAGAAGATGCAATATAGTCCCCAAGAACACCCCTGCAATAATAACCCAGTGGGTGCATTCTTGTGCGGCCCTACAATGACAAACCATAGGACGTGGCTGAGACCCTACAATAACAAAACGGGCCGTAGCACAGTATTCATGCAATGCTGCTGTAACAAACATCACAGTGCAGGTGCAAAATTCTGTAGCAAATGAGTGAGTGTAACCTATTGCTCTGGAAAGACCCTACAGTAACAAACCCACGGGCATGGGCAACAGAGCAGAAGAGACATAATCTGTAATGAACAGATTTCAGTCTCAAGCTTCCAAAAATCCCTTCACAGTCTCCCTTAAATACTCAGCAATACTAAGATTCCCGGAGCTAAGCAGACCAGTTCAGCAGCGACCTTAGCTGACCCCACAGGAGATGAGGGGGTTGGTAATGGGGAAGGCTGCGTTCTCATCACAGCGGTCTGCTTTTCCATGGGAATAGCCAGAACTGGACATTTTGGCATGTGAGTGAGGTGGATGTGATGGTGACATGCACCTAATCCCGGAGGGCTGCCTTTGATCAGACCCTGGGCTGTGCAGGGTGCTAAGACATTGCACCTACAATATTTTGACTCCCAATCCTGTGCTGTAGCCACTAGGTCTTCCTTCTCCTTTAAACTGAACTCACCCAGGCTTTGAACCGAAGACCCTCGCACTCTTAGGCTACGTCTATACTTACCCGCTGCTTCGGCGGCGAGTAATCGATCTTCTGAGATCGATGTATCCCATCTTGTCTAGACGCGATAAATCGATCCCGGAAGTGCGCGACGTCGACAACGGTACTCCTGCTCGCCGCGAGGAGTAAGCGCTGTCGACGGGGGAGCCTGCCCGCCGCGTGTGGACCCGCGGTAAGTGCTTTGAAGATCGAACTAAGATACTTCGACTTCAGCTACGTTATTAACGTAGCTGAAGTTGCGTATCTTAGTTCGACAGGCAGGGTTAGTGGAGACCAGCCCTTAGTTCCCCATAGACGAACAAGCCAGATGGCTCCATACAATTTTTAACAGTGTTTCTAGGAGTTTTTCCCTTTCCGCCACCTTGGAACATGGGAGCTCAGAGTTAAAGGAGTGACGCCCATTTGGCTTATGGGGTGGGAGGGGTGCCTATGCAGGCGTAAGTGCGTGTGACGGTGAACTCCCTGTGCAGATCTGTAGAGGAAATAGGCTTAGCTAGAGACCTTAGCTCAAGCCATTGCAGCTCATGCTTTTAGCTCTCCAGATCCCTGGTTCAGTGCCTGATGCTCCAGCTAGGGTGACCAGACAGCAAGTGTGAAAAATCGGGACAGGGGGTGGGGGGTAATAGGAGCCTATATAAGAAAAAGTCCCAAAAATTGGGACTGTCCCTATGAAATCGGTCACCCTAGCTCCAGCCAGGATGGGTTTAGCAGGTGAGCACTGTTTAGCTGTGCCCTGTAGTGGCTGAATTCTAGACTTCAGCTGAACACATGGTGCATTCGGTGGAAGATGAATGCGCACCGCTAAGGCCAAGATTTGGCCCTGACTTAACTGATATCCATGCAGCAAAGGCTGAGCTCCGGCTGCAGCGACAGGGCTCTTTTGAGAGGGGAAAATAAGCTGTCATCTTTCCTCTATTGTGCCCCACCTTCCTCCATCGTCAGCCTCCCGCTGGGCACTATTGTTTGTAGAAGGCAGCATATGCAGCAGCACCAGACGTCTCATGCCTTCCATCAGAGCGCCTGCGGTTCCCGTTTCAAGGCAGGAGGAGATGCTAATAAATACTGAGCCAAGACAATGAGTCTGTTTCCTGAGCACTTTGATCAATCAAAAGTTAAAGAAAAGAAAATCAATGCAGGTACGCTGGGGCGAACTGATCGCAGCACATCTCCGGCCGTGTGACGGGGGCTAAACCAACCATCAGCATGGCCCATTGGCTCCTGCGTGCATCCATTGGCAGCGCAGCTAGAGGCCCTGCAAATACTTATGCGTATGAGTCAAGTCAGCTGGTATGAACTGATGCAACTCTACCGAGGTTAGCGGGAGTAGGCCAGTGACACCAGCTGAGAATTTGGCCCCACGCTTGCCACTGTAATGACTGCTCCAGCTGGTAAAGGGGCAGAACTAGTATGAAGATACCAGACCCAGGGGATCCTGGTAACCCTTAAGCACCCCTATGCCCTCTGGCAGAGGTCCCTGGCTCACAAGAACCATGTCCTGATATTTTGCAGCCGGTGAACCTCTCTGTGGCTTTTCTCATTTTCAGGGTCTTTGGGTGACTGGTGGAGCGTACGGGTTGGTGCGCTTCCCTTCCATCTTTGCAGATCTAAATCCAAATCATGACTTACAGAACAAGCAATGAGGCGTTTCTTGGTCTCGCGTTGCCCTGTGCTTGTTCAAATCACCAGAACCGTTACACAGTTTGTCGTGACTAGCAGTCTGCGCTCAGGAGGGGCCCAGGACATGAACAGCTAAGAGTATTGATACAATAAAAGACGAAACCAGCTCTGTCATGTCAGATCTAAAGATCAAGAATGTTCCTGATCCGATGCTCCCCCACCAGGCTCTGAAGCCATTAACTGGGACCCCAAACCTGTGGATTCCCCAGTGGGGTTGATTTCAGTAGGATTTCATAGGGCAATGGGACATTAATTTCAGCAGGACTCCTCGTGGGCACGAGATCAAATTGTGGGATTCTCACCGGGACTGTACTGACTTGCAGAGAATGAGCCAGGGGGTGAGCATGCAGAGATAGACTCCGTGCTCGTTTTTAGAAACACTTGTGGGGTCATTGGAGGGAAGGGGGGAACAAATGCTGGCCAAACAGAGCAGGGTTGGAATTAGCTTCTGTGATTTCCAGTGAGCAGCTGTAATAGCTGGCAGCGGTAACAGAAACAACATTCTGCGGCATCTCTTTAAGGATCGGCTCAATCGAAAATACAAATTTCTTAAACTAGATTTAGTTCTTTGTCATTTCGATCAAACGACCCCCATCCACCACACATGAGAATCTCCTTCTTAATTTCCCAGTCATCTAGATCATCTCCTGCACTGCCTGCACTGTAATAATCCTGCTCCTCCTCTCTCCCCGGCCTGGACTCTCTGTCCTGAGAGCCCCTGAATTACGTGGCTGCTAAGCCTTCCCTTGTGCTCCTCTCCACCACAATCCTGCACTCAAGTATCCTTCTAGCTCTTAGCCCCCCTTGTTCAGCCACTCACATGTGCCTTGTGCACAAGCAAATGGGATCCTCCGACCCTGGCTCTTGCGACATTTTACTGACCATGCCAGCAAATAAATGTCTCCCTGGCCCTGTTGCCCGGGGGACGTGGTCGGCAAGAGATGCCAGCATGAGGCAAACCTGAAGGCTCCTTTCTCTCCTCCACTTTGGCTTCCTTCTCTCCCTGCTCGGGGATCTACCCAAAGCTCCTCAATTTGCTGGCCTATTGTATCGCGTCCATACAAGCCTGAACACCCCTTCCTCTCTTCTCAGTGGGCTTTCCCTGGAAGCCAGGCAGCTTAAGGGCTTGAAGGAAGTGCGGCTGCGGGAAGTTCCATGCTGTGGGGAGTCAAAGATAAAGCAGATTTCTGGCCCAATGATTTTACGTTCCAAAGGCGGCAAGAGGTGTGTGGGGGAGAGATTGGACCAGAACACAGGGATTCAGGGTGGGATTTATCTGGGGTATTTCTGGAGCGCTTATATACCCTGGTGATGCGTGTTGTAGAAATACCTAAGGGAAGTAAATAGAGCCTGCCTTGAATCCTGGTTGGACAGTATTCTGGTCCCATTTCTCTTTCCCGGGTCCTCAACATCTCAATCAAGCCTTAAGAAACTGACCCAGAGTCAAATTCTCAAAGCTGTGGAGGCAACACCCTCTGCTTGTGCTCCTCCTTGGATAGCGACCACACCAGGTCATTTTCTCCAAGCAAGCGAGGCAGCCACTTTGGAAAACTGGAAAATGACTCCTGAGCGGCTGCAGCCAGGGGGACCAACAGCCGAGATGGAGGAACCGATGCAACTGGATGAATGCCAGCAGTCCTGGGAGAAGCAGGAGCTGGGGCTGCTCCTCGCACGGGACTGCAGCCTCAAGCAGCTCAGTGAAAGGAGGAGTTTGAGAGTGTCTAAAACCAGCCATGGGTCCAAACCCCCTTCAGGGTTTGGTCCCAGATCCAGGTCTGAATTTAGCCACTGGCCTATTCCTCCATAATGAGCTGACCTGAAAGCTCAGGTTTGAGTGCTCTCGATCCAAACTTCATGGTTCGGCTTCGTCTCTCACTAAACCAGAAGAATTGTTAATCAGCGCGTTGGGGGCTTTCCCATTGTTTGCTGCAAAGTTAATAATACTTAGCCCTTTAAATTAGCTAAATCCCTGTAGTGCTTAAGTCTCAAAGCCCTCGAGTGAGCTGTGCATTACCATCCCCATTGGACAGATAGGGACACGGAGCCAGGTTGAGTGACTTGCCCATCGCCACGTGGCAGAGTGGGGATTAGGACTCGGGATTATGCGGCTTCTCGCTCGGCGTTCAGTTCCCTGGACCAGGCTGAAGCGAAAGCCTTGCTCCAAAGGGAGCTGAGTCAGCCTTGTCGGAGCGGCTGTTCCTCTCCGTTTTCTTTTCTTTTTTAAACCTGCTACTGCTCACAAATGAATGCTGAAATCATGCGCAAAGCATCCAGAGCCAGATCTCAGGACCAACTGAGACCTGTTTGGCATAGGACCTGAGGGAGGGGGACTCCCACCTTTATTCTCCCCCTTCCAGAGCCCAGTTTGGTCCTCAGCACAATTTAGAGTAGCCATGAGGCTGCTCTAACTTTCTCCTGATTGCAATGGTCTCTAAGGCTACAGCCCTTCTCACCTTCCCTTGGCCTTGTCCCCAACACAGCGGCCAGAAAAGGGTGATGAAGAGCTGGCTACCCTGGGATTCCTAGGAAGCTGGTTAAGCCAGTATTGTGGCCCCTTTTTGCCATTGTAGGGGCAGAAAAGGGTTGTATCTGGTCCCTAATATTCCCCTGAGCCTGTATCTTGTTACCGATATAAGAAATGGAGGGAAGGGCGTCGCGGGGAGCTTCCTATCTCTCCATCGGCCAGATTTCCAAGCCACGAGGCAGCCATTTTCTCAGCTCCACTCCCTCGTACTTGCGATGTAGCTCAATGATATAAACATCTAGGACAATAGGAAGGTGAAAGGACCCAATTCTTACCATTAAAAGAAATCTCCAGGGAGACGGGCCCCCAGAGGCAGAGTGGCTGCACGTTACCATGGAGACCTCTTCCCGGCACTGACCACCCCAGCGGGTGGCAGTGGTGTTCGTACAATAAACCCCCCTTGATAGATGTTATACTTCGGCTGCACTTATCAGTGGTGGCCAGAGACGGAAGGGGGGCTGGATGCTGCTGGCACAGCTGTGGCCCCCTGGCTGCGTCAGCGTGATAAAGGACAAAGGGAGCTCGCAGCCTCTGGGCGCAGTCATTAAAGGGCCTTTCCATGGGCAATAGCCGAAGTCGCAGGGATATGGGTGAGAGCGACATAGGGCAAAGGATAGACCCACCCTGCCCTTGGCCCTCTTCACCCCGTCCCCGCTTGACGGGGTCCTGCTTAAAGCGCCGGCACGTGCAACCCTGATTCCCAGTCAGTTCTTCCCTGCACTGAGCACAATACCAGGGGGTGCAAAGCTGCCTGGGGCTCACACGTTCTGTATTCTGGGGCTGGTGTGGCCTGAGATGTAGGTTAAACCTCCTTGGGGCTGCTCTAGCTTATCTTCTGCTTCCCCGTGGAAAGCAGAGAAAAGCCACCACCCAAGGTGTTCCAGCCAGGCCCCATTCCTGCCTCCCCCTCACCCCAAGTGTCCCTTTCACCAGGGGATGAGCAGAGCCAGCCCCAACAGCTGTACAATGACGGGAGAGCTCCCTACACAGGGCGTTCTCTCTCTCAGGGCCTGTTTCCAGACCCCTTTACACCACCAGGCTGAAGTCGCCTTAGCAGAACAGAGGAACAAATCAGCGCTGACCTCTCTAGCAGCTGGGAGGCAGCTTTCTGTTACTTCTAATAGTCCCCTCCACCTTGCTCCTGGACGGATGCTCGCCAGGAGAAATGCATTGCGTTCCAGGTTTGGGTGCAAACTTCAGGTCTGCTTTTGCCAGACGGTCAAACCTTTTGGTGAGCCGGCCCACGCCTGGGTTTCCAGTGAGCCAACCCCACCCACGGTACGGCTTTGGGCAGAAACAGAGACAAGCCCAAGTTGGTTGGGGCGATGGGTTGGAGTAATGGAGACTTCAGCTTTGTGAGCTGGGTTTTGGGCCCAGTCCCTTACTTGGCTTTGAGGCTATTTCCCCAGAGTTTATTTATAGTATTCAGCTACCTATCAGCTGCCCTCCGGGCTGATGCCCCAGGGATTGAACCCATATCTTCCAGAATATCTACACCTTCACTTGCAGTGTACACACACCCTTCTTCCCCTCCCCTCCCCAGGGCTGGACTGCTTGCCCTGCCCATCCATTGGAGAGAGCTGCCTGACCTTGGGCAAGTCACCTAAGCCTCAGCTTCCCACGTGGAAATCCTGCTTCTTCCTTCCTCTTTTTCCTTTGCCCTGCATGCTCTTTGGGGCAGGGGCTGTCTATGTGCATACAGTGCTGGCCACCATTCTAAGTGCTATTGTCATAATAGCAAGGGAGAGCACTCACTATGGGAGGGGTAGTGATGTGCGGAGAGGGAGAGCCAAGGAGGAGGAGGAGAAAAAGAAATTGTAGGAGAAGGGCCGGGGTCCTGGAATTTTGGGTGTGGCCAGCAGAGAATGCTGGGAATGTCAATGGGGCATGGGAATCCCGAGAGAAGGGCATCCTCACTTTTTGTCCATATTCTGACTCCTAATTTCAGCTAACCCAGAAATGCAGCCACCTCAGGGGTGGAACCCAGCAGCTGTGTAACAGTGCACAGACCTACAGTAGCGTAGGGCAGGAAGTGAAGGCGAACGCCAGCCTCGCTGCAGACCAGATGCACATGGGTGAACCTCCATCGACTTCAGCAGAGCCTCACCCACGTACGCTGCGTCTGACAATGATCCACCACGGGGAGACCTTAGACAGGGAGGGTTCACCCCATGTGGAACGGGGCCAGGACACTTGAGTTACCGCCTCAGGTCTGGCAGAAATCTAGTTGGATCTTTAATTGCCACGAGCGGCCTGTAACTTGGATATAGGCCACCCCAAAAGCAAGGGGATGTCGTTCCACTAGCAGTGACGTGAAGATCCTGGTAACGGACGGCCAGGGGAAATCTGCACACTCAACAGCTCTTCCCTGTCCTAGCAACCCTGCCAAAGGTACTGCCCCCTACAGGCAGTGACTGCTCCCTGCGGCATGGGGAAGAGCGCTGTGTCTCCCTCCCTCCTTTCAGCCTCGCACAAGGTCACCCCCAGTACCCTCTTCTTCGCTGTTCTCTCTTAGGGGCGTGCGGGGGAGAACAGCGTGGCTTTGCTGGGCACGTAGAGATGAGAAACGGAGCGGCAGTCACAAGACAAACTTCCAAGGCTTGGAGTCTGCTGGTGCAGCGTTTGTGCTGCTGGGGCTGAGTGGCAGGAGGCATCTTGCTTTCCATTGTGACCCCCCAGGGCCAGCTCCTCTTCCAGCAGCCAGTGGGGCGGGAGGGGGTTATTTTCCATGCTGTGATCTCCCTATCTCCCTGTGGCTGGTTTCTCATCCACGTGAAAGTGAGTGAGGATGCGGCCAATGCCGAGTTTAGCAATTGCGGACACAGGGCGAGCTTCCCTACAGGCACCTCACTCCGAACCTGCAGCAGCCCCGCTGGATTCAGTCTTCTGGCCCTTGTAACGGCCCCTGCATCTGATCTCCTGCCCCCAACCCCTAGGATCATGCATCGCTCTGTCGCTTCAACTCAGGCTGACCTGCAGCTCCCCCTGCTGGTCTGTCTCCAGCCAATAGGAGCTGTGCTTTCCATTCAGGCCCCTGAAAATGCATATTCGTTTCCCTCTGAGCTTTGGGCAAATAAATCTAGGACCTGAGCCCTGGCTGGACCTGGAGAACCATCCTCATTCCAGGGCGCAATGAGCGATGCACAGATGGGTGAAACTGGATGGGAATTTTCTGTAGTGCGTAGAAAGGCCCTAGGCTCGGCTGCCCAAACACAATAACGTTCCTCTTCTTCGATCTGGTCTGTGTTGCCCACTGCTAGGGTGACCAGATGTCCCGATTTTATAGGGACAGTCCTGATTTTTGGATCTTTTTCTTATATAGGCTCCTATTAACCCCCACCCCCGTCCCGATTTTTCACACTTGTTGTCTGGTCACCCTACCCACTGCACCTTAATCAGCCCAGGTTTTGGTGGGCCTGTGTTCATTTCTCTGGGTACTTCAATGGCCTCCGTTCATCCCCAGAATATCTGTGCCTGGTGAGCTAAGGAAGTAGCTGAACTGAAGCACAGGGTAGTGAAAGTGCTTCTCTACATGGGCACGCTCAGGAACATGAATCCAAATTAAAAGTGGATTAACTAACCTGTTTTAAACCCCTGAATTCACTTTGGTGAATTAAACCAAACCAAATTAAGAGCACTTAAGTTCTGAATGAGAGCGTCCACACGTGGTTTAATGTGGTTGAACTAATCCTCTTTAAATTCACACCTTTAGCTGATTCAGATTAACTTTCCTGGGTGTGCCCAGGTAGCCAAACTCTACTGATTTGCCCCAGAGTGCGCACACCACCTGTGTTTGATCCAGGAATTGAACACAGATTTCCTGATCTTAATCCAGAGTCCTAACCATCAGGCAAACCTTCCTTCCTTTCATTCGGGAACCTTTTGCCGCTTCATCCAAGTGCCACATGCAGCGGGAGCAGGAGCCGAGCGGGAGATAGGTTAGTGGCATCCCTGCGAGCTAGCCTGTAATGAGTCTTGAAAGAGACAAAGCCGTCAAGCTGTTAGCTGGCTCAGCATCCCGGCTGGCTCAGGAGTTGTGCTAGAGACCTTATTAGTGTGGTCACTGGCATGCCACAGCAAGTTACAGGGATGGAGAAATTACTTTTCACAGCACTGAGAAACTAAGGGGAAAAAATAACCCGACCAACTCTCTCGAGACGTGTATCAATAGAGAGGAAGCCAGGCAGCTGGGAGCAGTGAGTTTTTATGCGCAGCCGGGGTTGACGACAATCTGGTAATCCAAGAGCAGGCTGCACGGTTCAGCTGTGGTCATATCACAGACACGGTTCCTTGCTGCGGGCAGTGCTTGTCAACCAGCCCCGTTTGCCTTCAAGAAATACAGTCTTTGGGTTCTGGGTTTGTACAGCGCCTAGCGCGATGAAGTCCCAGCCCATGACTGGGGCTCCTAGTGCAATTTATGCCACAAATAAATACTACTACTACTAATGGTCAAGGTGGAAAAAACGAGTCCCAGGGCTAAAGCGTCCCAGGGTAGAGGTGGCTGGGTGCAGGCATGATGCCCTCTTAAAGAGTGGTGTTCTAGCAGCTTTTCTGCAACTCCAGGGGCTCTGGCATCTGGTCCAAGTTGGAGCTGCTAAATGCTGAGAGTCTGGCCCTTAGACGGGTAGATAACGATCATTTATATGACAGCAGCGTCTAGAGGGCCCGACTGAGAACAGGCCCCATGGTGCTAGGCACTGCACATGCACGTACTAGGAGACTCGAACAGCTCATACAACAGGTAAGGGGAAAAGTGAGTGACTTGCCCAGAGTCACTCAAAAGGGCAGTAGGAGAGCTGGGACGAAAACCTAGATTCGCTGCTTATGTCTCTAGTGCCATAGCCACCAGACCATGCTGCCGCCCCGTGAGCCAGCCCTTATTTCGGTGTCTCAGTGGGAGCGGGGCTCGGGGACCAATCCTAGGAGTGTCTGGAAGGGACCTCCTGGGTCATCCTGTCCAGTCCCCGCTATCACAGGCAACCCATCAGCTAATCCCTTTTGTCAACTGAATTTGTAAGTTCAAGCTCCGTCTTATGTTCTTTGCCTCTACTCCGCCTATGGGGCTGTTCCAGAATCTCCATCCTCTGATGGTTAGAAACCTTCTTCTGATTTCCAGGCTAAGTAGATTCAAGGCCAATTTAAACCCATTTGTTCTGTGCTGACCCTGTTAGGGTGACCAGATGTCCCGATTTTATAGGGACAGTCCCAATTTTGGGGTATTTTTCTAATATAGGCTCCTATTACCCCCCCACCCCCTGTCCCGATTTTTCACACTTGCTGTCTGGTCACTCTAGACCCTGTACTTAGGGTTCAGCTGCTCTACCCGTGCAATTGAGCTCCTTCTGGTTAGTATTCATTTCACTTTCAGCACTAGATCAGAGCTGCCGGGTAATCACTGAATCCAGTACCAGGAAAGCCTGTTTGAGCTGCGTTTCAAAGAACCAGAGGAAACATTTCTCATCACTCTAGGCCTAATAGAGCTTCCCACTGAACCCAGAATTTGGGGCTTCCTTTTCCTTTCCCTCTTAGCCACTACAAAATCAAGTCATTGTGTAACCTAGTGGCACACACTTGCTTTGGATGCATGAAGTAACCATGCAGATATCCGCCCAGTGCATTTGTGTTTTAAATGCACATGGGAACGCGTGTACAAAACGGTGAGTTTTGAGGCTGTGTAAAAAAAAAAAAGTAGCCTGCTGTATATGCTTGGGTGTGCGTATGTGCAACCTACGGGTGAGTGTGCATTAGCGGTCCCTGCTCTGTGCTGACCCACGGGGGATAGGAGGTGTTTCAGCTGCCAACGATACAGACCTGGCACATTGTCCAAGCTATAGCCCCTTGTGTTTGGGAGGTTCCTGGTTCAATCCTGGCCAAGAGGTTTTCCATCGCATGTGCTCTGTGCGGTGGGGAGTACCTCCCCCACCCCAAAGCATCACTGATGTCCTGCTTCATCTGCTCTACATGGGCTTAACTGTGGAATATTTTGGTTTTGTGATTCCTGCGTTTACCACCAACAGATCTTTCTGGCAGAAAATTCCCGACCAGCCCTACTTCATTCCTCACAATAGCATTTAAAGTGATGCCCAGGTCCCTGTGCTAGCCCTCTGCACTGGGTGAATTTCTCCCTGGGGCGCCTGCTCCATATTCTCCATATCGCCAGGTGTTTTATGCTTAGGTGTGTACTCTGTATGTCCATGCGTGCATCCACTGTGTGTGTGTGTGTGTGTGTGTGTGTGTGTGTGTGTGTGTGTGTGTGTGTGTGTGTGTGTGTGTGTGTGTGTGTGTGTGTGTGTGTGTGTGTGTGTGTGTGTGTCCCATGGCCTGGGCCCTCTGTCTATCTGGGCTGGGTGTTTGTGTGCAGGGTCTATATGTGGGTAGTGTGAATGCCCTTGTAAAAATACTGTGAGATTCCTCAGCTTCAACAGAACACTATAGAGTTGGGTCTATTGCAAAAGAATCCTACAGTGTTTTTTAACAAGGATGGTGGTTTGCACTAAGGGTGTGCGTGCATGTTGTGTGTGTGTGTGCGTGCACGTGCATGCATAGACCTATGTTGTACTCTGTGTGTACTGAAGGGTGCAAGCATCGTGTGTTCTGTATGGCGTCGCTGGGGTACCCGTGCCATTCTCTGCATACGGGTGCTTCATGTGTGACTAGGAAGGCGCTGAACTCTGTATACCTGTCCGGTGTGTATGGATACATGCGTGTATTGAGCTCTGCGGAGGTGTTCCCTGGGGGTGTGGGTGAATGTTCTGTGCGGTGTGTATGGGTGTGTCTGACTGTAATTTGCTGTGTGCTTGTACTGTGTTCGTGAATGTACTGTGATTTGCATGTGTATGCACAAGTGAATGAATGTACTATGGTGTGTGTGTGTGTGTATGCCTGTGTGAATATACTGTGTGTGTGTGAATGTACTGTATGAATGTATTCTGTGTGTGTGTGTGTGTGTGTGTGTGTGTGTGCGTGCGCATGAATGTACTGTGCTCTGCATGTCTATGCACAAGTGAATGACTGTACTATGCTCTGTGTGCGTTTGTGTGTGTGTATGCCTGTGTGAATATGAGCTCTGTGTGTGTGTGTGTGTGTGTGAATGTACTGTGTTCTCCGTGAGTGTGTGTGCATGCAGACATACACATTACTCTGCGTGTGCATTCTGTAGGCAATTTCCCATACACTTAGTAAAACACTGCACATATTTTTAAACGACCCATCACAGTGCTGTAAAACGGGAAGCGTGTTCTGTACATTTTTTACCACGGTGCAGTTCCCTCTGTTTCAGCATAACTATGCCAAATGCCCAGCACGCTATGGGACAGCTTTCCTTCTGTATACGGAAAGCCCGGGGTCCTTGGCAGTACTGCCCCCCCACCCCCCAACATCTGGAAGAACCCTCTTCTCTCCGCACGCCCTAGGAGCGCAGTGGGGACTGAAGCAGAGAGCTCGTGGATGAATTAAAAAGCATCATTGGCAACCGTGCTGCTCTTTAGCTGCCTCTGACACCGGGCTCGTCAGACTGGTCCGTGTCGGGGCAAGGCAGCCCTGCTCCAGTGAGTGAAAAGAAGCCATCGGACAGGACAAGAGGGGGCTGATGCATCGCAGATGCCATCTGCCCACCTCCCCGCAGCCTGATAGACCATGACAAACTGAGTTCCTGCAGGGGAGTTGTCTGCCACAGCCCATTAAGAGAATGAGACTTTCAAATCTTGCCCAGCTCCTTCCAAGATGTCTCAAGGCAAGACGGGATGTCGGGGAGGGTCACGCCAAGGGGGACATGGAGCCATCCCCAGCCTATTCGGGGCCCTGTTCGGATCCCTTTCCCCCAATCCCAGAAGAGAGTGCCCTTGGGAGTGAGGAGCAAATGGGGGGAGGCGCTGGCACCAGGGAGCTCTTGGCTACAGAAGGAGTCACGGGCTGCCTTCCCGCTGTCACGGTCCCGTATGCCCTGGCGGGCTCAGCAACCCTGCCACCCAGTCTGCAAGCAGCTTTGAGATGCCCTGACTATGTGGGCATAGTCAGAGCGAGGGCAGCATCGTGCGCCCAGGTCGGTAAAGGATCGTTGTCAGAATGAGCCTCAAAGGAATGACCTTGGCCTGTGTATGTGGCAACCGGGCACCCAATCTTTCTCCTTCCCATTATCCCATCAGCTGAGGTCAGGTCAGAACGTGAGCAGCTGCCCTCTTCATCTGTCTGAGGCGGCACTAAGGTTTATTTGTTCACCATCCTCTTTGATTCAATCCATCACTTCCTTGGCTTTCCTAAGGGTCTCTTTCCTACTTCCCTGTCCTGCCATGTCCTTCTCCAGGTCCCCTTCATTCATCTTCTGTATGTGTCCGAACCAGCAAGGTCGCGCTTCCTGGATTTCATCAGCCGCATCATGGACTTCGTCTTCCATCCTAATGCTTCCATTTCAAAATCTCTCTCTTTGTATAACTCATCTTGAGGACCTGTAGGCACAGGACCTGCCATCTCTTTGTTGCACCATATGGCATTGTGGGGTGCACCGTTGCTCTGTGCGGGTGGGCTTTCAGTCTCTGTGGCATACGCTTCTCAGACACATGCCCCGAGATGTTATTCTAGCACTCCCCAGCTTGGTCTGCATCTCAGGTTCCAGCTCGCCTTCTTCCGTGCCCAGCCGCCAAAGTACTTGAACTGTTCAGTCTGCTATAATCTCACCCTACTGACCTCTATGGCCATTTCCCATGAGGCAACTCAACTGGGGGCGGGGGAGGAATAGCTCAGTGGTTTGAGCATTGGCCTGCTAAAGCCAGGGTTTTGAGTTCAATCCTTGAGGGGGGCATTTAGGGATCTGGGGCAAAAATCTGTCAGGGGACAGTACTTGGTCTTGCTAGTGAAGGCAGGGGACTGGACTCGATGACCTTTCAAGGTCCTTCCCGTTCTATGAGATAGGCATATCTCCGTATATATTATTAACTGACCCACATGACCTCAGTCGTCGTCATGTTCCTTTTCATCCCGCGCCTGCTTGGCTGGTCGTACCACTGCTTTGCTGTTGCCTCTAGGCCTTCCTTTGAGGATGCCCTTATTGTTGTGTCATCTGCACGTGGCAGCTTCTCCCCTTTTCCCACAGGGACGCAGTTCATCAGCTTGATAAACAGCAACGGAGCGAGGGCCAGCCCTCGATGCAATCCGACTTTCACTGCAAGGAGGCCTGTCGTTCCAAAGCGCGGTTGGATCACTGTTTCACGGGTTCTATATAGTGCGTCCACCAGGATTATTAAATCCTCAGACACTCCATATTTCTTCATCACTGGGGTAAGCATCCTCCTGTCCACTCCATCAGATTCCTTCCTAGCTCGAAGCTGTCCTGGTTGTGCTCCGGCCGTTTCTCTGACCCTCATCAAATGATCAACGTTGGTGTCTGTGGTTCCTTGTCCTTTCCTAGAGCCCAGCTGTTCTTGTTCAAGGAGGGGTTCCCCCATTCCCCTAATCCTAGCATCAAATATGGGCCCCGGTATCTTCATCCCGTGCCCAAACGGGCATCCAATCCGGCTCCCATTTCAGTTAATGGGAACATGATTACTGATGTCAGTGGGAGGAAGATCAGCCCCTCAGGTGCCTGATGTTTAGCCAAGCTCCATGCCTGGGTCTTTCTCTGCTCTGCCCCCTGTAGCTCCCCTGCTTGCCCTGCATGGTGGGGAGAGGAGGTCGGGCCTGCTGGCGGCCTTTAGACAGAGCCCGGCGCACTCCCCACCTCTGCCAGCCCCTGTGCCATGCTGGTGGAGTGCTGATCAGGGCACTCAGCGAGAGCTCTGCCGTTGACTCCACCGGGGCAGGCTGTGCGGTAAACTGCTTTTCCAATCCGGAGCATCCCAGAGACCGCTCGGGATGCCCACGAACGTCTCCGACATTCAGCTCCGTTCCCAGCCCTGCTGTATTGTCCGTCAGGCCACTTGCTGTTCCAGCAAACCCTTCTCCAGGAGACTCGAGCCAGGGCCAGCTCTAGATTTTTGGCCACACTAAGCAAAAAATAAATAAAAAATGGCTGCCGTCGAACTGCCGAAGCAAAAAAAAATGGCCGCCACCGAACTGCCAAAGCAAAAAACAAACAAAAAAACGGACGCCCTAAGAATCCCCGGACTGCTGCCCCTTACAAGGCGCCGCCCCAGGCATGTGCTTTCTCATCTGGTGCCTGGAGTCGGCCCTGGCTCGAGCCACTGGTGGAGGCTGGCTGGTGCCCTGGAGTTCTTGACATTGGAGTAGCAAATGCAACTTTACTTGTGACGTTTGCTGTCCCAGCTCTCTCGCCCTGGCCGGATCGGGGTCCAACTCATCCCTCCCACTGTGCTGCTCCGTTGACTCATCTGAGCTGCACCCATTTCCGCCAGGGCTGAATGTTCACCCTGAGGTCCCCGCTCCCTCTCTCACCCACTCTCCTTTGGGGAGCCCATGCTAGGTCGTACTGGATCTTCCCAGGTTCCTGCTGGGACAGTTGGAGCTGGTCCTGGTCTGGTGAGAGTTATGTAAACCTTGCAGCAAAGACTCTTCTGCCGAGTTATACCAGAGCCATGCCACTGACTTCATTGGACACTGGGCAGCATTTGGCTCTTTGAATCATAAGAGCTTAGCGATATTGGTCAGGGCTCTATGGAGAGGTATCAGGTGGCTCCTTTGGGTGTGACTCTTATTACATCCAGTTATTTTATTAACAGGGAGATCTACAGAAGAACGACCCAAATACCCCCACCCACACTCCTCATCCCACCCCACTGCCAAGATGTGCAACTGGAAATTCACTCCTGTGTCTACGAGGACCAAAAAGAAGTGGAAATGTCCACCCAGAAAAGTGAGAGAATCGGGAGGTCCAGGGGAACACGTTACTTCAGTAGTGCTGAGCAAAATGTTTCATCCAATACTTTTGTGCACCAAAAAATGCAGGTTCCGGTTGATGGAAACAATTTGCAAATGTGTCCATTTCGCTGAATTGTTTCAGTCCAAAAAGCCCCCAAAAGAAACTTTAAAAAAAAATCAAATTGTTCCAAAAGAACAAGAAAAAGAAGGTGGGGAAAAAACCCTGAAATTGAAACAAAACATTTAGTTTGCATTAAAACTATTTAAAAAAAAACTTTTTGGTTGGCCAAAAAAACCTTTTTTAAGTCATTTTGTGTCAACCCGAAACAATTTTATATATATATATATATATATATATAAAATAATTTTTAAAAAATTGTTGCTGCAAGTGAATCAAAAATGTGTTTATCTGAACAGCGCTGCCTTTCAGAAGCATCAGATCAGACAGGCTACAAAGTCACTCAGCTCTCACATCTGTTGGGTCTGGTGTATGGCTCGGAAGCAGCCCGTCCCTGCCATAGGAGGGCTGTACCAGCGCTGCTCTCTCAAGCTGCTGCTTTGTTCGCCAGAATCTCGGCTTCCATTTAAAAACCAAATGAAGGCTTTAGCTGCTCTGGTTGTGATCAAAACCTCAGAAATGTGAATGGAGTGCATAGCAGATGCAGGATTGAGTCTGCAGGGAGCCTGGGACAGTCGCTCGGAGAGGTGTGAACTCTGCTGTTCATCTCACGGAGGGGTTGGTTAGCTTCAGTGCCCAGCGATAATCATTCAAATGGTACCAGTGTTAACTATTTCATGCCTCATATGAGAATGGAGAGGAAGCATCACGGATCTGCACGTCTACCGTGAGCAACGTTTCGTTTTGATGCCAGTAGTGAGTGTAGGGTGACCAGATGCGAGGACCCAGAAATCGGGACGCCGCCAAAGTTGTTGAGCAAAAAAACCCCCGGAAATCGGGACAAATGGCGTCCCGACCAATCATCGGTCGGGATGCGGGACAAAAGAAGAAAAATCAGGACGGTCCCGATTTTATTGGGACATCTGGTCACCTTAAGTGAGTGGCATTTGGAAGTCCAGGAAGGAGCCAGCAAAACCTATGGGCATAGCCAGACCCTGCCGAGGGACAGCCAAGCCCAGAAGAGCTCGGAGAAAATACACGATCCTGTTTAGAGCAGCTGCCCGATCTGTGAGTGGCATCTCATCCTGGTGACTGACGTGGGCGGAGCTTATCTTTGGGGTGGAGCTTAGGAGTGTATCGCTCCTCCCTCTTTGGACTGGAGTAAAAGTCAATCAAGAGCCTAGAGGCAGGTTGCAAAACTAACAAAAGCGAGTGTGAGAGTTTTAACTCAGCTGAGCGAAACTGCAGCTGCACAAGCTGGGAAAGGAAGAATAGTGGGTCTGGCTTCTTCCTCTCTATCTCCACCTGCCAGGGTTCACCAGCAGGAGATCAGGCTTTCACCAGGATCACTGAAAAGTTCGCATTCTGGACCAAACTGGCCCAGAGTCCAGGAGGAAGCTGAGGCTTTGCTTTGTGCCCATCTCTGAGTGGCATAAATGGCCATTTGCTAATCCTATCCAGGGGACCAGACATGGTTGCTAGCTGCTTATGGATGCAGTAGCCTTCACAAATGATCCCTTTAGTGGACGTAGCATATGCCGCCTATATCTTTCTTTTCTGAGTCAGAAATTCCTTTCTCAGAGACCTCTTCAACCCTCACTTTTCTTCTTCTCCTCTCTCCACTCACAGAAGGCTGGCTAGAAACTCACATTAGAACCCACCAATGGGTCACCTAGATTGGCACGTCATAAAGGTGCCCCCTAGTCTGCCAGCCCTGCTCTTGAAAGGATGCCAGGGCCTGGCATCCTGGGAGAAGATGAGAGCTGGTGAAGTGATCAAACCCAGGACTCCCACGCGGAAGCACTAACTATACAGGGTCAATGAACCAGCTCTTCTCTTCCCCCTTCCACCCAAACTTATAGTTGCATCAGCCACGTTCATTGCTGTATCTATCAAGGATTGGAAAAAATGAAAATAAGTGATTTGCGCAATAAAGGCTATCGATCATTTTTTCCCGGGGAACTGATATGGGTGGATGATTTGATGCACTGGTAGCGGTTCTGAAAATTACACATCATTCTTCCAGCAAAGCTTGGACCTCTGACTGCTGTAATATCTATTTGACCATACAAGTAATTTTCAGGCGTCACTTAGCAGGCAAGCAAAGCATGAATGCCAGGAGAAGGACCCAATCTGTACGGCAGCCCAATGATGAGATGCGATGATGGAGGAGAGACAGAGTAATCTGTCGTTGCTCACTCATATTTATTGAGATCTCCATTTAATTGAGAATGGGGGAGGTGGGGAAGCAGGAGAGGAGGTGTGTGGGGCAAGAGCGGTGGTAAGGATTTTAACTGCGGGATAAAACAATCTGGTCTTGGACAAACAAATCAAATGCTCCATTTCTTTGCAAGCCACGTCTGCTGCTGCCGGTGGGAGGTGAAAGAGTTTTTTGTTTTGTTTTTCCTGTAGCATCAGCTGCAGCAGTCGGCGAATGTGTTTCTGCTCCCGGCCTCGTTATACCCAATCTGCTTTACTCTAAAGAGTCGCTGTCAAGGTAGTTAGGCCTCCGAATGCACTTACTTTGGCAGCTGTCCCACACCAGTGCAGATGTTACCTGAAGCAGCCCAGCCATGTCGGGGGATTATTTCAGATCGGTCTTAGCGAGAGCAGCACGTTTAAAGGGGAAGTGCCTCAAGAGCAGGTTTCAGCTGAACAAACAGGGCTGGAAGGGAGTTTAGATCAGGGGCCAGATTCTGCTCAGTGGCATGGTGTAAATGCAGAGCAACTCCACCGAAGCCAATGGTCTTGCTCTGGAGTTACATCAGTGCCACTTAGTGGAACATTTGCCCTCTGTGATGTAAGTTTAGCCCCTTCTCCATTGCGTAAGAGGGTTCTTAGATACTATGGTGAGGAGAGCCATATAAAGATGGGTGGATGGACGGATGGACAGACGGATCCTCTTCCATGGGCAGCGGGTATCATAGGCTGGGGGAGGCTGTGCCTCCCCAAACAGCCAGGTACGGCCCTGCCTATGGTCCGCCCCCCAGGCCTCCTCCTGCTTCCTGCTCTGCAGCTCCCCCTGTTCTGTGGTCCCAGCTCAGGGGCTGGGGGCACTGGGACTGTGTGGCCCACTCTCCCGGTGCTCTGGGGCTGGGGTGCTAGCCTGGGGCGGAGCTGGCAGCCACGATGGGAGACTCTGGGCTCTGGCAGACGGGGGTGGAGGACAGAAGGGGCGGGGCCTTTGGTGGAAGGGGCGGGGCTGAGGGCTAGCCTGCCCAGCCAGCAGCTCACGTGCCACCTCTAGTCTCTTCTCCAAGGAATCCTCTCTAAAGGCCTCCACAAAACCAAGCGTTGTCATCTGCTCACGTTCGGCACATGCATGTGGCTTCTGGGAGAGACAGCCAGACCGTTTGGGCTGGGGGGCTGCTCCCACACAGGTGGCTCACTTGTCATTGACCGAGATGGTGGGACTGGAGGAGCTTCCCTGGTACCTGGCCCAGACCGGGGCTTGGCTGGGAGCGGCCGTTTGAGGCTCAGTGCGGACGAGACTGCGGCGATGCTAGTGGAAGGGATTTGATGGGTCCAGTGCTTGATGCCGATGGGGTTTGTTCTCCCTTTGTCCAAGACATTTGCCATTCGGGGCTGTTCTTGGATACCTCATTCCTGGAGTCCCAGACAGAGCCAGGGCCCCAGCCTCCAGATGGCTTTGCAGTCTGACCTCCCCACTGATCCTGCCTGAGTGCAAGGTACCGTTGTCATTGGGCGAGATCCTCCACTGGTGTAAGTCAGCGTAGCTCCATTCGGACGCACTGATTTACGCCAGCTGAGGAATCCGGGCCATTCAAGACCACCTCCCTTCGCTGTTCAAGCCAACCTCTGCGGCGGGCTGCCGGCCTTCGCCATTGTTGCCAGGCAGGTCAGCGTGTGTGCCGGATCTACTCCCCTGCAGCGGGATGCCTAGAGCGAAGGGGGGCGTCGCGGTGGATATCCGGGCGTGGGAGGCCGTGGATCAGAGCGGAGAAGGAGGGTGCTGGTGGGGGGGGGCACTCAGGTCTCTGTCTCCGCAATCAGCTCTGAGGGGAGAGGTAAGGAAGGCGGGGTAAAGCGTGTGACAGTTCAATGGGGGGTTGTAGGATGAGCTGTTCTTTGCAGTTGACGCTAGGCAGCAGGATGGGAAACGGATCTGATGCAGCTTTGCTCAGCTGCCGCGCAGGCTGGCAGCGGCTAGGCAGGCGCACGAGCACAGGTGGGCTCGTTGGCAGGGCCTGCGGGCCACAGCAGCTGTTACCCTGGGGCACCGGTCAGACCCTGTCGGCTGCAGTGGGCAGGCGGGCTAGGGCACGGGTCAGACCAGCGGGGGCGGAACCACCGCAGCGAGCGCAGGCAGTGGTGCAGATCTGTCCCCAGCCGCTGGCGGGCACGAGCGGATCGCATCTAGTGGGCATACGGGTGCGGCTCATTGGCAGAACCCACTGATCCTCCAGGCACCGTTCGTTGGCAGCCTCTTCTCATCACAGCAGATGGAGACAGTGGCAAAGGACAATTCAGCTCTTGCAGAGACATCCTGGGCTGCTCACTGCTGATGGCTGAGTTTCCTTAGCTGGCTGTTTCCTGGGACTCCTGGGAACAGGTGGGCTTGACTCCCCAGCTATCCGGTGTCCCGGCACAAGGCCCCACTGTAGCAATGTCTCTGCCTATCCGTGCCTTTCAGGCCATTTATAGCTCAGAATCACTGGAACTTGGCGGGTGGAACCGTAGCTGTCATCAAAGCCGATTTCAGCCCTGCACAGTAGCAAGGAGCCCGGCGATACCGGAGACATGACAGCTGATCTCTGTTGCGATGCTTATCTCCCCACAAGAGGAGATGGGATAACGCCGCCGTGGCTACGTCACTCAAGAGCTCTCCTCGCTCACGGAGATAAATGTCACGGCAGAGAGATCAGCCTCCTCTTATCCAAGGCACTTCAGCGCAGAACGCGGAGTGTTGTATTCGGAGTTCAGGTTCGGGCTGGGTGTAACGTGACTGAGTTACGCCGGAGATGGATTTGCTGCAGCGTGTCTGATCCGCCTCTGCTCCCCAACGTAACACTAGGAATACGGGGCCAGATCCTCAGCCGATGCAAATGGGCATAGATCATAGCTCTGTTCACTTCAGTGGGGCATACACTGAGTTATAGCAGCTGGGATCTGGCCCATGGAGTTTCTTCTAGCAGATCCATTGCAGTATCTTTGGTCCAGCGGTGGCCAGTGCTTGGTGCTTTATAAGAAGACAACTGCCCCTCTGTGCCCCGCCCCCCAATCAAGCCCCTGATCTTTAGGGGGGAGGTAGGAGGTGCACTTGATTTCTGTAAAATCTCATTGGTTTGTTTTGCATTTTGCAACTCCCCCACCTCCCCCCCCCCCCAAACCAGGGGTGGTTTGACCCAGTTTTCTCTGGACTCCTCCCCGCCAAAGTTCATGGGACTAGAGGAGGTCTGGGTGGTTCCAGTCTCAGCCTATCTCTAGCTGAGCCCTGCCGTGGAAGGTTGTGCACCCGGGCGCTCCGGGAGGCCTGGGGGAGGTCCCGTCGGGTGAGCTGGGGTTTGAGTCACGTGCACTCCGGGAGGTGCAGGTGGATGGGCGATGGACCCCAGAAAGCTTTTTCCATTCCTCTTGCTGCGGAGCCGGAGCTGGCTAGGGGTGCAGGCTCTGCATGGCTCTCAGGCTGGCATCTGCCCTCAGTTGTGCCCGTGCATGGCCGCTGGCTTCAGCCGGGTGCCGCGGTGGCCCGGCACTGGGGTAACCGAGGGCAGAGGGCTGACCAATAGAAGGCTCTGCTCGGCTCAGGCTGTATTGTTGCCATGGGAGCCACGAGAGTGAGAGTTTGCTGCGAAGCCGTCAAACTTGCCGCGTCGGGAGTGAGAGCGCAGGAGTCAGGTGGGCGCGGCTGAAGCCAGCTGGCCTGCCCTGGGGCTCCTCCAGGCTGCGCCGGCTACTGTCGTAGCTAATGGAGTGGCTTTCTTAGCTCCAGTTCATGCCCTGAGATCCTTGGCTCCATCCTTTGTCATTATCTTTGACAAATCATGGCAATCGGGGGAGGTCCCGGATGACTGGAAAAAAGCTAATGTAGTGCCCATCTTTAAAAAAGGGAAGAAGGAAGATCCGGGGAACTACAGGCCAGTCAGTCTCACCTCAGTCCCTGGAAAAATCATGGAACAGGTCCTCAAGGAATCAATTCTGAACCACTTAAAGGAGGGGAAAGTGATCAGGAACAGTCAGCATGGATTCACCAAGGGCAAGTCATGCCTGACTAACCTAATTGCCTTCTATGATGAGATAACCGGCTCTGTGGATGAGGGGAAAGCAGTGGATGTGCTATTTCTTGACTTTAGCAAAGCTTTTGATACAGTCTCCCACAGTGTTCTTGCCAGCAAGTTAAGGAAGTATGGGCTGGATGAATGGACGGTAAGGTGGATAGAAAACTGGCTGGATGGTCGTGCTCAACGGGTAGTGATCAATGGCTCCATGTCTAGTTGGCAGCCGGTATCAAGTGGAGTGCCCCAAGGGTCGGTGCTGGGGCCGGTTTTGTTCAATATCTTCATCAACGATCTGGAGGATGGTGTGGACTGCACCCTTAGCAAGTTTGCAGATGACACTAAACTGGGAGGAGTGGTTGATACGCTGGAGGGTAGGGACAGGATACAGAGGGACCTAGACAAATTAGAGGATTGGGCCAAAAGAAATCTGATGAGGTTCAACAAGGACAAGTGCAGAGTCCTGCACTTAGGACGCAAGAATCCCATGCACTGCTACAGACTAGGGACCGAATGGCTGGGCAGCAGTTCTGCAGAAAAGGACCTAGGGGTTACGGTGGACGAAAAGCTGAATATGAGTCAACAGTGTGCCCTTGTTGCCAAGAAGGCTAACGGCATTTTGGGCTGTATAAGTAGGGGCATTTCCAGCAGATCGAGGGACGTGATTATTCCCCTCTATTCGGCACTGGTGAGGCCTCATTTGGAGTACTGTGTCCAGTTTTGGGCCCCACGCTACAAGAAGGATGTGGATAAATTGGAAAGAGTCCAACGGAGGGCAACAAAAATGATTAGGGGGCTGGAGCACATGACTTATGAGGAGAGGCTGAGGGAACTGGGATTGTTTAGCCTGCAGAAGAGAAGAATGAGGGGGGATTTGATAGCTGCTTTCAACTACCTGAAAGGGGGTTCCAAAGAGGATGGATCTAGACTGTTCTCAGTGGTAGAAGATGACAGAACAAGGAGTAATGGTCTCAAGTTGCAGATGGGGAGGTTTAGGTTGGATATTAGGAAAAACTTTTTCACTAGTAGGGTGGTGAAGCACTGGAATGGGTTACCTAGGGAGGTGGTGGAATCTCCTTCCTTAGATGTTTTTAAGGTCAGGCTTGACAAAGCCCTGGCTGGGATGATCTAATTGGGTTTGGTCCTGCTTTGAGCAGGGGGTTGGACTAGATGACCTCCTGAGGTCCCTTCCAACCCTGAGATTCTATGATTCTATGATCCTTGCTGCCAACAATCCACTCGGTGGAACTGTGCAACTCCTGCAGACCTGACCACTCTAGGAAGCCTGGGCATAAGGGAAAAGGATGCACAGGACCTAGAAGAAAGAGGCTGTGACTACCCCAAAGGAAAACCGCCTGTACATGGAGTTCTTGCAGCCACAAGGCAGATCCTCAGCCCTGGCTCCTCAGGTGGAATATGGAGCATCTCTTTCTTTTTGGCCACGCAGAACCCTTGGGTGACTGCCTCTCCTTTTGTAACAAAGGAAAAGTTCACGATGCTGTGGTTGCCTCCTCCATGCTCACCCAGGCAGCTGCATTAGCGCAAAGGCTGAACAAAGGGACCGGTCAGAGCCAACCACGGCTCATCTGCTGTGTGACAGGATGTTAGATTTTGCCACTTAAGCAGAAGTCATGGGGGGATGCGTCAAAGCGTGGAGCGGCAAGAAATGCTGCTGCAAGGTTGTGCCCGGGAGCGGCGGAACTCCATGGCGCAGAACGGTCCGTTTGATCAAAGTTCCTCAAAGCCGTGTGAGTTTTTAACCCTCCCTGGTACTTGCTGTGGATCAGAGCCATTCCCAGCCTCCCAGGAAAACACGGCTTAATCCCAGTGTGCGAAAGCCGGCCAGCCAGCTTAGCTGGCCATGCAGCACGGGCAGCCCAACACGGGATGCTCCCCGGGTCTGAAAAATGCCACAGGGTTAAATTTTGGCCTTGTCTCAGTTGGCTAAGCCAGCGAGTAAGCCCCACCCTAACCCCCACAAACGCATGTCCCCAATGAACTGAGTAAGGCCTTCGCTGGCCTCGTGGCACGGATGCTCACAGCTCCAGGCAAGCGGGCAGGGATGGAGCAGACCGGGGCAGAGAGTGGGTGGAATCTCTGCTCCCCTCTACACCCAGGCCAGAGTAGCCGGCCAGGTGCACGGAGGGGAGTAAGCTGTATCCTTGCCAGAAAGCCTCCTGGAGTTACTCCCTGGGTAGAGCAGAATATGCACCGCCCCTTGCTCAAGGCTCTGCATTAAAAGCACCATCTAGCCTGCAGCCACTAGTCTTAGTGGGCCAGTTCTGAGCGCACGTGTTGGGCGATCATCCCGTCACTGTGCTGCACCGCCAAGTGCCAAACCCAGGCCTGGCGACTCCGAAATTTCCCCCCATCTGTGAAATGTAATGTGCCCTCCCCCACCTCCCCGGTGCAAACTGCCATTTTGCTCTGTGGCAATTGTCACTTTTCCATAAAAAAATGAATAAAAAAGGCAAATGCCTCCTGCGTGTGACTGCGTAGTCGGTATGGCTACTGCTTGCCACTCGCACCCGTCACCAGGCACGCTGACCATGTAGCCTGCACAGCTACTGTGTGATGTGTATATAACACACAAAGTAAGTGTCCTCCTTGGTCAACATCAAGGTTAAGAGCCTACTATTGCTACCAGCGAGTGGAGTTACTCCTATAGCACCAGTGATAGAGGCCCACACTTTTTGTGCTGAACCCTGCTGGTGACCCTTGAGGGGTTATTTGTACACCGCTCTTTGCTCTGTCCGGCCACCTCGTGCTCTGTCCAGGTATTCCATTTAGCCATGGGATGCACCATACGGCTACCATGTGCACGGTGATCACCACATGCTTCATACACTAGTGCACGCTACCACGCTGCTTAGTGCTCTAGACAGTCACTGCGTGCTCTGTAGTGCATCACATGCTCCTTGCAGCTGAGAATTCAGTGGCTCGTTGGAGTCTCTCCCTGTTTGTCTCCAACCAGCGGTTGCTACGTTGAGCAGAGGTTTCACAGCCGCAAGCCAGAGTGGCTTCGGCCTAGTTGGGCCCTTCAGCCAAGCCTCATTCTGAGCTGTCAGGAGAGCTGCACACTCTGGGGATCTCAAAAGAGGGGCTTCCTCGGAGCACTCTGAGACGTTCCCCATCACAGCGGGGCTTGGAGCGCGGTTTGCTAGCCTGTCAGCATCCTGCTTTTCCTAAACCCTCTCCGCTGGGATCCCTGAGATCCCGATCCACCCCTCGCCGGGGACCCAGATGAGACTCGGCACCAGCTGTCTCTGCCAAGAGCAGATCTCCCCGATTGGCTCCCCGTGTCGGTGGCGCGAGTCGGGCGGAGTGAAAGCAAAATGCCAGGTCAATGGAGAAGCGAGAGTAACCGGAGGGGAGCCAGGAGGGGATCTTGCCTCCGGCAACGTGAAGGGGCAGGAGGTTAACGGCTTCTCGGCACACTGGAAATAATTGTTTTTTTGTCAGAAATACAATTTTCACGCCGGTTTATAAATAATGCATAGGGCAGGCTCCAGCCCCGGGCAGTCCTTAGCTCCGTTCTGGTTCCTTAAATGCTTTTCTCTCTCTCTCTCTTTTTATTGATATTATTTCAGTTGTGTGTCGGCGCCTTGTGAGTGTGTTTTGCTCGGCTGAGGGTGTGCATTAAGGAGGGATGTCCGCTTGGAGGGCCGGGGGTTGGGGGTTGTCTTTTTGTGACTTGAGGGATGTGGGCTGTGTTTGTGCTTGGGTTGTTGAGGGATATTGTGGGAGGGATAATGGGGTGTGTGTGTGTGTGTGTGTGTGTGTGTGTGTGTGTGTGTGTGTGTGTGTGTGTGTGTGTGTGTGTGTGTGTTTTGTCAATGTGATGGTGTTATGAGGGGCATAACACCTCATAACCCTAAACCTAACCCAACCTTGGTGAAGGTGTGGATTGTTGAGGCATGTCGGTGTGTGGCGTGGTTGTTAAGGCAGGAGGCTGTGGGTTGGCCATGTGCATTGTGGTGTGTGCTGGGGTTATTTAGGGATGTTTGTGGAGGCTGCGTGTGTCTTTTTTGTGCTGGAGAATGTGTCCTGTGGGAGGCGCTTGTGAGATTTGGAATTGCCGAGGCCTGGGGTGGGGTTAGTTGTGGCTTTTTGTGTGTGTGAGCTTGGGATGTGTGTGCCGAGATGTGTGCTTGTGTTTAGAAGTGTATGTGTGTTTTGGGATTGTTGGGGATGAGTGTGAGGGGGATCATTTGTGTGTGAGAGACGGGGTTGTTTAGTGATGTATGGGGGTGTGATGGAGAACGCGTACGCTGTGGAGAATCCATGGGTGTTGTGGAATTACTGAGAGATGCGCATGGGTCTTTGTGCGTGCAGATTGTGGCTGTGTGGGGGGGACGCGTGTGTGTGTCGGGGTTGTGGAGGGTTCTGTGTGTGTTGGCAGATGTAGGAGGGGAGATGAGTCTGTGATTTGGGCCCCAGGCTAATCAGTTTTCCGCCGTAATGAAACAGTTCCGTCCCGGCCTCCAGTGCTCAGCCCCACAAGGGACGTCGAAGTCCCTGAATTATCTCCTCTCCCAAAGCGAGCGAGAGGCGCCCGGGCTGCCGAGCCTGCAGACTTTAAATATCTGTCGCTTCGCTCAGAAGCCGACCCCAGGGCTCAGATACAGGTGTACAAATCGGGCTAATCCCTGGAGAGAGACTGTTTTGTACGCACCTTTTCATAGGAGCTGATTAGTTGGCTGTAATCCCCCGAGGAACGGCCATTCCGAGGTGGGGTTCATCCCTCTTTTCTTTCAAACTCCTTGTTCTCGGTGACTTTGGGGAGTTGCGCTGGGGAGTGAAGCGATGTTAATTGGTGCTGGCCATGGGCGGCCGGAGCATAGCACTGCATCATCCACCTCCCTCCAAAACTCCAGCCGCCCCATGTGTGCCCCACCCCTGATCTGCCAGTGCAGCACCCCCAGCTCTTCCAGTCGTACCCCCTTCCCCCTGCGCACCTCTGCAGTGGAGGTCAATCCCGGTCTGGCAGTACTTTTGTGCCTTGATCTAGATCCGCAGCATCACTTGCTGTTCCAGGCCCGTGCATCTGCAGACTGGCAGGACCCTCTGTTATCCCACACCTCACCCCTACCAGCTCTGCCCCTTTCTATTCAGCATCCTTGCACCTTGTTGGAATCTCAGCCCAAGGGTGGAGGATTAGCTAGGCCATGGACGCTGAACTCCCCACCTGGCTATGAGAGGTGACTGCTCCCGGTCGGAGTGAGGCACGTTGGCTGGGCCGTGGCCATTTCTACTCTGTGGATAAATAGAATCGGCTGAACCCGGGGAACGTGCGGGCAAACAGCAGGCGTAAATCTGTCCGTGGATGTTTGTCATCCTGTCCGGCTGTGCTCTCAGATCTCCAAACTCATACCCCAGGTAACCAGCCTGCCTTTCACCTTTAGCCAAGCTCCCCTCGGGACCGGCGCCCTAGCATGGCTTAGAGAACAAGGTGCTGGGCAGGGGACTCAGGAGACCGGGCCCTATTCCCAGCTCTGCGATTGGCCTGCTGAGTGCCACTGGGCAAGTCCGTTCGTCACTCTGTGCCTCAGTTTCCCCATGTGTAGAATAGGAATAGATTGTAAGCGCTTCCAGGCAGGGACCATTTTGCCCATGCAGGGCCTAGCATAATGGGGGCACAGCCTTAGGTTCTACCACGGTACAGCTGCCTATTGACATGACAAGCAGTCCTTCCGCTGAGATCTGGGACCGCAAATGTTACTGGTTGAGCCTGTCTTTGAGGAAAGCATTGGCAAAGTCCTGTATTAACGTGAGTGAGAAGTTGCAAACTCCCCTCCCCAGCCTGTTACCCCCTAGAACTAATGGCTGTGCCTCTCTGTTTTAATGTGGAATTAAGAAGAGATTCTAATCAGCGCAGTGCAATCCTCCCTGAAAAGGAATACCTCCAGCACCGAGCTCTGGAGTGCACGCCTGGCCTCAGTTAGCGGGCTAGCGAATGCCTTCCGAGAGGGAATGGTGTGTAATAGAGGAATGTAATTTAAACAGCTCGAGCAAAACACGCAAGCTGTTTTCGCTCCCTGCCGCTGTTCCGCTTTGTAGCAGCCGCGGGATTGGGCCGTAAGTGGGATATCAAGTTTATTACAGCGATTTCCAACCTGTAATTGGTTTTGTGGCACACAAAGAGAAAGCGAGGTGAGTGGCTTTGGAAGGCAGCTGCTGGGAGAAGGCGAGGCTAGTGGTGTTTTGTTCTATTTGTTTGCACAGGCCAAGTGAAAATCACCGTCCCATTTGCTTGTTGCATTGACAGGCCTAAGTACATTCCCTGCGCTTCCGTTCTCCAACTTCAAACGCGGCGGCGGGAGGGAGCCTGGAAAGAATCAATGTGACGATTTGGGCAAAGCCCAGCCTGCATGGAAACGAGCAACAGAGGCACAATATATGGATGCAACAAAAAAGGGACACTTAAGTAGAGTCATGCTGGGATTGTGGGTGTGGTACAGTGGCAGTGGATGGGGAGGAAAGTTCCAATGCCGCAGCCGGCGAGCTGCGAGGATGTGGGTTTTACGGGTTTTCTACAGCACAGCGTGGTGGTGCATGCGGCCATATACTGCAGGGAGGCAAAACTCGACGAGGCTTGCCGGAACCCCGGCTTCTCTAACCACAGTAGGACTCTGTGCAGCACCAATCGTGATCCCAGTTGGTATCATCCACCGGTGGCTCTATCTTCTCTCCTAGCCCTGGGCCACGTGGTACAGCAGCAGCATAAGTGTTTTCCTCCTCCTCCTCCCCTGCTGTACTGGATACGTGAGTGAGGACAGAGGGATGTGGAAGGGGAGCTAAGTCTCCGGTTGCCGTCTCCTCTAGTTACGCCGGAAAGAGGAGGAGGAAATGCCAGTTGCTGAAACGGCACTGAAGCCACGATCCCCCGGTGCCCATACAGAATGAGGTGTTTTGGGGCCCTGCTGACCGCTGGGAAGGACGCAGCTTGCAGCGTCCCCCATTCGCCTGGATCTGTAGCACGGCTTGCAGAGCTAAGTCCGAGTCTGCAGCTCATCTCCCTCTGAAGAACGCTCCAAGTAGAACGGATTCATGCAGGATATGACGACCTACTGAACCCCAACACGGCTCTTTCTAGCCCCGCTCGGAGACTCAGTGCAGGGGGTTTGATTGCCCCGAGTCCCCTCCTCTCGGCTTCCACAAGGAGACAAGCCGATAGTCCCCCAGGGAGTCTGTAGCAGAGGCAGGGTTTGAACCCCCGTTCTCCCCCACACCACACACTGGCTGGGGGTCCTGGTTCAACATGGCCCTGTGACTGACCCCCAGGCCTTGCAGGGCATTGCTGTGAGTGCTGGGTGACACCCCGTTCCTCCAGATGTTGGGGAGGCGCTCTGGGTAGCGCAGGGGCAAATGCTGTAGGGGTTCCCAGCATTGGGCTCGAGAGAAATAAAGGGGGCAAATACCTAGACACAAGGGCTTCAACGGTTACAATACAGAGCCTGCGGGCTACCCACCCTCCCCTCCCACCCCCAGCCTGCCGGCTATCTACCCTCCCCTCGCCTCCCCTCCCACCCCCAGCCTACCTGCTATCCACCCTCCCCTCACCTTCCCTCCCCTCCCACCCCGAGCCTCCCTGCTATCCCCCCCTTCCCTGCCATCCCCTCCCCTGCCATCCCCAGCCTGCTGGTTACCCACCCTCCCCTCCTCTCCTACCCCTAGCCTGCCTGCTACCCACCCTCCCGTGCCCAGCCAGCCCCCAGCCTGCCTGCTATCTGCCCTCCCCTCTCTAGCCAGCTCCCAGCACTATGAGGCTTCCAGCCTCTGGCTCTCTCCTAGGTCTGCCCCCCATCAGCCTCACCTAACTCCCCTCCTCTTCTTCTCCCTCCTTCCTCCTCTTCTTCACTCCTCTCCCGCTTCATGCATGTCTTCTCCTGTTTCATTACTGTGACCACCCCCACACCCTAAGACGTTAGGTCCATGTTGGATTGGCTGGTTTGCCAACTTGTACAATTGCGCAAGTCCCGAATTCTCTTGGGGGTCCCGTGAAGCATGCCTAGAGAAGCCATACGTCACTTACCGCCCTGCACTCTGCCTTGTCTGTCCCTTTGGAATATCAACACAAAATTCATTCCAGCCTCCATTGCCTTGGCATGATGGAGCTCTCTACTGGCGGCTGGATGGGTTGGGTAGCCCTGTGCCCTCCACTGCCTGCCTGGATCGGTTGCCCCCAGCTGAGCCTGGGTGGAGGGAAGGTCTTCAGCAATGGAGCTGGCTGGTTTGTTACAGTGCATAAGCCCGGGGCTAATTCCAAGCGCACCAGTAGTTCCACTGAAGTCAATGCCGCATTCTCCTGGGACTCACCTGTGGAAATCAGTGGGACTATCCGTGTGCTGGCGCTTGAGTCGCTTGCTGAATCGGCGCATGGAAGCCCTGATCCAGAGCTCCCAGAAGAAATCAAGTGGAAGGTTTCCCATTAATTTTAACAGGCCTCCATGATGCCACTAAAGGACTCTGAGACACGCACATCCCAACAGGGGAGGGGTAAAAGGGGTAGGCTGGGGGTGGATTTATGCCTGAAATAAGGCCTGCAGATACCTGCATGTGCAGACACTGGTTTATCTCTGAAATAATCCCGATGACTTGAAAACCCACAGTGATACTCAACGAAAGAGCTGCTACTAGCTTCCTGGCTCTGTTAGCGACTGTAAAACTTTCCCTTTATCGCTGGTCCAGAGCAGGTTCATTGGCTTCGTCAAAAAAAAAAAAGTAAATAAAGGTGAGGGTAAATTGCACATATCCTTGAAAACTTCCCCTCCTACCCCAAAGAGCTGGAGATTTATGGCTTGGATAATTCTTTTTGCAGTTCTTTATCTTGTGTATATGTGAGTATGTATTTTCTTTGTAATAAAAGCCTCAGCCTAGGCAAATAAATTTGAAGAGACAGTTTTACTGACAGCTTTTTTCCTCCTCTGTGTAATAAAAAAAAAATGGAGTGAAATTTGAGATAGGAATGGTAGCGCAGGCTGCATTTTAAGAGCAAGATAAAGGAGCCATACCTGGCGGGAGGAGAAAGGCGGATGCGAGCAGAAAGCCCAACGTGCAAGTGCCTTCCTGCTTTTCTTTCTACTCTTCTAATCCTCTTCCCTGCCCCGAGCCCAAACATGGTGCACAGAGTAAAATGAAGAGGGGCTGTCTCATTGATGGATGGAATTCACAGCCGCAGGATGTTGACTCAGCAAGCTGCAGCTGGAGTTAAAACCAAAAAACAGGGTATGGATAATTTTTAGGATGAATTTGAAACGTTTTATGAGCATTTAGTACCCAACCCTACAAGATAAGGGTAATCAAATCTCAGGCTTCAGGGCACAGTTGATTGCCTGTAGGGGTCAGGAAGGATGTTTCTCCTCCTCTATAGCAATTGGGCCAGCTGCATTATGGGAGATACATGGGCTGCCTTCTTCTGAAGCACCCAGGCATGTGGTTGGGCTTATTCTAAAATGGAATATTACCAATGCTCTTCATCTGTGCATTGATCATACCCATTATTGGTGCATTTATTGACCATCCAGAGCTCCCCGATGACCTCCTAGCCCCTTCCTCAAATTCCCAACAGGCTTCTCCCTGTGGTTTTATTCTGTTGCTGCCTTGGTGTAGCCATTGCTTTACTCTCATGTCTGTAAACTCCTTATCTGGAAGTGTAATCATTGCTCCTGCCATTATGGGCACTGTGACTTTTAACCTGATCATTTTTATTCTAACATACGAGCTGTGGGCTAGGAGAACGGTCAGAGAAAAGGTCTGGGAGCCAGGGGGGTGTTGGGCAGAGCTGTGTGAATAACAGATTGCTTTGTTCTGAAAAATCAAAACCAAATATTAGTTTGCGGTTGACCCAAAACAAAATTTCTTTGAAATTTTCAGTGAACCAAAAAGTTAGGGGGCAGGGGGAGATTTCATGTCCAAATAAATGTTTCATTTGACCCAAAACAAAACATTTAATTTCATGTTCATGCTTTTTTTCTCTTTTTTTTTTTCAATGGAATTGAAGTAAATACTGAAAAGAAATGTTCCGAATTGAATGGTTTTCGGGGGGTTTTCCTGACAAACAATTTAACACAAATCGGCAAAATATTTTGGTTGAACTAAATCTGCATTTGGGGCGGGGGGGGGGGGGAGTTCCAGCCAAAATAGGCTGCCCAGCTCCAGCGTTGGATTCTAAATCAAACTGCGCCACTGTCAATCAACTCGAGGAAGTCATAAACCTCACTGCGAGGCAAATGCTGCCCACCAGCTTTGCTGAATTACATACCCCAGACCTGCCACTGTTTGCTATGCAGCCTTTGCACAATTAAGAGCGAAATATATTTGCCACGCAGGCAAAGTCCTTGCTGCAAAATGCCTTGAGGCAGCATAACCGGACTCCCAGCACCTCTCTGTGGCAGTCGCGCTGTATTTATAATGTCGTTCTCTGTGATGTACATGGCTGACTCCTTCTCCCGTGTATTTGCAAAGCGCTGCGCCTGGATTTTATTGGCTCCATTTGTGCAAGCAGTTCCCATATAAGCCGCTGAATGACTCTGAAATAGCTTCAAGGTGCCAGGAGCGCTTTATTCCCTTCGCACGTTTACGTCTTGGTTTTAAATGGATATGAGCCCGACATGCACAATTTGGATCCAGATCTAGGCCTGGAACAGCTCAGCATCCAGGAGCTGCATGGTGGTTTGGCCCGTTTTAGGGATGAACACCTGTTGTGAAATTCGTATCGGGGATATGGATCGGGCCCGAATCTGGATTCCTGATATTCTCAAAGTGTTTGGATCTCAGGTCCTGGTTTGGTTCCTTCTCTAATTTTCAAAGGGGCCCAGTGAGAAATACAAGCTCTAAGGGGAAATGAAAGAGCTAGCTAGAGCATTAGTGGAATTTTAAAGTCCTGCAGTGAACGTTTCACTGGTAGGCCCTTTAGTGCATCTCGCTGGCTCTCTGAGATGTACAGAAAGGAGCTACATATTTTGTTTAAAGGACATAGATCCAGCTTTTATTCGCAGCAGCATTGGGTTCATGCACCACAAATCTCTCCTTGCCCGTGGAGAGCGAGGACCCCTATTGCTTGCTGAGCCACAGGACACATGGGCTTTCTCTTCCCTACGTTTCATCCTTGCCCCTTCCCTCTCCTAACACAAGAACTAGGGGTCACCATATGAAATGAATAGGCAGCAGCTTTAAAAACAAAAGGAAGTATTTCTTTCACACAATGCACAGTCAACCTGTGGAACTCCTTGCCAGCGGATGTTGTGAAGACCAAGACTATATAACAGGGTTGAAAAAGAACTAGATAAATTCATGCAGGATAGATCCATCAATGGCTATTCGCCAGGATGGGCAGGGAGGGTGTCCCTAGCCTCTCTTTGCCAGAGGCTGGGAATGGGCAACGGGATGGATCGCTTGATGATTACCTGTTCTGTTCATTCCCTCTGGGGCACCTGGCACTGGCCACTGTCGGACGACAGGATACTGGGCTAGATGGACCTTTGGTCTGACGCAGTGTGGCCCTTCTTATGTTCTCGTCGCAGCCGATGGTGCCACAGCGCAGTGACGTAGGTGGGCCGACAGCAAGTGGGGGCAGCGGCTACAAGGGGAAGACCAAATCAGGGAGCTCCTTTGCGGTGCCCCCCACTCAGGGTAGCATTTTGACCCTGGGCTACTCCGCAGGAGGCACCATCCCCATCCGCACGCAGCCAGGTCCCTTGCAGAGCGTTCGGGGTTAGATTTTCATCAGGAAGATGCTGAGACAAGCGGTAAAACGCAGCCGCGCGGCGGGCTACGTCATTTAAGTGGATCTCAGGTGTGTGCGCGCACACAGCCCTGCTGCCTGGGAAGGCTTTGAAAGCCCTGGACTGCTTCTTACGGCACCCACACGGCGCAGGCGAGCTCCTGGGCCCTCCGGCAGTCTGCGAGAATCGTAGCCCCACTGCCCGACCTCAAACGCTAACCGTGTGAATAGCAGATCAAAGTTTTTCTTTGATTTTATCCTCCCCTCTGGATTATTTTTTGTTCTCCCATTTACTTTTTTTTAAAACTTTGTACTCATTTGGTTTTGAACCGCCTTCTTGTGTGTTTTGTGTGTTTTGAACTTGTGTGTTTTGAACACACAAAAAGTAAGAGTGTGTGTGTTGGGGTCGAGGGGGGGGCGTTATAAATCTGGAAGCTTTACAGAGAATGGAGTGTGTGGGGCGGGGGGGGGGGGGACGACAGGGCAACTTAATCCCCACCAGCCTTTTACAATAAGATTCCTTTAACAAGAAAATCAGACCAGCTGGCTGGAGATAGGCGTCAGAGAAAATGAAGCCAGAGAAAAGGCCCCTGCTCTTGGGATGGGGTAGCAGGGAGCTTTGCAGAGATAACAGCCTAGCAGATGAGTGGAGTGTTTTTGTTTTTTTTTTAAATCGTTTGTGGGAAAAGGAAATACAAATTTGAAAGCGGACAGAAAAGATGAAGGGTGGTGGGGGACACACCTTCAAGGTTTGCACCTTTTCTGTCTTCTAGAGAAGGTCCTTATCTAGCCCCTATGACCATAGTATTTGAGCCCCTCACAGTGTCTTAGGGTACGTCTATACTTACCTCCAGCTTCGGCGGTAAGCAATCGATCTTCTGGGATCGATTTATCGCGGCTTGTCTAGACGCGATAAATCGATCCCAGAGCTGCTCCCCGTCGACACCGGAACTCCTGCTCGCGGAGAGGAGTACGCGGAGTCGACGGGGGAGCCTGCCTGCTGCCGTGTGGACCCGAGGTAAGTGTGTTTCAGTTCGAACTAAGATACTTCGACTTCAGCTACGCTATTTGCGTAGCTGAAGTCGCATATCTTAGTTCGAACTGCGGGGTTAGTGTGGACCAGCCCTAAGAGTCAGTGTGCCAACACCCCTGGGTGGCAGAGAAGTGAAGTTCTCCCCATACTATGGTGGGGTACTGAGGCCCAGAGAAACTTGCCCTCAGTTACCCAGGGAGTCTGTGGCTGTGCTGGCAATTAGACTCAGGTGTCCTAAAAGTGAGGCTACTGCTCTAACCACTGAACCGTCCTTCCATGTCTGGGAGGAGCATGGCATTGGGTAGGGCTCAGTAATGGTGGTCTACGGTTTGGGGGATTGTGTGAGATTAGTTTGTGTTACGTTTCTGTTCTTGCTAGGTTATTCCATTGGATCTTGGGGTAACTGACATGTCTGTCTGTCTGGGGGCACCTGGAGCATTGGATGGGCGCTCGTCTATTTATAAAACATGTGATAAACAATTACTGGAGACAGGTCCGGTACCAAACTCCTGGATCTGAGCACCCTCAAACTCTGGTTTCTATCCCTGTAACAGGTTGGCCAACAACTCTGGATTGGAACCCCTCTAAACTTGGTAGTTTGGGCCAGTGTCTGATCATTAGAGGAAGTAGCTCTGCCTCCTCTCCCCACCCCTCATCAGAGATTTTGGAAGGAGATCTAGGTTGGCAGGAGATTGTGGGTTTGCTGGCTGCTGTGCTTTACTATCAGCTAGCACCGACAGGGACGCAGAGGCAACAGGGGGCGGATGGCGTGGGGATCACGAGCTATGGGAACTGTCTATTTTCTGTGTAACTTTCAGTGACCGACAGAGGTCACTTCCATTCATTGTGAAGGAGGATGCTCCAGGTCTTTCTTCACATGAAGACGAGACAAGGTGGGAAAAGCCCATGGCCCCATGAAGACCCATGTGCTGGGGAAACATGTTTTTGTTGCACCGGGTTTTGAGCTAGTCTGGATCATGGTTGATGAATAAAAAAGCCACCCCTGCTTTAGCCTGAAAGCTTGTGCATCAAACGTAGAGATGGAGCCAAATGAAGACTCCAGATCTGAACACCTCATAGACAATGAGGGAGTTTGGCTCTGAACTTGGTAGATTGGACCCATCTCTGAATCAAATGCTGGTCCAGTAAGATGTACAATGCTGCTTTATCTATCTGCCCATTTAGGACAAGCCTAGCTATCAAATTCTTATACACGTGTGTGTCCTTGGCAGGTAACAGATGGTGGTACCATCAAACAGAAGATCTTCACCTTTGACGCCATGTTCTCCACCAACTACTCGCACATGGAGAATTATCGCAAGAGAGAGGACTTGGTGTACCAGTCAACAGTGCGGTAAGCCATTCCACCTCAATTGAAGAGGGTGCTCAGAACTTTCCTAAGTTATATGAGATAGCAATTTCAGAGGAGTCTACTGGGTTACAACATTGTGTGTGGGGGTGAGAGGAGGGGGAGATTGTGTGTCTTCATCCTGGTCTGAACTGTGCAAACCTACCATGAGGCAAAGCATGCCCAGACCACTCATTTTTAGGACAAGTGCGACATATGTAATGTACTCTCTGTGATGTATTTACTCTCTTTGCCCAGTGCTGATACAGACACAGACAGCTAGCACCCAGTGAGTGTAGGCTATAATCCAGAGGTGTGGAACAGGAAATACTTGAGTCGTTTCCAGAGATAGGTCCGAGCTGCTGTCATTGGACTGAGATCTGGATAGAAATGCCTCTAAAGGGGGGGTTCAGAACCCTAATTCCAACCCAGCCAACCTAACAGAGACCCAGCACCCCCAAATATGGATGCAATACTTGACACACATTCAATAGAAGTAGCGGAAGTGGGCATTGTCCCAAATACTCAATACTTGGCTCTAACTGATTGTCAGACATGGGGGCAGGAAGGAATTTTCCCCTAGGTCAAATTGGCAAGAACCATGGGGCTTTCTTGCCTTCCTCTGTAGTGTGGGGTGCAGGTGACTTGCTCGGATCATCTGGGTGTATCTCACTTAATCAATGCTCCGTCATTGTGGGGACCTCAGGCACTGGTGCACCTCGGTCCCTCCTGTTCTCTGCCTGTGGCACACAACTGTTGAGTCTCCTAAGGGCTGCAATACTTTGGTCTAATTCTGGTTGTGGGGCATGAGCTGGGGGAGGCTGGGTGGTGATGGCCTTTGATATGTAGGAGGTCAGACTAGAGGGTCTAGTGTGGTCCCTTCTGGCCTTCAACTCTATGGCTCTGGCCTAGATTCACAAAAGTATTTACATGTCTAAAGCGCAGACTTAGGCACCTTTGTCCAGGTTTAGGCTCCCCTGCAATTCACAAAACTACCGCCAAACCCTGTAGGCTCCTAAATTCACTCAGCACCCATGTTTTTGCAGTAAAAGGTCCCTCGGCGCCACTGTTTCCACCTCTGACCGCGTGCACCGCTGCCTTCTTCTAGGTGCTTGTCTCCCGCCTTAGCCCCAGAGCGATTTGCAAGCTAGGGAAGACAGGCCTAACTCACATGCGAGGTGCTGGGTCCGATCGGGTCGGTGCCCTCTGAGCATGCCGACCAGCTCGGGCCCCTCAGGACTTCACACAAAACTGCTGGGGTAGAGGGGACAGGAGAATCTCCTTACCACTGGGCTAAAGGCTACAAGGGGCACTCTCCTGGGATGTGAGAGACCCCTGGTTCAAGTCCCCTCCACTGAGGGGCAGAAGGGACCAGCTACCTCTCAGGTGAGTGCTCTTACCACTGGGCTATGGGATATTCCGGTGCAGGGCTCCCTCTGTCGCTCCTACTGCGGTTGTTCCACTGTCAGTAAATCATTATAGAGTCGTTTGTGCTAGAAAGATAACAAGTGTGTGAGAGAGAGAGAGAGCACAGGCCTGGGAGTGACTGTAGCCTCGGGGCCTTGTGCCAGAGCGGATTCTCAGCCGAGAATCGCTAGCAGAACTAGGCACCTATCTCCGTCAGAGGGGTGGGACTTATCATACACCGCTCTGGTCAGCCTCTCCTGTTGGCGCGTTCTGGCGTTTGTGAACCACCATCGAAGGCGTCCTCTCTCCCCATCCGTTGCCTCGGCGCCTACCTCAGGCTTCGTGAATCCCAGTGTGTGCCTGTGATTTTCTAGGTGCCTACAAGTTAGTTGTGAGTCTCAGCCTCACAACACCCAGCTCCTGTTGTGCATCCGGGCCCCTCTGACTGGTCAATACCTGCTTGAAAGGAGTGTAGGGGGCTGGACGCTTTAGCCAGGACTCATTGGCTCCACCGAGCGAGAGGCGCTGGTGTCAGACGCAAACGCTATTGTTTGTCCATCCCCTTTACTGAGCCCCTGAGCTGAGGCTTTCGTGCCCTGAGTTGCTGAAACAATTTGCTGGGCACCAGTTGAACGGCTGGGCACCGCCGGCTCTGTCCGGTGACAGGCCGCAACGTTTGGGATCCTCCCCACAAAGATACAGAGCAGAGCCCAGGTGGGAGGATTTGGCAGCTGGGCAGAGGAGACAAGCAAGATCCTGATGGGAAGCAACCTCATCCACGTTGATGCAACCTCCCTGATCGCTCATGGCCCTCGCCTCTTCCTCACTGTGACCCTCTCCTGGTATCTAGCTCCCCCCCCGCCCCCCCCGGAAAGATGAAGTTTGAGCCCCCAGTGAATTTTCACTCCCAGTGAAATTCTGCCAGCTGCAGCAAGCTGTGGGCTTTGGAGCATTCCAGGTGCCATTTCAGAGCCTAAGGAAGGCACCCGAGCCTGGTCTGGATGCACCTAGGCCTCAACTCCATATTTTGAGGTGTGCAGGGCCATAGACCAACACTTGGACAGTTTAAAGGGTGGGGCCCCCATATACAGTTGTGGGCTTCCCATACGTCTCGAGTCAGCTGGGGCCTGGGTCACCCTGAGGCAGCAGAGGACCCTCCATTACCTAAGAGGCCTCGGAGACTGGGATTAAGGTTACGTAAAACATCACTGTGTCTGTCTGAAGTCTGAGCTGGGCCGTTCCATTCTCCAGCAAAGTTCAGTTCTGTTTGTTGCTCGTCCCCGAGGCCTTGCAAAAGGCCACGATCACCATGTGAACTCCACCCTCTGAGGCCCGGGATGGAATCTCATGAGTTTGTGTTGGCCTCCTGGGGCCCGATTCGTCACTGCCCAGCACCTTGCATGGTCACTTACAGCAGTGCCGTGGGGCTGGAATGTTACCAGGTCTGAACGGTAGCATTCTGCGCTCACGTGGCCCTGGCGCAGAGAATTGGAGGCTCGTACCCGGGGGCTCTCCTCTCCGGAGCCCGTGTCGGGCACGTTAATGTCTCCAAGGACTGCGACTGACATCAGGACGCTCGGCCACTCTGACCTTTTCTGTGCCCGTTCCACTGTCATCGCCTGGAGAACCCCTAAGGAAGAGGTGTATTGGAAGCCAATCAAAGCGCAAAGCATGGCCAACAAGCCCACCCGTGCGTTGTAAATCATGATGTTCATCCTCATGACAAAGACTGTGATGAGAGGGAGCGAGAATGTAGCCTGTTCTCTACCGCCTTGCCGGTTCCGTTGTGGCACCTCTTATCTTCCTCTCTTTCTCTGCATTGTCTCTCCTGACCCAGTTCTGAATATCTGCCAATCTTTGCAAAGGCTGATTGGAAACTTGGATGCTCGTACTTTTGGGGAGGGGTTCCCCCGCCTCCTTTTTTCCTCTGTCTCATGACAGCTGAAAGTCTGCGCGGCTGCTTTTTAGTGAAATGAGAGCAGCTGCTTTTGATGGACATGTCAAGACGTGAAATGTTGGTGCAATGGTTCTTCCCTACCTGCGCTCCGCCAAAGAGCAGGGGGAAGGGAGGCGCTGGAGAGGAAGAAAGCTTTTAAAATAAAATTAAGGGAAAGAAGAGGGGGGAGGAAGCCAACAACCCGATCATTATACGAAGAGGAATCAAGTTGGAGGCAAGGGCTGCTGGTGCTTTTGCTAGATTGGCGACAGGACTTCAGGGATAAGAACGCCACATTTACATATAAATGAAGATATTTACAAATTAATGCATTTCAAGCAAGAGAAAAATCCCAGCATCACAGCTGTCAACGCTTCATCCTCTCTTGCAGTGGGAGAGGGAGAGAAGGAGGCGAGGAAGATTACCAGAACGCACGCCAGCAGGAACAGTGCACTTTTCAGAGGCAAGATGGGGGAAGAACTCTGCTTGCTCTGATAGCTTCTCTCTGCCCTTAGCCCTTAGGTGCAGGAACGACAAGGCCATTTAAAGGCGGAAGGAGCATCCAGCCATCCAGTATAGCCTGAGCATCTCCTGGAAATTAGGAACAGATGGAGGAGCTTGGTACTCTAACCCCCTGTAATATAGACAGAATCCCCATTCTTCCTGCATAAAATTGTCCAGTGAGCTCCGCCTGTTTGTTTCTCCTTTTCCCATTTGTCCTGTATTTTCAGGCAGCCTTTTGTGTCCAGAGCTTCTTCTATGATGACCTAGGCTAGATCCTCAGGGGCTTACAGACGTATTGGAGCATAAGCTTTCGTGGGTGAATACCCACTTCTTCAGATGCATGCAGTGGAAATGTCCAGGGGCAGGTATAAATATGCAGAGAAGAGTCAGGCTAGAGATAACTAGGTTAGTTCAATCAGGGAGGATGAGGCCCTCTTCTAGCAGTTGAGGTGTGAACACCAAGGGAGGAGAAACTGCTTTTGTAGTTGGCTAGCCATTCACAGTCTTTGTTTAATCCTGAGCTGATGGTGTCAAATTTGCAAATGAACTGAAGCTCAGCAGTTTCTCTTTGAAGTCTGGTCCTGAAGTTTTTTCTGCTGCAGGATGGCTACTTTTAAATCTGCTATTGTGTGTCCAGGGAGGTTGAAGTGTTCTCCTACAGGTTTTTGTATATTGCCATTCCTAATATCTGATTTGTGTCCATTTATCCTTGTGCGTAAGTGATTTAAGAGTCATGCCAGGTTTACACTACAACGTTTTGTTGGCATAGCTGTGTGGGTCAGGGGTGTAAAAAATCCACACACCCCTCGCTGACAAGTTATGCTGGCAAAACAAAAACTCAGTGTAACTGCAGCTATGTCAGCAGAAGAGGGCATCTGTTGGCATAGCTAACATCATTTGGAGAGGTGGTGTTCCTGTTCCAGCAGAAAAGCTTCTGTTGGCATCAGCTGCGTCTACACTATGGGTCTCTACCAGTACAGCTATACCTGCAAGGCGTTTGTACTGTGGACAAAAATGGCATAGGCACTTAGGAGCCTAAAAGACTCATTTAAAGTCAATGGGACTTAGGCTCCTAAGGCACTTACGTGCTTTTTGGAAATTTTACTCAGAATCTTTGTCAATGGCTAGAGAGCTTCCAGGCTAAACAGACAAGATACACAGAGGCCAGGAGGAGAAACTGAGGCAGGAAGTGACTTGCTGAAGGTCACACTGCAGGCCAGGGATAGAACCTGGGCATTCTGGGTCCAGTCCAGGGCCCTACCCACTAGGACATGCTGCCTCGTCAAACCATTTTAAAATTAGCCACCGATAATTATTTTAATTACTCAGTGCAGCATGAAACACCCTGTTTTGTCCCCATCCCAAAATGCACCGGTGCCTTTTTCTCCCTAAGCCAGGACGGCTATGCTGTAACCGATCCCTATTCGTAACTTACTCCACATAGACCTGAATCATTTGGTCGGCCTGACCTGTCCCTTTGATTCTCACAACGTTCTTCCGATGATAAGGTGACTGCAGAATTGCTCACGGTACTGTACTTTCAACGTGATCCCATTAGGGCTTTATATAGAACTAGGGATGCTGTGGCCATGTGGCCGATAGATTCCCTACTGTCTCCCCCCACCCCGTCGCTCGTGCACACACGCACACGAGCGCGTGTGCTCAGCAGTCAGTGTTCCAGAGAATGTTACCGCACAGGTCTCCAAGGGAAGGTACCGCACCACAGACTGCTGACAATTAAAGCCTCTTTCTCCGCTGTTTGTTAGGACACTAGCAGCCAGTCAGCCGTTCCCTGGAGAGAAAGGCCTCACCGTTTCAAAAGAGGAGCTTTGCTTTTCGATTTGTGCCGCTCCTTGCTGGAGAGTGGAAATGATTTTTCCACGAGGGAGAGAGAAGCGTTGGGAGGATATGCCAGGCCACCTAATTGCCTGCTGAATGGAAACAAAATCACCTAAATTTGCCTGCTCTGCTGACATCAATTTCACTTCAATTCCCCAAATACTGAAAAGAAATTACAGTATTTCTTCCTAATGCACCTCTTTCTTTTTGGCGTCCTTTTTCTCTCTTGTTTGGCCCCCTTTCCACCCTCCTTTACTTCTTCCCTGTTTCTTTTTTTCTCTCCCTCCACCCTTTACTCTCTATCCCTTCAACTCTTTATATTTCCCCTTTAGAAGCCAACCTTTTCACTACGCTCTCTCCTCTGCTCCTATTTCTTTCTCCAGCATCCCTTGCCCTTCCTTGTTCACTCCTTGCTGAGAGTCATTTTCTTTGTAACACACTCATAAAAAGAGAGAAGCTGCTAATTAATTACCTCTCGCTTGTTTCCCTATTTTAAAGCCTGGCCTCGGACTCCTAATCAGACACTATTGTATTTCTCAGCTCTGCTTGATTTTTGTGCGCAGTGTTCTCTTCCAGGGGATTGTGGGTAATATAGGCAAAATCCTGGGGCTCTGGAGCTGCTCCTTCCACTCTGCCTTTCCCTGAGCACGTGGGCTCTGGTCTGTCCATGCCATTAGTGCCCTTCCCCTGCAGGCCAGGGCCACCTTAATTAAGCTGTTCTAGGGCTGCACTCTGATAGAGCACCCTTCTGAGTCCCAGCCCTGCGGATGGTAGGCACCAGGATGTACTCTGCCCCCACCTCCCCCCATGGGCTCCAGGCTCAGCTGCTGCCTTGACATTTGGAGTATTTTTCTGTCCAAGGCTCCATGTGTGACCACCACTGTCTTGGCCAGCCCCCGGGCTCTGCAGAGCTAACCGCGTGAGTCTCTGTAGCTTGAGCTGAAGAGCCAGGCTCTGTAGTGGGGCTGGAACAGACTCGCATCCTGTGGGGATCAGGCAGGGATTAGGGGACACAGCACGCTCCCCAGTGAGTTACGAACTGCCTCCGGACAAGCCACGACGTGTATAATGGCCACCACTACAGATAGAGCCAAGGACCACCAGAGCTAGAAGCATGCAGCCGTCACTACCGCTTCAGGTGACCAAACAGCAAGTGTGAAAAATCGGGACAGGAGGTGGGGGGTAATAGGAGCCTATATAAGAAAAAGACCCAAAAATCGGGACTGTCCCTATAAAATCGGGTCATCTGGCCACCCTACTACCGCTTGAGCTAACGAGCCGGGCTCCTTTCCTGCAGCTGTAGCAGACTCCTGTCCTTGGTGTACTGGGCCCAAAGAGGGATGCTTAATGCACTGACCAGTGGCTACACTGGCAGCATAGACTCCTCGGGCAAGCGGCCCCGTTCTCGCACTGGCCTGTCTGCAGGTGACTCGCCCTGCAAAGCAGCGTTGCTGGGGTTGAAGTTGGCTGTCATGTCCCAATAATGCTTTGAGCTCCAAACGCAAAGCCCGTGAGACTCACTAGCGCAGTATGTGGCTCTGAGCTTCCTTGCGCCGGTCGGCACCGCACCCCGGTCTGACTAACCCCCCCGAGTCCTGTCCCAACACGCACGGGGCTCGGTGGGAAACCGGGGATGGATTCTCTGGGAGCACTGGTTCTTGCCCAGTGGTGCTGGTTATTCAGAGAGGGGCAGGGGGTGGGGGGGAAGTGAACTTTCCCAAGATATTCTGGCTCCAGCTAGACTCCACGCATGCGGCTGTGATAATCCCTGGATCTAATTACCCGATCATTAACAACAAAGGGCTCAATCCTGTCCTTGGAGGCTTTGTCCATCCCATAATTTGGGGATGGAGCTGCGGGAGGTGGATTTACATAAACGACCGTCAAAAATAGACTGAGGAAAAGAGGCCAAACAGAAATAAATAAATAAAGGCGGAAAAGCTCATCTTTGCTTCTCTTCTGAGCAAGAAATCACTTTGAGACGTGTCACCTTTATTACTAATTACACGCTTGCTTTATGGCCACTGTTCTAAAAACAAAACCGGAGCCTGAAAAATGTCAGGGGGAGACTTAATTTAAGTGAAAAAGGCCAGGATAAAGTATTTAGTTTTGCAATATTTCTTAAAATTAGAATTTGCTAAACGTATTTCAACTCTTGTTTTCTGTGTGCTAGGTAATTAAACTCTCCAGTGTCCTCAGGAATGTATTGTTGCTTTTGCAAAGTGTCTGCAGCTGGTTACTTAAACATGTAATTTGCATGTGTGTAGGTGTAGACAGGGTGGGTGAGATAATATCTTTTATTGGACCAGGTTCCTTAGGTGAAGGTCAGGAGACAACCTTTCAAGCTACACAGAGCTCTTCTTCAAGTCTGGGAAAGGTACTCAGAGTATCACAACAGATTGTTTAGCATGAGACTGGGAGTGGCTCAGTCATTACGTTAATTGAATCTATTTCCCCTAGTTAAGTATCCTCACACCTTTGTGCCAACTGTCCGTAATGGGCCATCTTGATTATCACTTCAAAAGTTTTTTTTTTCCCCCTGCTGATAATAGTTCCTCTTAATTAATTCGCCTCTTACAGTTGGTACGGGTACTTCCACCTTTTCATGTTTCTCTGAATGTATAAATATCTGCTTACTGTATGTTCCATTCTATGCATCTGATGAAGTGGACTGTAGCCCACGAAAGCTTATGCCCCAAAAAATTTGTTAGTCTGTAAGGTGCCACAAGTAATGTTGTTCTTTTTGCTGACACAGACTAACACGGCTGCTACTCTGAAACCTGTTTAGCATGAGTAATTAGCACATATCCCAAGGGACCATTCAGGGTGAAGTGGCCCATTAACACTCCTGCAGTCATAGGACAAGAAGGGGGGCTAGTGGGTTGCAGATTATTGTAATAATCCATATATCCAGTGTCTTTATTAAGACCATGATTTTGAGCGTTATGAATTAAGCTTGCAGGCTCGTCTTTTGGAAGTGCTATGCAGGTTCCCTTTGAGGATGAGGACTGAGAGGTCAGATATCGAGTGATTGTTTTGTGAAGCGTGTTCGCCCCCAAGTGATACAGTGTTTTTGTCTTTTATCATTTTCCTGTGTGGGTTCATTTGAGAGCGTAGTGATTGTCTGGTTTCACCCATATAGTTGTTACTGGGGCATTTAGGGCACTGGATGAGGTATATCACATGTTATGATAGGCATGTGTCAGACCTATGGATCTTGAAAGGTGTGTTGTGGTTGTGGGGGGTGTTGATCATCTCACCAATGGCGATATGTCTGCAGGTTTAGCATCTGGTGTTCCGGCAGGGTCCGGTGCCGCTATGAGTTGGTGTGTCCTGGTCTGTGGGGAAGTTTGCTTCCGATGATGAGGTTGGGGGGTTGTTTGAAGGCCAGAAGAGGGGGTTCAGGAAAGATTGCTTTCAGGATGCGGTCCCCATTGAGTATGGGTTGTAATCATTCAATGATACGCCGGAGGGGTTCCAGTGTGGAGTGGTCGGTGACAACGAAGGGTGTGTGGTCTGTGGGTTTTTTTCTGCATTGAAGCAGGTTCTGTCAGGGTCTTTGGGTGGCCCGTTCCACAATGTGACGTACTCTTCTGGTGGAGTGTCCTCGTTTGGTGAATAAAAGAGATTCTCTCCTTCACTTTGTTTCTCTAATATCCTGGGACCAATGCGGCTACAACAACACTGCAGACAACAATGGAACATGTCTGCGGGTGCATTCTTTCGTGTGTGTGGGCCTTCTTGGGCGCCTTGCTCGCCCGTGTATGTGTGAGCACCCACGTCGGGGCGGGCATTTTTGGGAGCGCACCCACACGTGCGCGTGGGCATTCTTGTGTGAATGCAGGCGTGTGTGTGTGTGCACATGCATGTATTTGTGTGCACGCCTGTGTGCATACACACAGGCCTTGTTTTCAGCTAGCTGCATGGGGACCTGACATACCCAGGAGCAGGTGTGTTGGAAGAGGGGGAGCTCCCTTTGAGACTGGCATCAGGTTCTTGTTAGTTGTAACATGCTTGGGACTAGATCGCCCCTTGGCTTGCTTCTTCCCAGCATGTCTGGGGGGGTGCCAACCATCCCACTGCCATGCTCCTTCTCTCTGCCCTGGCAGACTCACTGTCCTAGAGGAGGGTGGGGCATGCATGCTGTCCCTACATACTGGGAAGCTGGGAGAGGAATTGTGTCTCTGGAGTTCCCTCTCCCTGCTGCAGAGCAGAGCAGCTCAGCTTTGTTCACCAGGCAGGCTGATGGCCCATTGCCACAGCTCGGCCCCCCCGAATGTTGCAGAGCCAGGCCCAGTGGCTGGGACTGTCTGCACAGCAGCCCGAGAGAGCAGCGGCATAGCCAGGTTTAGAGCACAGGGGGAGCGGAGCTAAAAAAAGGCGCCGGGAGCAAAAAGCGTCAGGAGCAAAAAAAGGCGATGGGAGCAAAAAAAAAATGCTCCGCTCTGGCTGCAGCATAGGAGCAAAAAGTGTCGGGAGCAAAAAAAGGCTCCGGGAGCTCCGCTCTGGCTGGCTGCAGCGTAGAAGCAAAAGGTGTCGGAGTACAAAAAAGGCGCCACTTCTGCTCAGTGGGGGAGTGGCCACTCCCCCTGCTCCTCCCCCCAGGCTACGCTACTACGAGAGAGACAGCAGCCGCTATTCCAGCCCACCGGACGGAGTGGCAGTTGTAGCGGCGGCGCCCAAGGACTGGGGCAGCTTCGGGTTTGTTTTTCCCAATCCATTCCCCAGGCTTTAAGTGGGATCTGAAAATCCCAATGCTCAGCACAGGGCTGTTCTACATGGTTCAGCAGCACACACTGGTGGGGAGGGACAACCCCAGGCTGCTTGGGTTGCCTGGCTGGCCAAGAGGCCAGTGAAGAAATCTTCACTGTGGAGGAGGCTGTCAAGGAAGGAATAGGTTTAAGGTTAGATCTGCACTGCACTAGAGGCTGGCTGAGGGTCTGGAGTGGATAGGGATCTATGTTAAAGATCAAAAAGCATGCTAGCGAGGCCACATCACCCAGGTGCGAGCCCCAGTGTGTATTCCCGTGTCCTAGATGCAGAGCGCCAGATGCAAGCACTTCCCCACCCGGATCTCCTCCCACTTACCAGTGGCATTGACAAGCCGGCCAAGTAGGAACTTTAGTGGAGCGCATGGGTCCCCACCGGCAATATATTTTGCCCCACTCGTCATGCCCAGCCCGTGCGGCAGCAGTGAAGTGGTTAATGTACCTTGACAACTCCAGCATCTCCCTGGTTAATGTGCAAGTTGTGATCTGAAGAGAAATGCACCAAGAAAGCTGTTTTTTTCCCTCCCATCATTTAGGATTTTGGTTTCCCGGGTAGTGTGTGTTCTGCTCATCTGCTGGTTTGATTGCTGTAGAATTTTCTGACATGACTAATTATTGTTTTGAGAGTGTTTTTGAGGCTTTACTAATTGATTACACATCCCCTGACTTGACAAAAAAAAATTTCTGAATGCAAATGGGTTTTTGGTTACAAAACCATTGTCTTTTCCCTTTGCTCTATATTTAGTCCCTGTTTTACACAGCGATACAGGATAGCGAGAGCCAGTGGGAACTAGCCGTTAAAGCAGAACGCCTGGGTTCTTGTCCTGACTCTGCCACGGACTTGCTGTGTTGTCTGGGACAAATTGCTTATGTCCAAATGTTCAGACAAATTCAGACTGAAAATAAGGCATGTATTTTAACCGTGAGGCTGATTAAACATTGGGACAGCTTACCAAGAGAAGTGGCGGATTCTCCATCACTGGCAGTGTTTTAAATCAAGATCAGAGGTTTTTCCAAAAGATCTGCTCTAGTTCAAACAGGTATTGATTCTAGGAAGTCCTATGGTCTGTGTTATACAGGTCAGACTAAAATGATCAGAGGAGTTCCTTCTGGCTTTAGAATCTATGAAAGCAAAGCAGCTAAAGTTAGGCGCAAATCTATATTTAGTCACCTCAGAAAGTGACGTGAAACCGATGCTGCATGGTGCAATAGGAGAGGCAGAGGCGCAGCAGCTCGGAAGTTATCTCGGAGTGGTGAACTGATCCCTCTCCGGTACTCTGGGGGGAACTGACGGAGTTGCAAAAATGCACTGAACTATCCTACACAAAACAGGCCGTGAGATGCTCAAGTCCAGGGCCCGTTGCAGCTCAGAGACAAGCTGGGGGCATAGTAAAGTTCCCTCCAGCCTGGGATTCTGGCCAGGGCATCAGAGTTGGGAGGAAGAAGGGGAATGACAGAGAGCAGTGACGGGCCAGGAGAGCTTTCTGAAATGCCTCACTAATTCTCCATATCCCTTGTGGGGCTATTTTGCAAGGGGTGAGCACACAAATCCCCATCCTTAGCCACCTACCGTCTATCCCTTCCTATGTAGGAAAATAGGAGATGCCAGCTAAGAGCTGCTTCTGGCAGTGACTGTCATGCCACCCCCTTAGCTAGCGGAGTAAAGCTTTATCATGGGCACTGCAGGAGGAAGATTCCTGCTCATCCCAGTGTGCGCTCTCAGATCATGCCCTCAAGCATAACTTCTCCTTCTAGCGTTGTCTTTCAGGTACAGAGAGTGCTTGGGTGTTTCCCAAGCTGCCAGTTACAAAAAGGGACTTAAAGGCTTAGCCCGGGGGCGCCCTGGGCTAATTATACACTCTGGGCACGGAACCCTCTTCACAGGTACACACGTTCCTCGTGCAATGAAACAGGGTCCCTCACACGGCTGAGATGCAGGCCATTTACCAAGCAGGCTGGGATGCTTTCAGCATCGTGATGGTCAAGAGAAGGGACAGAAAGTGCCTAGGACAGGCAGTTTTCATACCGGGGTCCTCTCTCGAACCCCTCACCCTGCATTTCCTCCATATTGACATGCTGTCTCTCAAGTGACTCCTCCTGGCCCATCCACACCAGCCCCCATCCAGAACTGGAACCACTGTAGCGCAACGCTTCCTTCCCGCCCCTGGTCCCAGCCACCTGAGAGCAAAGGAGTGAGTTCAAGTCCCCATCGCTGCCCATATTACATAGAAATACAAATTCCCCAGGTCCAGAGCTGTCAACACAGCACCTCTTCCCACCAGAAGAAACTTTACTTGGACATCTCTCTCTCACTCTCGCTATGTATATTGTAGAACTAATAGAATTTGCAGCCAGAAAATTTCACTGGCTCAATACTAAGCACTTAAAAGCATCCGTAATTGTCAGCATGGCTTGTGCAAATTGTCTGAATTACCGTGGAACGGAGGTTGTTTGTGGTAAAAGTGTTTTCACGCATTTGCCTTTTTCAGAGGCAAACAGCAACATTCCTCCTTCGCAATGAGATATTACCAGTTTTCGTAGGATGTAAAAAGAGCCCATTTTCTGAATCACCGCCCCCCATAAAAACCTGGATCCTTCAGCTGCGTGACAACTTTGGCAGGGTCATTTGTCGCCCCGGCTCGAATGGATCACAGGAGTGCAAGGTTCCTGTATGGTGGTTATTATTTATATAGTGCCTGCAGCATGCTAGGTGCTTCTGAGGCAAGGTTCCTGCGCTGAGGAGCTTGTCAGGCTCAATAGACGAGGTGCAGAAGAAGGATGGAGCATAGAATATATCCAAAGCCTTGTGGGGCGCATGGCATAATAGATCTAAATGATGCAGCAGGGTCCTGTGATTTATGCGACACAGCTGCGCTGAATTCTGCAGCCCAGTGAGGTTTTGCAGCAGATAGCAACTGGTGGGGAGACGAGAATTCTGCATGGCACAAGAGCTGTGCCAATGGGAAGGGGCCTGCTATATAGAGCTCAGAAGCCCGGCTGGAGTGGCTCCGTGTTTTAATATCTTAGGAGCTGGGCAGCGGAGAAAGGTGCCAGCCATGCAAAGGTGCCAGACAGCTCTTAAGCCCTGCAGGGATAAACTCTTAAGTTCTGTGTGGCAGGGGGACGCAGCTGCTACGGTATATGGCCCAGCGAAGCCCCAAAGCAGTCTAGCACAGCTGCTGCGCGGTTTAGGAGCTGTGCTACCATCTCCCCCTGACAGCCTCCACACAGAGAGTTTTTTAGCCTCTTTTGCCACTCTTGCAGAAGTCTGCTCTTTGCAACCCACACTCCCCCAGCCATACTGCCCCTACCCCCGCACAGCTCCCCTAGTGGACAAGCTACAATAGCAGGAGAAACAGTCATTTGTTTGGATTCAGTCGGCCAAAGCAGAGATTTATGCGGCATCTTCACAAGAAAGGTAAACGAAACAGCCCCTAATCGCATTAGGCACAGGCCGGTGGGCGCAACAAGATGCAAATGACTAAGCCGCGGCGCTCGGTACGTGCTTTGTTCGTTCCATGGGTGTCTGTGTGACTGATGTGGAGGTTTTTTCCAGGCGGGTTGTTTTGCAGAGTCCTGGCGCCCTGTGAGTTTGCGAAGCCCGTACTGTGTTTACATCTGTTCTAAGGAAAGAACAAGCCAGCCTAAAGTTAGAGAAGCGGATCACAGTTTCGGTCCACGTTTTCCCTGCCTATGTTGATATTCAGGAGGGCGCAGTGGCTCCGCACTGTATTTCCAACACACGCGGCTGTTAACCCGTCAGTGAAGTGGTTTGAAATGAACGGCCACCAATCAGATTGCTCCCTCTGCCGTCCTCCCCCTCTCCCCATGTTTCCCTGAAATACAATGATGGTATCTAGAACTGCTTGCAGTTGCTTTGCAATGGGACGCGCTTACTGGTTGATGATGCAAATGCCATTTGCAGCTGCCTGATAGTATATTAGATCCTGAGCTCTTTGGGGCAGGGACCATGGACTAGACTCTCTCCTGGTACAAGCTCAATCAGCACAGAACGGGGAAGCCTCAGCCCCAGTAGCTGCTCTAAGCTTAGCTCACTCTTCAACCACCCCTCCCCTGACTTACCTGCTCCCCCAACATCCCTCCCATGCTGGGAAGGGGCAAAGCAGCAAGAACAAGACCTAGCTGCAGCCAATTTGGGCCAGTGGGGCCTTGCCCGCCGATAGTGGAATCCTCTGCTGGCCGCTTGCAGCCAGATTACGGCCCCTTTGCATCACCAGCATTAGTCATCTGGCCCCTTGGCTTCCAAGGTGTTTGTCCAGCATCTAGCAGCAATGGGGCCTTGATCCTGCCTGAGGACGGGAAGGCACTAACACCGTATACACAAATCATAAAAACAGTGACAGTCACGTTACCAAACGGTGGTCCCTGTGCAGGGCAGAGAGAATGCTGCCACGGTGGTGGCATGTCAGTCCGGCACAAGGCCAAATGTAACCATTTTAATGACTGCCACGCCGGCGCTGGTGCGGAGGTCTGATTTCTAACACCCGACAGGGGTAGCAGGTAGCCATTGTTTCAAACAGCCGTATGCACCGTCGGACAAGCCCGTAGAAACTGAGTCTCGTATGCCCTGAATAGACATTAAAGCTTTACCCCTGCTGGGCCGCAGTGTTACTGTACGCTAGCTGCCTTCGGCACCCCAGAGCAGACTGCAATATCGAGAGCGGCACGGGGCAGGCGTGGAAACGTCAAAGCCTTCGTATGGAACACACAAAGGGGCTGCTTAGCCAGGGGAGGCTGCCAAGGCTCTGAAGTGAGGTTTCTAAACTTCTTGCCCCGGCGGTTAAAGATAAAAACGGCAGACACGCGGTAGCCCAGGGCAGCGGCTCTGACTCCATCTGTGTTCCTTCGTGCTGCCGCTCTGGTTTCTCGAGTTGTAGAGTGATTGAAACCATGGGAGGCGGTGTCAGCAGCAGGTGACTTCTGAAGGTGGGTAGAGTGAATCTGCAGGGCTCAGGATCTGAGTGGGGGCGAGATCTGGGGGGGGGGGGGCAATTGGGTATGTGCCTACGCGGAGCTGTCTGGTTTCTTAGGATTACCCTGGGGCATGTCGGGTTGCTTGCTTTCAGTCAGGGGCCAGAAGAGGGTGGGTGGGTGGGAGAGGCAGGGGGGACAGAGAACAAGATTTAGAGAGGCCCAGAAGTGGGAGCTGAGGTGCTATCAAAGCCATTGACTCCGCCAGGGGCTGCTTGTAACGTGCCAAGCCTCCGACTGGCTTCGCGCAGCCGCCATTTTCTTTCTGAGAAATGTTCCCTCCCTTCTCCTCTGAGGCAGAAATTCCTCCTCAGATTACACTGGCTGGAGGCCCGGCTTGGACAATAGTTATTTCAGAACCACTGATAGGTCTGAAGCCTGATCTCTTGTGACCCTGACGAGCTAGACACAGGAAAGGGGAGGTTCCTCGCTTTCCAGTGGGATGCACAGATTTTGCCTCTAGCCTGGAAAGGTCCAGAGATACTGCATTGTAAACTGTGACATTTTGATCCCTAAAAAAAGCTATTTAAAGTAATTTTGAGGGGTTGCTGTAATGTCCTCTTGCATCTGAGGTCTCTGCTAAGGCAGCCTGACTTTACAGCTGGAGGAGCGTGATGAGGGCCAGTAAAAGGCAGGGTTCTCCACGGCCTTGCATCGTGGCCTTGTCCGTAAAGGGGTCGGATGCGATGGGTAGCCACGACTGACCTGCTGATAGTTTTAAACACGACTCTCCTTGTCCTCATGAGAGGCAGACTCATGTTTAACAGGAGCTGGTTAAAAACAGCCAGCTAGCACGTTTTCTAACACGATGTGTTTTGCCGATATGGACAAGACTCTTGCGGAGTCGTTTGCACCGGTGCAAAGTGGATGTAGGATGCGGCTGGTCTGATCTGGTAGCGTTTCACACCCGCATTGCATGGGGTGCAAAGTGGGCAGTAGAAGAAAACAGGAGTACTTGTGGCACCTTAGAGACTAAGAAATTTATTTGAGCATAAGCTTTCGTGGGCTACAGTCCACTTCATCAGATGCATAGAATCTATGCATCTGATGAAGTGGACTGTAGCCCACGAAAGCTTATGCTCAAATACATTTCTTAGTCTCTAGCTCCTGTTCTTTTTGCGGATACAGACTAACATGGCTGCTACTCTGAAACCTTTCCTCCTTAGGTTATATTCCCCCGAGCCCCACAAGGGGAGCTGTAACCGCAGGTCTAAGCACTGGCAGGGGCAGCCAAAAGCATCAGCCTGGCAAGAGGGTAATGTCCTGCACCCCAAAAGATCTGTGTCCTCAAGCCACCTGTAAAATCCGGACTCCCGTGGGCCCTTGGAAATTGTGTGTGTGTGTGAGTGAGTGAGAGAGAGAGAGAGAGACGCCTGGACAGCCCAGTTCACTCCCCAGGGACTAGCGCGAGATTCTTCTCAGCTCTTTGTCTCCAGGCTCGATTCGGGTGAACTGCCCCTGCCTTCTGCTGGGTAAATGTCTCCCCCTGAGGGCCGCTGGAAAGTGACTCCTCCATCGCAGAGGGGAGAAGAAGCCCGGGCAGCTTGGCCCAGCCTCTGCTGTTAAGGGGCACGGTCCGTGGCTCTCTTTGCTAGCAGCAAGGTGCTTCGGCACCCTTTGTAAGGGGAGGCCCACTGGGAGTTTTAACTGAGTGAATATTGAGTGGCAACCGCAGGATTTGGCCCAGCATATCGAAGAAGCATCCCCGAGTCGTGTCTCTCCTGGATCAGAGGGAAGCAGTTGGAACAAAGATGAGGCGGACGTGGCCAGAGTGATAACTGTGTCTCGTTTCTGCCTCCCTCTCTGGGGAGGTGACAATATCTGTCACCTGAAGGCTGGATGGCTCCGGGGCTGAGGAAGACAACACAGCGCCTTCTGCTACTGGATCAGCCATTCCAATCCAGCCCTGGCTGACCGTGATTGACACATGACTCATTCCTCTCTGACGGCAGCGCGTAATGAGCCTTGGTTCAGATTGCGAAGGACAGGTGTCAAAACATCCTCCCCCGGCGCTCTCTCATTGGTAATGGCAGCAGGAGCCAGAGATTACACGGGCATGGAGACTGACCTACCTGCTCCTCCAAAGAGGAGGTGGCGGAGTCGGCGCGGCTGCTGTGCAGAGTTCAGAGAGAACACAGAAGTTACGGCGTGCCTCTTTGCCGAGCCAGTTCCGGGCCACTAGCACTAAGCTAATAACAGACCCTGCGGATAAGTCAGTAGCCAGTGCCCTCAGCTGATTGCCCGTGTCACGTGTTGGCTATTTTCTGGCACCACGGCTCTGCCAGTGAAGGTGTCTCTGTACCTCAAAGCCTGCACGTCCCTATGCATCCTTCCCACTGTGACCGACTCCCTTAGGTAGGTTCTTCTCATCCTGGTGCAGGAGAACTGTTGTTTGCGTTTATGACAGTAGTGCCCAGAACCTGAAGCCTAACGCGGTAGCTCCACGTGCCCCCGTTCACGGGCACCGTTCCCCCCCCTTGCAAGAGGGCCATAGACTCTCTCCCAGCAGGACTGTCTTCTAGTTCCCACACACCAGTTGAACTGCTTCCAGTGCCTGGATTCCCGGTCTGTAACTGGGATTTTAATTAGAACTCTTGAGGCCCGTAGCCAGCCGATCTATCGGGTGAGCCATCTCTCTGCCCCAGGCGTGCATCTGGAATTCACAGGGCTTCACTGCATTAGAGGCACGTCGTGGGGCAGCAGCTGAGTTTCGAATAGGGGCTCAAGTCCATAGGGCCTCGCCGGGGGTCTTATAGTTAGAAGGAAAATCGCTTTTGCCCTCTCCACCCCTAGACAGCACGTGGCTGAGAGCGATGCACGCTTTGTTGTGTCTGTTTGCTGGGGGCTCCTTAAATCCAGGCTCTGAGACTCATTCATGAACTGTGGGCTTTACCGGTCGTGTCTGTACTGCATGGGAATCCGGTCAACACAGACGAAACTCCCAATGTCCCAGTCAGGAATGTGGAGGGGTGTCCCCAGGTCCTTACACTCCCCAGGAGGATGCCCTGGCCTCTGTGGGTGCAGCAAAGGAGTTCTCCAGCTCAGAAGGGGGTGAGACCCATCCCCATGCATTCTGGGAAAGGACCTTGGTTAGGATCAGTGCAGTTGGACCTCAGGCTAGGATAGCTGAGCCAGCATGAGCATCTGCTCTGTGTACTGGAACTGCCGCCCACTCTCCTCCCCAGCAAGCTGCTCTTGCAACAGCCAGCAGCCTGCGTGCCTCAAAGCAAGAGGGGCGTTCCTATTACAAGGAGGGCATTTAAAATGGGATTCGGTCATACCCAGGATGGCTCATGGGTGCTGTGGACGTGCCAGTGCTTCCACATGGCCAGAGCTGTCCATCCGCCAGGTCCTCGGGGAGCCACTCACATCTGGTGCTGCATGCCTGCCCGACAGACCGCCTAGGGAAATGGAGTCCAAGGGGCCATCCGGGAACTGACCAGCGGTAGCAAAAGCCGAGGTGGTGGTGGTCACCCCCCAAGCGGGAGGCGTTTGCGGCTCAGTTGTGACAGCAGCTTCATGCAGAGGTGGATGGGATCTTTCAGCTCTTCTTTGGCAGTGGAGCTGCCTGTGGCTGCCCGGATCCAAGCTGCAGCTCCTCCTCTACCCAGTCCGGAGCCAATGTTTGACACTGATGGATCGAGAGGGGGGATGAAACAGCGGATAAGCAAAGCAGAGGCTGCGGCAAGTGGAAAGCACCTGCCAGAGCAGAGACTTTATGCAGCCTGAAGCCCGCTGCAGAGAAACTTCTCGAGCCCAGAAGTATCCGTATTCTCCAGTTTCCCAGCAGCCGTGAGTTGCATGGGTGGAGGTGGAGAAAAGCCATGCAAAGGTCTCCATGGGAAAGAGCAGAGGCTGCAGAATGAAGACGAGTTGGGCCATAAGTTGTTTCTTTGCAAAGACAGACTGGAAAATCGAAATTGTTGTAAACCGAGTGCTTGGGCCGAAAGCCTCTGCAGCAAGAGCTTGGGAAATGGGGGACGGTCCTAAAAGTACCTCCATGTTTTATTTCAAATTAGGCAGTTGAGTTTGAGGCATCGCCCAAAGAACTGTCCTGTTAACTGGTCCCGGAATCCTCAGCTCAGGCCAGTACATACTGGAGTGATAATGATGACAAGAATCAATTACACGTGGAAGAGTGGCAAATGGACAATAGCGTTTTTTATAGGCCTGCTCGAAAATGCAGCAGCTGGCTGCGGCTTCCAGGGTGGGAGAACCAAACTATAAACAGTTGATCCTGGATGCAAATGGTGCCATCCCAACCTTCAAGAGTGTAATCGCAGCCATCGGTGCCTCATCACCTGCAATCTTTGGTATTACAGAGGCATGATTGTGACACCTTGGTTAATATTGTCATCACCTTGCTTTCCATTTTAAAGCCAGGGCCAGACCCACAGCTGGTGAGAATTGGCATAGCTCCATTGAAGTCAGTGCTGATTTACGCCAGCTGAGGATCTAGCTCTTTAATTGGTACGGTCCTCTCATTTTCTTGGAAAACGCCTGAAATTGGGTGATCTTGGGCCCCAGCACAATTTGTGGGTCATGTCGATATTAGCTGGATAAAGCAAATTTCCTTTGTGAGAACTCGAATAGCTCAGGATGAGAAATAGTGCAGAGAAGTTTCCACTCCATAGAATAAGGACGTCTAGCTCTAATACCATGCTTTCCATCAGTAGATCTCAAAGCCCTTGACCAAGGAGAGCACTATCATTATCCCCATCTTACAGAGTGGGAAACTGAGGCACAGAGCGGGCAAGTGACTGGCCCTAAGTCACCCAGCAGGCCAGTGGCAGAACCAGGCTAGAAGCCGGGTCTCCTGGATCACTGTCCAATGTGCTAGCTACTTGCCACCAGCTGACTCTACTGTGGGCAAAATGGCTAAAAGCCACATTTGCATCATATGTAAATAGACACATGGCGGGTGGATATTAATCCTGGATCAGGGGTTAACATTATCTGTGGAATTTTAATTATTAATTTCCTAACGTTCAAACTGTCTTCTTTCTTTGTTTTTTTATCTCTAACTTTGACCTTCCAGACTTTCAGACCTTTTTTTTTTAATGACATTGTAATTTAACTGATCGCCGTTTACACAGCTTTAACTGTGTCTTAATGAAGTGTTATCATGCATATCCAGGAAGACTCATCAAGGCTCTTATCTGAACTGTACAGAGGGTGTTGAGATTTTTTTTTCAAACAGGCTTTGAAATGTGTAGGATCAGATGGGGGGGAGGGTGGTAGCTCAGTGGTTTGAGCATTGGCCTGCTAAACCCTGGGTTGTGAGTTCAATCCTTGAGGGGGCCACTTGGGGATCTGGAGCAAAAATTGGGGGGATTGGTCCTGCTTTGAGCAGGGGGTTGGACTAGATGACCTCCTGAGGTCCCTTCTAACCCTGAGATTCTATGATTCTATGTTAAATTAGAAGCAAAACGACGTTGGAAGATATTCAGGCCTGGATTTTACTTTTTTCTTCTTAAAAACCTTGTCATTGTTTTGTAAGTCACAGGCAGCCTGGGATAATGGTGACTGTTTATTATTGTTCTGAGGACCTTCTGTAACCCATACTAACAGAGTGTGACACTTTGTCCCCTCCTGGTGGTAAGAACAGGTTTGAAGATTTGAGTCTGCTACTGCCTCTAAAATAGCAGACCTGCTCCTCTAGCTCAAACTCTAGCAACTCATGCTCAAAGATCCTGGGTTCGCTTTCCGCAAATGACCCAATCAGGGGTATCGTTATATTTAAAATCTAAGGGCCATATGCTGAGAATTGCTGCGGAGAGCTGGGTGGGAAATTATGCCAGGAGGGTGCAATACTGTCCCCGGATTATGGAGACGCAGACAGCTCCTTTGTGCCCCCTTTCCTCCCAACCTGCACTCAGTGCTTATTGGGTGCCGCTGGGAGTCTGGCCCCTCAGCGGTGTTGGAATGGGGGACCTGGCAGTAAGATGCTTGGAGAAATAGAAGAGCTGGGAGCCTGATGGTTCTGGGTCTTGGCCGTGTTAGAGGAGCTGAGCAGGCTGGCCACAGTGGAAGTGTTAGTCGCACGCTACACAGCTGGGTGTGTTCCAGACTTGGAGCTCTCACCGGACTGTTTTCTAAGGCTCTCAGACCAGGTTTCCTGGGCCAGGCTGTAGCTCTGCACCAGAATCCCAGGAGCTGAGCTGTATATGAGGGTCTTGGCGGAAAGGGGTGGTTTTCACTGGGTTGAGGCTTTGGGGTTTGCTCAGACGCGAGGTTCAGGAGATGCAAACTCTAAATGGGGTGTAACCAAAGGCAACGTCCCCGGCTGGGACCTCTGGGGAGCGAAGCCCCGGATGCTGTCGGTGATCTCGGTTAGTCATTCTCATGCTAACGCTTAAGCCTCCCCCTTTTTAGAATCTCTGATGTAGCCCCATAGTTAGGGTGACCAAATAGCAAGTGTGAAAAATCGGGATGGCGGTGGGGGGTAATAGGCGCCTATCTAAGAAAAAGCCCCAAATATTGTGACCGTCCCTATAAAATCAGGACATCTGGTCACTCTACCCATAGTCCCCCTATGGTTCAGCACTTTGACTGTCTTTGTGATCCCTGTGCTTTAGTCTCTAGGGGGAAGATCCTTCCCCTTCTTCTGTGGCTGTGCTGGTAGACCTGGTGGAGAGGAAGAATTTGGGGAGTCGGTATGGGGGTCATCTCTCCCTGAGGGACCACTTCCATGGGGCATCATTGCACTCAGTTGGCTTTTCAGGGTGAGTGGGGGCCAGCGGATACCCATTTTTTGAGCCATGCAGAGTGGGAGCCGTGCAGGAACTATTGCAGGGTTGGGGTTTTAGCAGCAGCTGCAATCCGGGAAGCACCAGGGTGGGATGGGAACAGCTGAAGATTCCTTTCCCCCAGCCTCTGCAGAGACACCCTCTCCCCGCAAGCTTGTCCATATGGGCTCAGCACCAAGGAGAAGACTAGATTAATCCTTGTGACCACTCCAGCTTCCTTCCTCTGGAGACTTTTTGGTGCAGTGAGAGAACCAGGCTGCTGTACTTAGCGCGGTCCCAGCCAAACCCTGCAGTGAATTCCTCCAGGCCATAAGAAAATCAAAGGAAAACCTGTCTTGGGACGTGGGCCTGGGAGAGGCTCCACACATCTGACCTGCCACCTCACCTGCAAAGCAGAGACATTGCAATCACTTACTCTGCATCTCGCTTTTCTATTCGGTTGCAAAGGGATGCAGTTGTGAATTGTTTTCCTTTTTGTGCATGGGTGATTAGAAGGTGGAACAGATGGCTGAGGCTTAGTTTAAAGTGATGTGTCCATTAAAATAAGCTGTCAAGTGACTAGTCACTTTAACAGGGGGCTTGTTTACTCTAACAGGGTTTTGGCTCTGCTAAAATCCACAATAAACGATCCAGGGGCTTTGGGGGAGGATTTGAGAAAGAAGGTTCCACTTAGGGCTGCTCGAAAATTTTCCATTTAACCTGGTGGTTTTTTACAGGAAAATTGGGTTTTTGACTAAACATTTTTCACTAAAAGTATCTGCTCCCCATGGAATTTTTAACTTTCATCAAAATAATGAATGCCCGAAAACCGAAATATTTTAATTCAGAAATGCCGCCGCAGTGCCTCATGGGAGTTGTAGTTCAGTTGGCTCATGTCCCCAGTCTCCTCTATGGAGGCTGAACTTCACAGCTGGACTTCATCTCCCAGGATGCCTCCCCTCACCAAGAGGGTGGTGCATCATGGGAATTGTAGTCTGAACAGGGAGCCCAGGCTATAGAGAAGGATGGGAGCATGAGGCACCTGAACTACAATTCCCATGGGGGCATTTCCAAATTGAAATATTTTTATTTTCATCCAGTATATTTGGGGTTTTAATTTTTTGCCAAAACATCAACATTGGCTATGGAAAAAACCCTTCATTTTCTGACCAGCACTAGTTCCACTGCCTCTCAGGACCGGCCCTGAATACCACTCCAGCACAGGCAGGGAAAATGGATGTATCACCCCTCATCATGCTGTATACCACGATGCAAAGACCTTGCTCTGGGCAGGAGCTGAGTCCTGTGATCTTTTTCTTCCGCCCAGCCATGAGGTGCTCAGTGCAGTACAAAATAATTGCTCCTGTCCTACTTTGAGACAAGTAGAGCTTGGAGGGAGTTTTATGAGTGGCTGCTTTTGGATAACACACCAAAAAAAACCACCCCAGCTTCTGCTGTGTTTTCCAGCCGGTTTGTTTTTAGCAGTGCTTGCGAGTGCCTCTGGAGTAGGTTTCCCTGTGCAGTACCAGGGGTTGGAAATCAGCCCTATGCAGAGCAGTAGAGAGAAGATTCTCAAACGCAATTTGAACTTGGAGCTTTGGTCTCCCCAGCCTGACTGCAGGGCCTGAGCCAGCTGATTGCACTCCAGTAGTTATTGATGGGAGCAGCTTTCATCTGAGGATCTCAAAGCAAGTCATTACGTCTCCCGACACCCAGTTAACCGACACTGGGCTTAATTCACGGTTGGGTCCCACTCCCTTCTGCCAGCATAACCCAGAGTGCAGAGCAGCGGCCACTGGAAAGTCTGCCCAGCCGGCCAGCAGCGCTAGCCAGAGCAGGGAGGTGCAGAGGTTGGGCCGTGTGCTTGCTGGCTAGAGGGAATCACAGCTGATTCTGAGCTCCAAAGCCCTGACTGCACTGTAAAGCTGTCATCCTGGAGCAGAGAGCAGCAATGCAAAATGCCACCCATCGTCCAGCAGGGGTGAATTCAGGTTGGGGTTAGAGATTTATCTACTGGCCCACATGCTCAGGCGTTAAAACTATCCTGACTCTGACTCTCCTGTTCTAACCCTTAGACCACACTCCCCTTCCAAAACTAAGACTGTGTCTTGCAGGTCCCATCCCTAATTCCTTGGTCTACCTACAAGACCAGGCTCCCTTTCCAAAACTGAGAATGGACCCCAGAAGCCCTGGCACTTAATCTCCTGCTGTTGCTTCTAGACCACATTCCTTCCCAGAGCTCGGAATAGAACCCCGGAGTCCTGGCAGCCAGCCTCCCACTCTCAGCACTAAAGCTTTCGGGCGTGGCCCTGACGTATGCCGGAAGATGCACTCTAGCATCACCCGCTGACCACAGTTCTAAACCGGTGGTGACCCAGCACGCTGTTGCCCTGTTTCAGAAGTCACGTTCCGTCACTTTCTAATGACTGCAAAATTCAGCACCTCTTCCGCCGTCGTTTTTCTGTTCTGATCCCCCGTGCCATCCACTCTTTCCCCTCGGCCAGGGCTGCTTTTCGATGCAGCACGAACAAATGGTCCCCCAAGCACCAAAACCTTGCTGCTGAAACAGCCAGCCTTCTGTTCGCCGGGAAGGGAAAGGTATACGGCCCATCTACGGGGGGAAATTTGATGACAAACACAATGTCACACGAGTGGTGGTAATGCTGTGCGAACAGCCAGCCTTCTGTTACCAGGCAAAAGCCTAGCTCAGCCATCCAGGGAGGCTTTAAACAGGGAGTTGTTTCTGGATTTACACACACACCGCAGCTCTTTCTTCGGCATGCTGTGCGCTCAGTTATGCACACAGCCCTCATTACACACACACGGTTCCAGTTACCAGCGAGTGCCCTTGCACAGCGCGCTGACAATATCCCCCTTGGTGCCATTGAGAGAAACTGCCCCGGGCTTTTCTCTAATGAAATGATGGCATGAAAATGTTGCTTTCTGAAGCTTTTTCCTCTTAACAAATCAGGCCAGGAAAGATAAAGCTTCGACGAGCTAACAGCTGTACGAGCCGGGCTTTTTCCTGTTCCCTACAGCCGCTTGGCGATGTAGCGTGCTGGAACGGACAGTCGGAAAAGTGTCACCCACGCTGACCGCCGTGCAGTCAGATGGGGTGTCACCTGGTGTTGATGTTCCGTGAGACCAGGCTGTAAGTGACAACGATGAGGTAAAGTACGGTATCGGAGAAGTGTCACCCCCGATGATACAGCTCCCAATAATACTTTGATCACTATCAGAGACATCAGCCTCTACTGGTGCCATACACAAAGATGCATTGCAATGGGGATTTATTAATGGTTGGACTGTAGAGCCCCAGTCATGGGCAAAGATGCCGTGATGCACTGTCAGAGACGTGTCGCCTTGTGATGATGTCCCGCACGAGGATGTTACGCGGTGCGGGTGGAGAGGTGCCCACCTAGACTCACGTAGCACAGGAGGATACGACGTCGCACCGTTGGAGCGATGTCTAGCAATAATGACATCGCGCCTGGAAATCGTCCGCCGCGCCGTCAAAGCGAGGTCACGCTGATGATGTCACACGGGAGACTATTATGCTGCACTATCAGAGAGGTGATGGTGTCACTCACATGGCTACTGTGATGCATCGGGAGTAGACACTGATCTGTAAAACAAAATGAATCCAGCACTTTATTTGAAATAATCCCGCAACGTTCACTGAGTTCGCTTAACGCAGCCGTCCGTGGGGGGGATTTAAAAATCATCCCTGCAAAGCGAAGTTGTGAAATGTGTCCAGCAGCCTTGAGCCTGCTCAGAGCGGCGGGGAGCTGGCCCCCAGGTTAACGTGACACGCCAGCTGACTCGAACGCATCCTGAGAGGTGTCACTCATTGCTGTGATGCACACGGCCACCCACGCCATCCACGGGGAGGTGTCGCCCTTTAGTGGGGTAGCACCCGGCGCCTACCCTGGGATATCGCCAACAGCGGTCGCTCCCAAACCCTCCACAGCCCGGGAAGACGACGCGGGCAGAGGGGCGCTGGGATTGCTCCCAGGAAACGGGGACAGGGAGTCGCTAGAGTTCCTGGGCCAGATCCATAGTGATGCTAAGGCCGCAGGGGTGGTGTAAGTAAAGTGAGCACAACCAGCCCCCTGAAAATAGCCTGGCCCATGTAGAGCTGGTGTCAGGTCTCTACAGCAGCCCTGTTCCCGGCACAGGGCGTATCCAGGGCGGCCGTTTGCTTTGCTGCAGCTACATTCTGCTTCCCGGGGCCCATAGGGGCCCACATGAAACGGAGGCCACTCTAACTCACACCGAGAGCCAGGCACTGCCCCTGAGCAAGGAGAGAGGCGAACCGGGCGGCCTGCTCCGTTCGGGCCAGGGGGTGAGTCTGCCCTGTTCAGAGATCCCCACCCTGCTGCACCTGTGCAGGAAGGCGGAGGAAGGAAGCCCAGCAGCTCGGGGCTGGCGGAAGGGGAGAGCAGCAGAGCTGTGTTGTGCCCTGGGGTGCAGCTAGCGCCCGGGGTGAGCTCTGGATTGAGGGCCAGGCTCCAGGGAGGCAGTCCTGAGGCGACGTTCTGGAGGAGGAATGGAGAGCTCTTCAGATGAGCTCCAGAAAGGGGCCCAGGGAGAAGCTCTGGCTCCGGCTGCTCTGGAAGGAAAAGTGCGATTTTTGGTGAGTTCTGTGGTGATGCAGAAGGACTTTGCTGTTAGCCCAGGGGAGCCGGCGAAGGGACTCTGAAGAGGCCAGCTGGGAGAAGCCAGCTTGGGGCCTGACCAGTTACAACTGGGCTCGGATACTCCCGGAAGGGGTGAAACTCGCTAACGTGGCTTGTCGGGAGGGCCAAGTCATCCCTCTGGTGGGAATAGGCTGAAGACTGACACTGGGGAAACTGAGGCAGAGCACTGCCATACCCCGTCTTGCCATGAGGGGGTGCTCTGAGATGGTGAGTCTTGTAACAGAGAGCAAGTACATTGGTGCCCCATCCTGCTCTAAGTGCAGGGATGGAGTAATTGAGAATCAGGCCCTTCCCACCATGCCGAACACTGGGGGATCCTTATAATCTCCACAACCCTCAGCGGGGAAGGGCCATTTTCCCAGCTTCAACAACTTCTGAGTCAGCAAAGAGAGAGAAAGGGGGAGGGAAGGAGTGACTCCGGTGCTGCTTTGATTGTAAATTCCTCAGGGCAGGGACTGTCTTTCATTGCATGTGTGTCCAGCGACCAACAGGGGCCTCTGGAGGTGACGGAGCGATGGGGATAACAGTGGAGCTGTGGAGTAGGGGTTAGACCACCAACCACCTAGGACCCCAGGCTCAGGACTCCCGTGGGCCAGGTGACAGGTAGAGAAGTAACAAAGAAGAGCTTGCAGCCTAGGATGTGACAGGAGGGCAGGACAAATAGACCTGGGGGGGAGTGGGGTGGTAATCAAACAAAGAGCGTTGAGCAGAAAAGCAGGAATCTCACTGGAGATCTATATATGACGCCAGCTTTCTCCCCGCAAAATTAGAATCACCCACACCGGCTTGTCAGGTTCCCCATCTCAGGCAGACAGCTGGGCCCTAACATTTGTGTCAAGGCCTCCCGGGCTGGCGTGAAAGGCAGAGTGGGTGTTGGGCTCTGCACTCGGCCCACACACCATCCACCAATCCACCCCCACGGTCATTGCCGAGACGTTAACGAATTCTCCTGTGAGCGGTGGCAATGCTCCAATGCCCCCTTCCCCGGGGAGACAGGCTCTCAAACCGACATTAGCGGATCGGGCGTGCTCAGGAGAAGGCAGAGCCTCGGCCCCACGGCCACATCCCCACAGGGGACTGCTTTATCTGCTGCTCCTTTCGTTCCTCTCCTGCTGGATTGCATTCCTCTGAGCAAACTTTTGCCTCTTACTTTGTTCTTGTTCTGCCTGGTGCATTTGGGGGGAGGGATAGCTCAGTGGTTTGAGCATTGGCCTGCTAAACCCAGGGTTGTGAGTTCAAGCCTTGAGGGGGCCATTTAGGGATCTGGGGCAAAAAACTGGGGATTGGTCCTGCTTTGAGCAGGGGGTTGGACTAAATGACCTGCTAAGGTCCCTTCCAACCCTGATATTCTATGATTATGGGAGAGAAACCCAGCCATTTCCATCTTCTTTCATGGATCCGTCACTGCTCGAGGATTAAATAGTTGAGTGGGACAAACCTGTACAAATACACACACACACACACACATCTGATGGACTTATACACAACTACGTGCGCAATACATACCTCAGCACACAACTATATACACAATGAATACACATACACACTATTACATATGCTCATACACACCACTAAATATACACTGTGCATACGCTTGCAAGCAACTATATATACCTGATGAATACACATACCCAAAACTTAGATATAGACACGGAATACACCTATGCACAACTAAACATACATGGATACTGGATTATCCACACAACACACACACATTCATATATATATATATATATATATATATATATAGCAATATATGCACTCACCTATATATAAACATATACACATATGTGGTACACACACATGCAGTATCCACACAAACCTGCATTAAACTCTACATATACAGCATATACGCACACACGCAAGTATATATTCTGCAATTTCACAACACATGCGCCTACACACAACTCTGTATACACAATGCATACACCGACACACACTGGTACATACGCAGAGACTGCATAGTCCTCAGAAATATACACAGCAGACATACATACACATGCACCACACACTCACCCACCCGTATATTAAATCGCACGTACACACAATTTAAGATCATAAGCTCTTTCAGGCTTGTGTGATTGTATTTGTCTGCAAAGCACTCTGAACTCTGACAGAGAGAACACTATGTTATAAACTATACACACACACTGATGCTACATATAAACACACACACGCACACCACAGAGAAACACAACACACACAAATGCCACGGGTACATGGTGCGTGGATTCGGAGCGAGACATGCAGGCGCGTACACCCACACTCAGATCACACACACACACACACAGACAAAGGCACACGCAGAGGCCCGAAATGACCCCTGAAGGGTGGGAGTGGAGAGGCAGGAAGAGAGGAGAAGCAGGAGGGTATATGGGTAAAGAGAGAGATGTGGCCAATCCTCAGCTGGTGTAAATCAGCGTAGCTCCATTGTTTTACACCCAGCACTGAAGCTTTATGGACGTGATGGAGCTGCACTGATTTCCACCAGCTGAGGATGGAGCTGTTGGAGGAGAACCAGAACGAAGTAGCAACATTTGGTAAAAACTCATGTCTTCATCCCAAAACACCCCCCTGAAGCGGGAGAAAGAAAGAAAACTCGGTATCATTAATAAGCGAGTGAGCAAGCGAGCTCCTGAGAGAGCTTCGGTGGAAGGAACCCTTTGGTGCAAAGCCGGCGAGAGCCTGAATCTGTTTCCAATGGGTCATTGGAGCTCCGCTATCGGCGTAATGAGATGTCGGTAATGGAACAGCAGCAATAGCACTGCTAATTATAACGACATTAGCTCTGAAGTGCTGTAATTGCCAATCGAAAATGCCGTCGGTTCTGGAAGCTGGGCACTATTACGGAGACTCGGCTCCATTTGCGGGGTGCATTAGTGTTTCAATCTCCAGCAACGCTGCCCCATTTCTACTTCTATCACCCACCACACGTAGACTCTCTTTCTCTCTTCCCCTCTCTGGCTTCCATGACGGGCTGTCTGGTTGTTTTAACAGCCCTTGGTTTGATCCTACGCTCTGGTTCCGTTTCACCCACTGAGTGGTTTTATTACCGTCACACTAGTGATGTTTCAAAGGATTTAAGAGACGAGTTCTGCACCCTCCGAAAGGAGCAATAAAGACGCTTGACTCCACCATGCTCTGATTGCAACATCCTGAATCTCTTTTCTCTTGCTCCCTGGCTCGGTGGCTGCTCCGTTCTGTGTTCTCCTCCCCAACTAGCTGGCAATGCTTAAATGTGCTCAGCTAAACCAAACAGGTTTAAATCAGCCACATCCCGGGGATCTGGGAGAAGTCGCTGAGCAGACAGGGGGTTATTTTATTTTTATTAGCTTGCAAGAGATCACTGAGATGGGAAACAGGTGGCTTTGCGGGATCCCTGGATCCTATGCAAGGGGTTGGGGGGTTAGCAAGATATCAAGCCAGCATCCCTAGGTGCAGGATGCTACGAGGACACATTATGCCATCTGGGGGGTTCTCTGTGCCAGGGGAATCCCCAGGTAGCCTGTTCAGCTGACTCTCCGGTTGCTTGGGGCTGTGGGTCTGGCTCTGTAAGGCCTGATTTTCAAAACATCTCCGGACCCACATTCAGTTTTTATCTCTGTGCTGGGTCAGACTAAATCATCCTAATCTGGAGACATCCCCCCCACCCCTTTCCTCATTGAAAAGTCCTACAGAATTCAAAGGAAACAGTCCGTTTTCTATCGAATATTTGAGCCAGGCTGTAAAATTTGATGGTAGAAGCCTCATTAGCTACTAAACCCTATTCCTATAGGGTGTGTGATACAGCATGGCTAGAGGGCAGCAGGAGAGTGTTCCTTTTGAGCGCTGGGATGTAGGCGAGCTCTTATTCCCTGTAGAGGGAAGAAAGTTTGCTATAGATTAATTAAAGCACCTGAAGCCAGTCACCTGATAAAAAACCCCTGCTTCAATCAGACAGAGGGAGGAGTTGAAGCAGAGTGGTTTGGTGTTGGAGCAGAGAGCAGTTTGGAGGAAAGGAGAGTTTGGAGAAGTGCTGCGGCGGTAGAAGACCAAGACCCTAGGTAAAGGGACACCTGGCTTGTGCAGAGGGTGGGCATGAAACCCCACAAGCTGAAGGGCAGGAGAGAGAAGTAGCCCAGGGGAAGGAATCGCTAGTTCAAGTGGCTTACCGCTATCCCTAGGGCCGAGGGCCTGGGTCCCTCCCTCTCCACTCCCCTTCTCTGGGATACTAGTGGGACAGTCGATACCCCTGTTCAGGGGCAAGAAATGGTGCCCTGAAAACCCCCCCAAGAAGAGAAAGCGTGGGACCCATCATAGTAGTGCCGGCAGTCTGCCGCATGTGCTATTGGTTTTATCCCCATTTATTTCTATAGGAAGTTCCCGTTAGGGCTGAACTTTGGGGGCGTTCAGATCCAGTCCTGAACTTTGTCTCTGGCCCTACTCTCCATGATGTGCCCTGTTCAAAATCCCAGTGCAACTGGGCATTGGGGGATGCCACCGTGCACAGAGGTGCAGGGCCATTCTGCAGACTCACCCAGGAATGTCAGATCAGGTGTGCCTCATCAGCTCCGGCTCCAGAGTATAAGTGGGTTGAGAGTCTCTCTCCAAGGCCTGTCAGGACTCGGATAAAAGGTGTGATGTCACAAGGTGTTAGCTAACACAGTCTAACAAACCTCTAGTGTAGACAAGGCAGTGTAGACTGTAACATGGGTTAAGTGGCTCAAGTTAAAGCCTGCCCTCGCTCCTAGCTTAGCATGTGTTAAAGCCAGTGGGCCCTGCTGCCCGCTAGACTTCAGCCATGTTAGTTAGAATGTGTTCGCTAACGTGTGCTAACATCACCCCTTGTCTCCTCGGCTCGACAAGCCCTGAGGCAGGAGAGAGGTTGAGGGACAAAGGGAACAGCCAAGCTCAGGTGTTTATTGTTACTTAACAAAGGCAAATGCCAGGAATGGGGGGGAGCCTGGACAATCTCTGGGGTGGGTTCATGCTGTGTTAACACTGCTCACTTTGGATCTGGAGGAGCTGGTTCCGGATTTGAACTTGACCAAACGGACCCGTCTCTGCTCACTCTGTACAGTGCTGGGAGTGCCGCTCTGGTTGATCTATCCCAGTGGTTCTCAACCAGGGGTACACATACCCTCTGAGGTTACGCCGAGGTCTTCCAGGGGGTACATCAACTCATGTAGGTATTTGCCGAGTTTTACAACAGGCGACGTAGAAAGCATCACTACAAACTAATATTTCATGCAGACAATGACTTGCTTATGCTGCGCTTTATACCATACACTGAAATGTAAGTACAGTATTTATATTCCAGTTGATTTATTGTATAATTATAGGGTAAAACCGCGAAAGTCAGCAATTTGTCAGTAATAGTGTGCTGGGCCACTTTTGTATTTTGATGTCGGACTTTGTCAGCCAGTAGTTTTTAAGTGAGGTGAGACATGGGGGTACGCAAGACAAATCAGCCTCCTGAAAAGGGGACAGTCGTCTGGAAAGGTTGAGAGTCGCTATTCCGTCCCATGCACTTTACTCTCCAGCTCGCTGGTGCCTGGGAGCGCTGTTCTGATGCTCCAGCCTCGTAGAGCGAGCGCTTTGCTGAGAGTTTAACTTAACCAGGAGCAGTGTGTGAGCTCTCTTTGCTGCTGCTGACAGTGCCCTTGCTTTTCATGTACTTTTCTTTTCAATAACACAATTACTTACCCTTCTGAGGAGCTGTCAGTGTTGGTAAACTCCAGCTGCTAAACTGCATTACACAGATCTCTCCTTAAATCTTTGCAGTTATTAATAGTTTATTGATCCTGGTCCCGTTGCTGGTGAAAAGAATCTCCATCCCCGGCTCCTGTTATCTGAATACTGACTGCTAACCAGCTGGCCGATCGATGCCACTCAAGCCCCTGGGGAAGAGCTCTCCTGCCTGCTTAATCCACTTTAGGAAGAAGGCACCGGCAGCTCATGGGGGGAGTTTGGATTAGGTGGTGAAAATATGAAGCCAAGGAGAGTCGTGGCCTGGGTGCAATCGGGTTCAACAAAGAAAGTGCCAACAGGCAAAGACAGGACTCTGATCGTCTCCTCAAGGGTTTAGCTGCCTGGCCTGCTCTGATAAGCACACTTCAGGTGCGGCGTAAGTTTGTTTTATCTGGGAGGGAGAGCCAGGATTCTTGGAGCCTGTTCTCAGATCTGCTGCTGAACTGAAGCAAAACTCTTAGCCTCAGTTTCCTCATCTGTACAATGGGTAATTGCATGTGCAACAACACCCCCAGTAAAAGCACCTTTAGAGATTGAAACTGGGACCCATGAGAGCTGGAAAACATGGAGTCCACTGCCTGAGCTAATGGATCAGGGTTGTTAGAGCAGGGGCAGTAGCCAACTCATAAACTTCTCTGTGTAGTCTGGCCAGTAGAGGGTGGCAACGAGCTACATTGCGTTAGTGTGGCTTAAATCCTGAGTCTTGGTTAATGTTTAGAGGACACCGGGAAACCCTCAGACCAAAGGTAGCATAGGAGCACCACGTATAAATGCCCATTATTTGATTTTTTTCCCCCCCCATGCACACCCTTCCACAGTGTGCGTGCAGAAGTGTGCAAGGCAACTCTAAGGTATTGACACTGGACCTCTGAGGGGGCCCAAAGCTCAGATCCAAATACCCCTGGAAACTGGGAACGTTCGGCGGCAGATTGAATCACTGCAACAGGGTGGCAGAGAAATCCATGGAAGGCAGAGCTGGCCAGACAACAGAATTTCCCTCTTGTGAAAAATTACTGATTTTTTTTTTATTATTTTTTTTTTGCGTGGGGGTGGGGTGGAATCGACCCAAATTGGGACAAGAAGTCAAAAAATGGAATTGTTTTGTGGAAGGAAAATTAGAAATTCTTTTTATTTCAGGAGAACCAAAGTGGAATTTTTTGGCTTGGTCGATTAAGAACCTGGGTTCCAGGCGTCACCCAGGTGAAAGTGACAGCTTAAGCCTGTAGGGACTCCCTTAAATATTACCCATCGACCCTACCCTGCTGCAGGGGGCAGGCAAGTAAAGTTTGCAGGGTTTGGAGCTCTCTAAAGGTGCAAGAGATTTTCAGAGCTGAAACTGGCTGAGAGAGTTTTGCAAAGATGATCTGGAGTGAGGGCTTTAAGGCTAAGCAAAATGAGACGGCAAACCTCTGGCTAAACCAGACTAAATAGAGACAGGTGGTAAACAGGTTGTCCACACAGGTCTGCTGATGCCTCTGAATCCTGACCTACAATACCCCCTACTTCCCAGTCCTGACTCCCTACCCTGCCTGCCAGTGCACCTCAATGCTGATCGACAGCCCCCGCTCTTCCAGTCCTGCCTCTCTCGTGAGCAGAGCGTGCGTTGCCCTCCCATTCTTGCTGCTTTGCACCTAGTCCAAGAGACTAGACGTTCCAAAGAGCTCAGCTCCTGTTTTAGGCACCCCAAGTACCTGCTTTCAGAACCGCTTGGCATGCTGGGTGCACATGGAGGGCAGGGCTCTTCTGAAAATCTGGCCCCCATTTTAGGTGCTCAGCACCTGGAAACCTGGCCCTTGAGCTCTTTGGAAATCTGGCCTGTTCCCCACCTCCATGACAGTGCCTCTATTCAGCACTGGTGAGGCCTCATTTGGAGTACTGTGTCTAGTTTTGGGCTCCACACTACAAGAAGGATGTGGATAAATTGGAAAGAGTCCAGCGGAGGACAACAAAAATGATTAGGGGGCTGGAGCACATGACTTATGAGGAGAGGCTGAGGGAACTGGGATTGTTTAGCCTGCAGAAGAGAAGAATGAGGGGGGATTTGATGGCTGCTTTCAACTACCTGAAAGGGGGTTCCAAAGAGGATGGATCTAGACTGTTCTCAGTGGTAGAAGATGACAGAACAAGGAGTAATGGTCTCAAGTTGCAGAGGAGGAGGTTTAGGTTGGATATTAGGAAAAACTTTTTCACTAGTAGGGTGGTGAAGAACTGGAATGGGTTACCTAGGGAAGTGGTGGAATCTCCTTCCTTAGAGGTTTTGAAGGTCAGGCTTGACAAAGCCCTGGCTGGGATGATTTAGTTGGGGTTGGTCCTGCTTTGAGCAGGGGGTTGGACTAGGTGACCTCCTGAGGTCCCTTCCAACCCTGAGATTCTATGATTCTATGACCCCGGGTGCAAGATGCAATGGCTCTGATCTGACTTTACACCTCTCTGCACGGGTGTAAACGACAACACAGGGCAGGGGAGAATTGGTTGACGCTGGTGGACTCGCCTCGCTGCTGAGGTCAGGACTCACTTCCCGTTCTCTTATCTCTCGGGTCCTGAGCTCCGGAGGTGGCATATCAGGTCTGTGGCTCCCCCTCGCCCCTCCTGCCGCTGAGTCTCCCTGGGGCGTTTATTTGATTAACTCTCAGCAACGTGCCCCCGTGGCCAGTTCGATCGATCCCTCTTACCAATAAACCTTCATCTTTGCTCTCTGCTGAGCTTGACGTTTATTTGCCTTCTCTGTTGGCTGCTGAGATGAGTAAGGGGCACTTTGATTTTTCTACTTCACCTTCTCGGGGCCGCCTCAGGCCTGGGATAAGGCCGTGTCACTGGATCAGTTTAATCCCAGAATAGACACATGTCAGGATCTGGCTTGGAGGAGCTGCTGGAATCAATAGTGTCCTGGCCGGAACTAGTCAGAAGTTTCTCTCACTCCCCTCTGTTAATGCACCGGATCTGGCCGACTCCCCTTCCTGCATTGCGAGGATGTGGCCTGCTGCTTCCCTTTACACCTGCACACACTTTACCCCTCTCAACTATACCCAAGATGTTCAGCGAAGACAGGTGCATTGGAAGGAAAAGTTTAAACCATTTGTGCATGTTGTTGGGAAAAGACTTTGCTCTTCACAAGCACCTCCTATCCCAGATCTCTCCGAGCTTTGCAGCCTGTGTGTGTTAAGAAATCACATGTGTGATGTATTTAGAAAAGATACACAATAAATGATCCTCTAAAGAATATATAATTAACCTGCGGAACTCCCCGCTACTGGACATGATTGAGGCAGAAGAGGATCACACTATTCTAAGAGTAGCAATGGTAACAAGTAAAAGCACCATCAACCCTATGGCTTCAGGCCCTAATGCTGATTGCTGTCCGGTCAGGAAGAAACATCCACCTCCCTATGGTAGAGTGCTGTGCAGTTGTCCTCATGAACTATAGGACTTGTTTGCCTTCTGCTCAAATCCCGCTAGAGAGTTCAGGAGTTCTAGGAAATTCCAGACACTTCCCTTCTGTTCACGCAGTTAAACAAAGCTCTTAAACTCACTTGTGTTTCTAATATGCCCGTGGACTGATTTACATGACTAGTTGCACAAGACTCAGCGATGAGAGGTGACAGAATATAACCCCTGCTGCAAACTAGAACAGTGAGGTGATCACCAGAGCCCTGTGCGGGTACAGAATTTGAATGGGCATCCGACCCGGGATCTGCAAACATGGTCCACGGCTATCAAGCGGATATCCGCATTTGCAGGGCTCTAGTGATCACTGCCGGCTTCTCTCCTGAAGGAACGCCTTCCTACGCTGCTAGCTTCCCCACTCATGCCAATGGGGACAGACTGGTGTCGTCTGTTGCTGTGGACTCTGCATTGTAGCTTTGTGGGTTACTAGCTGTGAATGAGCTGTACCACCTTGTGCTGTGACCCCATCAAGCACCTAGTGGTATGGGGAAGGGGGATAGTCCAGTGATTAGGGCACTAGCTTAGGGTATGGAGGACCTGGGTTTAAGTCCTTGTACTATAGACATCCTCTGTGACCTTGGGCAAGTCTCTGGGCCTCAGTTTCTCCTCTGTAAAATGGGGGTAATGACTCTTCCCTGCCTCACAGGGCTGCCATGAAGGATTGTGAGGCCCTCTGATATTCTGGAGATAGGGGCCATCAGTACCTGTGGTAGGTGCTTCAAGAAGTGGTGCTGGTGCATCATGCTTCCTCCTAGAGTGAGCCGAGCCTTTTGGTGCTAGGGAGAGCTGGGCTGACTGCTGGTGATTAGGTGGGATGTTCCGTATCGCTCACAGCTGGCCTCATTTTGTACCCATTTCAGATGACACGTGGTTTACTCTTGACCCCAGCAGGAGTAGCAATTGGCTCAGTACTGAGCGCTTTTGAAATTCCCACCCTTGGTCATGGGTGTTACGTCTACGCTGCAACTAGGAGTGAGCCTCCCAGCCCGGGTAGATAGACTTGTGCTCGCCGGGCTTCAGCTCGCGCACCCTTAGGAAGTGTGGAGTGGTTAGCCCTAGTGCCCTGGCCACATGCCAATGTGCATAACAGTTGCTTTCTGTCCCCCAGCATTCCTAAAGTTTCAGGTGACTGTAATGGTCACCAGAAGAGCTGGCTGAAAAAAATGTCAGCCGGACAGTTCTCCATCAGAAAAATGCAGTTGATGTGTCGATTTCAGCTTCAACGGGAGACAGTAACAAAGAACCGTTTTGGCTTTCTCAGTTCATTTTGATCATGCCAAAACGTTTTGTTTCAATAAGGTAAAAATGTGCCGGCTCCACGTCCTTGTTTTGTTTCATTTCATTTTGACTTGGTATTATATTAAAATATTAATGTTATTATAATTGTGTGTTTTATATTCTACGATAACGTTCCAGCATTGTCGAAATGAAATATTTCTTTACCTTATTGAATTGAAATATCTCATTGTTTCCAAATCATTTTTTTTTCCAGAATGTCCATCCCATGGTACATTATTTCAAATTTCAACTTTCCAGTCAGAATGAAAACAAATTTAGAGATGTCAGAATTCCCCATGGAAATTCCATTTCCCAACCATCTCTAGTTACTACCTTCTGTTACATGCTGCTGTACACAGCGGTGGTCCCAACCAGTGACACCGGATCTGAGCAGAACCTCGGGTTCTGATGAAGTTCGGAGCTGGACTTGCATTCTAGGACTTGCACTGATTTCTAGTCAGGTAGTGCACTCTTAAAGAGCTGAAGGGGTGGGTGCAAGTCAATGGCGGCTGTTGTGGCTGCTGTATAAGGAGTGTGTTTTGATTTGCAAAGCAGAAGAGAATCCTAAAGGATGAATGACGTCATGTGAGCGGAAGATATCAGTTATGTTACCATAACGTTTCCTTTTCCCTCTCCCTTCCCAGTCTTCCAGAGGTTCGGATCTCAGACAACGGCCCGTACGAGTGTCATGTGGGCATTTACGACAGAGCTACCAGGGAGAAAGTGGTCCTGGCATCTGGCAACATATTCCTCAACGTGATGTGTAAGTACAGCGCCTCTTCCCTGCCTGGGGGTGGCAGGGGTGGGAGCAACGGGTGGTAGTGGGAAAGGAATCCGTCCTGCTCTGAAATATCTGCGCAAACCAGACAGAAAGCCAGTAGCTGGATTGCTCTGCTGTAACCCCTGGCCAGGATGCAGGGGCCATTAACCTGCTCCCAGCATGCAGTGCGCATCCCAAGCATGAACAGGGGCAAAACAAGGGAAAGAATACAATGCTTTGTTGGGGGCAGAATGGAAATGGAGCATTAAACTGCATGAGAAAGTCCAGTGGAGGGTGACTCGCCCCACAGCTGTCCGTGCACAAGCGGCATTCCCTGCAATCTTGTACTTCCGGAGAGAAAGCAAAGTCCTCTGTTAACGCAGTCAGAGCGCCTGATATGCAGAGAGCATCTACTCTGCAGCGCCCTCTGCTGTTGCTGCCAGCACATCCCCGGATGGTGTGTAGCTCATGTCTCCCATAAGGTAGCCTGGTGCAATCTAGCTTCATGTCAGTCACTGAGTATAGAGCGAAGGAGAAAGGAGCTGGGCTGGGGATGGTTGAAGTGGCCAGGCATGTCCTGCTGGACTGACCTGGCCAAGAGGGTGGTCTCTCTGGATATGTTATTTGAAGGGAGCATGGGAAAAGTCCCACTCTTTTCAGGGGGAGTCAGGAGGAGAGCCGGTACCGCACTGATATTCACTGAGCTGCTCGGCCGTGCTCAGCGCAGCAAGGAGAAACAGGGAGCTGATGAACGGGCATCGGCTAGGGCTGGAGTTTGTGGTTCCTGGGACTTCCTCCGTGATGGCAGTAATTGCTGCTCCGAGCAGAGAGGAGCCAGCGGGCGGAAGGCAGCTCCGCTCCAGCATGGCACTAGGAAGGGCACCCAGCAGAAGGGGAACGTTTGCACCGGGATTTTTATGTGGGGAATTGCTGCGCGCGCGCACACACACACGCTTCATCTAACGGCAGGATTTTGCTAAAGCAATCTATTCCACGCCTGCAGCCTCTCCGCCGCGGCTGGAGAAGCTGCTGTGAGCCTGGTAGATCTCCAGCGCTAAGCAGGGTCAGGCGAGGTCACTGCTGTAGACAACAGGCCCTCGGAGGAGCAACGAAGCGATGGTGCTGATTTAAAAGGCGGCGCTCTTCCCTCGGAGCGAGCGCTGCACTAATGCCCGTGTGGCGTCAGGGGGCTTCCGCGGAGGAGCTGCCTTTTGACCAGCACGTGAATCCTGACCAGTGGGTATCAGGGCTTCCATGGCCCCACTTGTGTCTGAGATTTCATGCTGCTGCCAACCTTCCCCCCCCCACCCCTCCCCGCCATCTCAGAGGGATGCAGCCTCTTCCCTCCCTGTCTGGAGGTAGTGTCTCTGCCAGGCATGCGGCATCATTATTTGTATTGCAGTCACTCCCAAAGGCCCCAATTAAAATCAGGGCCCCATTGTGCCAGACCCCTAGTGAGAGAGAGTCCCTGCCCTGGAGAACTTACCATCTAAATAGACAATACAGGGAAAGGAGGGGAGGGGAAACTGAGGTAAAGTGACGTGCCTAGGGTAGCTCGCCGAGGCTAAGCCTAATTGCGGTCACTGGTCCGTGAGGGGTCCCACCTGGCAGGTAGGTGAAGCCAGTCCTGTGGGGAGAAGGGTGTATAGTAGACCCTCAGAGTTACAAACACCAGGGTTACAAACTGACTGGTCAACCATACACCTCATTTGGACCGGGAAGTACACAATCAGGCAGCAGCAGAGACCAAAAAAAAAGCAAATACAGTACAGTGTTGTGTTAAACGTAAACTACTAAACAAAAATAAAGGGAACATTAAAAAAAAAGATTTGACAAGGTAAGGAAACCGTTTCTGTGCTTGTTTCATTTGAATGAAGATGGTTAAAAGCAGCATTTTTCTTCTGCATAGTAAAGTTTCAAAGCTGTATTAAGTCAGTGTTCGGTTGTAAGCTTTGGAAAGAACCACCATGACGTTTGCTTCCGAGCTCCGAACACCCTCCGTTCCCGGGGTGTTCGTAATGCTGAGGTTCTCCTGTCGTTCCTATTGATGGGTGATCTGGGAAAATGTGCCTGGGATCCTGACCACAGTTCTCTGTTCGTTATCACGTCCTGCATGTTTGGGATACAGCAGACACAAAAGATCGGTCCACTTGTCTCCTGCCTGAAAGGTGCTGGCTAATCAAGCTGGGGCCAAAGAGAAAACAGGTTCCCTCCCGGATCCTGGACTGAATTTCTGTGCCTGCCTGGCATGGGACATGCAGAAGTCTCCTTGCTTGGCGGCCTTTTGGGATAGTTCAGTTTATATATATCAGCAGGCACAGCTTTACCCATGGTGCTTTGTGGTCTGTAGTGACCTCCATGTGTGTTGCCTGAAGCTTCCTGTATCCTAAATAAGCAATTGAAGTACCTATATATGTCTCAAATAAAACAGACATGACCAGTGGGGAAAGACATTTCTTGGCCGTTAATGAGCAACTGGAGGAATTTGACCAGAGATCGTTATGATGTAATGATAGAAAAAGAGAAAATAATTCCCTGATGTGTTAAGAAGTTATTAGTCCAGCGGCTTGTTGCTATGGATACGACCGTCTGGTCCACGCGTAGCAGTGGCTGTTCTTAGCAGTTACCGACTGGCACGGCAGGGATCAGCAGAGATCGCCCCCAGACAGGCCGTGTTCAGAACCTGATCGGCAGGCCTGGGGTGTTTGGATTTTTGCCTCACCCTGGTAGAGAGGGAGATGCGCCTTAGAAAGCTGGGCTCTGAGTCTGAACTTTCGCAAGGCTCCAGGCCGTTGGGGGTCTATCCGCGATAGAGGTTGTGGCCGCTTGCAAAGCTGGGATCCAGGCATTGTGGCGCGGCTCAGCCGGGAGTCCACAGTGGACAAGGAGCTGCCTGCATGTTGTCTGTTGGGTTCGGGGCCTTGCTTGCTTGGCTGGGCAGGTGCATGTTAGCTCTTCCAAGGGTTATGGACGCAGTAAACAGTATTGCAGCAGCAATGGGGAAGGCAGATTATCCTGCAGATTTACCATTGGGGCTGGTCCGTGGTGGGAGGGGGACGGACCTTTTGTTCTGCACTCGTGGAAGCAAATAGAGAAGCTTTTATCAGAAGTGAAAACCCAAATGGAAACAGGCTCGCTAGCTCAGCCTGGGTCTGTGCTGACTTTATCTTGCTGTTCCCGTCCTGAGCGCCACTCCACAGCTCTGCCGGTGCCCCTCACCCTGGCCGGCGGCACCACACCCCCTTGACCCGCCCTGTCCCCTGCCTAGCTGTGCTCTCCTCGCTGCCAACCTGCATCATTTCAGGCTGTTCCGGGGCCGGCCCCTCACATAACATCCTCTAGTGTCCAGAGCTGGGACTCGCCCAGCAGTTCTATCCCTGGCTCTGCCACTGACTTTGGGCATGCCCCAAGGTGAGTCACTTAATCTCCCTGTGGCTGGTGTGACTCTGACATGAAAAGGGCTATAGAAATGCAAAGCCTTCGTGTGTGGGGCTGGGGCTTATTTTGCCCCGTTCCACCCACCTGCTCCAAATGTGCACTTCCCCCTCTTCTATTGAGCTAGGCCAGGTGCCACCTATCCTGTCCCAAGTGAGGTTCCTTCTCCTAGCTGTCGGACCTCAGAAGGGTCCGAGATGCCTCCCCCACCTCCTCGCGCTCCGCGGAGGGCTTTGGGGAAGGCAGGCAGTGGCCCTGCGAGGAAGGGAAGCAGCCCTGAGACCCGTTTAGCTGTAGCGGAGCGTAACAAAACCGCTCGTCACCACAGGCTCTCTGCTTTTCAAAGGGCCTCATGATCGGCTGGTATCGACTGGCTTCCCCTTGACTGAACCCTTCCTGCCAGCACAGCTTGTTCAGATAAAGAGCCCATTTAAACAATGAACGCTCGTGCTGTCCTCCTTCATACCAGCAACAATGCAGCCCCAGAGCAACTGGGTCACGTGAGGAATTTCTAATGATCAGAGGAAAGGGGAGGGGTTAACACCCAGGAAGCCTTCAATGGGCATTGCTTGGCGGAAATACCTGCCTGCCGCTCACTATCTATCCCAAAGGATGCTTCACAATTAACCTGGTTGTTTTTCGCCTTCCTCAAGTGTTGGAGGCAGGACATGGAGGCCTGGATGGGCCGATGTTCTCATGCAGCATGACGCCTCCAGTGCACCCCAGGGCCACATTCGGCCTGAGCAGAAGAGGGCACCTCTGGCCTGTGTCTCCGGGCGAGTGGCGTGCATGTACGCAAAGGCTGCAATCCGCTCCTGTAGCATTGAGGATCATGCCCGTGAATGAGGGACTCCTTGCTGCTGAGTCATCCAAAACCCCAGGCTCTAGCACCTTGCATAAAGAGGCAGTGATGTCTGCTGAGTCATGCTTGCAGGTGCCACTACTCTATAAGAGGGATTCAGGGCCGGCTCTACTGCTGGTGCCTGGAGCCGGCCCTGGAGGGATTGGGCGTGCCACTGGGGGGGTATCGGGAACAGCCAAGCTGGGGGGAGAAGTAGAGTCAGAAGTTTGCTAGTCAGTTACTTGGCTATATATACGCCGTGAGTTACTCTGTTCGGGTTAGGGTAGGGTTGTCAGCTTTCGACATATTCCTGGGAGCGCTGAGTGAATAGCCAAATGCAGAATTGCTCTTGCATCTGAATCAGAAATGCTCCTCAAAAACTCAAGGCCACTTCAAAGGCATCAGTGCCGGGAATGAATAATAACGCCGAGTTCTTTTCAGCAGCAGCTCTCGAAGCCGCTCAGTATCGTCGTCCCCAGATCTGGGGACTAAGGCAGAGAGGGGGAAGTGAATTGCATGAGGTCACACAACAGTAAAGCTGAGACCAGCCCCCACGTCTTCCAGGCTCAGTCTGGTGCCGTGGCCACTAGGCCACATTGCCTCTAGCGTCTTAGCACTCAGCCCTCATCTCTGACTCAGACCTCAAGAGGGACAATTTTGGAGGTTGGCGTCTTGCCCGTTGTGGAAGTTTGTCTAATGGACAAAACTGACCATGCATTATGTCCCCCGGCTGGCAGGGGGTGCTGCTTATCAGTTCCAAGGGGCACTGAGACATGTTGGGGAACCCCAGGATTGGCACAGCAGCGGGTGCTGCCAGTCAGGATTGAGGTCTGGCTCCCAGGAGAGAAGGTCAGGTCAGGAGTGGAGCTAGGTGGCAAGTGGTATTTCCCTCGTGTAGGAAATGTCAATATTTCTACTTTTGTTTGTGTCCCCAGTTGGGACAACACGTCACCACGGTGAAATCTGGGTCGGGAGGGGTGAAAATTTTTGGAAATGTCGATTCAGAGCCATCAACATGAAACGTGTCCAAACGTTGCTTTGGCAAATGGAAACCTCACGTTGAAATGGGTGTTTTCCCCCAGGGAAAGTGGGGATAAAACCACACGCTCCCATTAAAAAACTCCTCCTTGGAGGAGTCGTAACCAGGTCTAGTCTAGTCTAGCCTATGGGGGGAGGGATGGCTCAGTGGTTTGAGCATTGGCCTGCTAAACCCAGGGTTGTGAGTTCAATCCTTGAGGGGGCCATTTAGGGATCTGGAGCAAAAAAATCTGTCAAGGGACAGTACTTAGTCCTGCTAGTGAAGGCAGGGGACTGGACTCGATGACCTTTCAAGGTCCTTCCAGTTCTAGGAGACTGGCATATCTCCATTTATTTATTTATTAGTCAGGGGGCGTTCGGTAGCTGCTGCCTGGCCCTTGCCTGGCGGCAGTGGGAAGGTCACCAGTGTTGGCTGACACGCTCGGGATCTCCAGAGGTCAAAACTTGAGTTGCTACTGCCTGAGCTGAAGAGTGGGGCCTCTCCCATACCCATCACCTCTGTGGATTGGGCGCAAAGAGACACCGGTAGGGCTACCCTAGCATTGTCGGTTCACGTGCCCAGAAAGCAAGCGGACAAGGTGAAAGGAGATGGGTCTCTGTCAGGGAGGAGGAGTCTGAACAGGCCAGATACCAAGGATAAACTGTACAAGAAACCATCAGAGAAGAGTAAAAGCCCTGTTCCCGGACAGCTTGCCATATTCAACCTGTTTTATAACAGCGAAGATGGGCAGTGCGTGAGGTCAGGCTGCTCTCTGGGACACCTTGTTCCTCGGAGGCTGCTGGGTCTATAAATTGGCCTTAAAAGCAACAAGGATGCGTGAGCAGGGCAGCTAGATGTGACCTTCAGAGCAGCCGTGGAGAACAGCCTCACCATAAAGCATGTCTCTCTGTTCCTGGCCGTTCCAGTGCTCCGAGCCCCTGGAGCCTAATGAATGGTGCACCCCGTGTCTGTTAATACACTGATCAGGCGCGCTTAATCACTTGGAAATTCCCAGTGTGCCAGCCGAGATGGCCCTGCTAACAGCGCACTCTGCTCCGAGACTCTTAAGGATCCTCTGCTCTCCTCGGGCACATTCTGCCCGTGGATCTCAAAGCACGTCACAAACATTATTAGTGAATTAGGGCATATCACCCCTCCTGGGGGCATGGTCTGAATGACTGTCCCCTAGTTGCCGGTGGGGAAACTGAGGCACGGGGTGGGCCCGTGACTTGCTCAAGGTCATGCAGTGAGTCACGGGTTGGACCCAGGCGTCCCGTCTCTCACTCTGCTGCCCTTCCTACGACAGAATCCTTTCCCTCCGGAAGTTAGAGATGAAAACTATCTCCCACCGCATTGTTCTCCATTTTATAGCCTCCAGTGCCAGGCTGAAGTGACATTATTGTTATCTATACAACGGTAGCACAAGAGGCTGGAGCGAAGATCAGGGCCCCCCCCGATCACATAGGGCTTATCTACCCGAACATTGGGTTTGCAGCAGGCTGGGTGGTACATCCACCTTGCCTCGCACTACGGCTACGTTTACACTTTTGGTGACACGTGGAGTACAGGGCACTAGACGTGGAGCTACATGCTGCAGTGAAAGTGTCTGGCCGGGCTGAGAGGGAGGCAGCGGGAAAAGGCTCCGGCAGCATAGATGTGGGAGGTACTGCTTGGGCATGTAGAGAGCAGAGTATATACCCCGGGGTTCAGGCGTGTAAAGATTTCTGCTCTTTCTACCCACCTGTGCCTCCACTGCTATTGATTCCCATGCTAGCCGGGCGTGCTGTATGTATTCTACACACTGCTGTAAGTGGAGATGCACCCTAAGTGTCCGTGTGGACCCTGCTGACATGCACTAACTGTTCCTTAGGAGCTGTTAGTGCACATCAGCAGTGTCCACCTGGTCAGTTAGTATACTACTGCAGGGTAGATTTACAGCCCGGCTCGTCACAAGCTAAATGTTCACATAGATAAGCGCATGGTGAGAGACGCCCCGACACCAGGGAGATTATCATTAAGGCTGCAGTTGTTTCACGGAGGTTGCAGAAGGTCGCAGATTCCATGACTTTCCGCGACCTCTGTGACTTCCGCACCGGCCACTGCAGGAGCGGCCTGGGGCCAGCTGCTCTGGCAGTCCCCGGGGCTAGCTGCACCAGCCTCTCGGCCCGGGCACTCGGCTCTGGGGAGCAGCGGCCAGTGCGGCTGGTCCTGGGGACCGCCCGAGCAGCAGTCCTGGGGGCGGCCCCGGGGAGCATCTGAGCAACAGTCCCGGTGGCTGCCACGGGACCAACCACACCAGCCGCTGCTCGGGCAGCCGGCTCCAGGGACTGCCGAAACAGTGGCCGATGTGGCTGGCTCTGGGGAGCACCCGAGCAGAAGTGCTGGGGGGCCCTGGGGACTGCCCTAGCAGCAGTGGTCCTGGGGTGTCTGGAGCAGCGGCTCTAGGGGCACTCGAAGGTTGTCCGGAGAGCAGTCCCCGGGAGCAGCGGCTGGGGGGCAGTCAACCCCCAGCATGGGAGAAGGGGCCTCCCGGAGCAGTGGGGCCCCAGAAGTAGAGATTTTTTGGTAAAAGTCATGGACAGGTCATGGGCCGTGAATTTTTATTTATTGCTCGTGACCTGTCCGTGACTTTTACCAGAACTACCCATGACTAAATCTTGGCCTTCGTTATAATCTGCACAGTCAGAGGAAAGATGATATCCCCCATGCGTGGATGGGGAATTGACGCATACAGAGAGATGAAGTGACTTGGCTGTTGGCACCCAGACTGTTCACACTGCAATATATAACATGCAGCACCAGGTCTCGGAGCCTGGGTCAGTTCATTCAGGCTTAGGGAGCTCGGGCGGCGGGGCTGAAAGTAGCAGTGTAGATGTTCCGTCTCGGGCGAGAGCCCCTGCTCTGAGACCCTCCCTCTCGTGGGGATTTGCAGGCCAGGCTCCAGCCCAAACTTGAATGTTTAGCCCGCGAGCCCGAGACAGCTGCTCTGGACCAGCCGTGGGTCTTTTGCTGCAGAGTAGATGGGCCCCCAGGGAGTCTGATGCTGATCTCCTGAGTCCTAGCCCTGTATCTCAACCCCAAGCGCCGACTTGCCATTGCTTCTCTTGGGACCGGAGAGCGTGGCGGTCATCTGCATGCTCCCCTTGTCTGGTTTGCACACTTCCCAGCCCCCTCTCCCTCCTTCCAGCCTCATGCTAGCAGCCTTTGTGCCGCTGCGGGCTCTGAGTTAGACAAGTCCAGGGGCTCCCAGGAGATGTGCTGTTTTCTACAGCTCTACCCTTGTCAGGATCTCCCTAGTGAGCCTCCTCTGTCCGTTCGGACAAAGGCACTCTCGAAATTACCATGTGGCTTGATTTGGAGGGGGGATTTGCTCCAGAGGGTTCCCCATTCTCCTGCCAGGAGCTGGTGGTTTCAGTGGCAGCTGCAGCAATAGACGGGGGTAGAGGACAAACATGGACTGAGTCAGGTGAGACTGGAATTAACCTCTTCATCACTGAGCACTGCCCAAGGCAGCCACTAGGCAACGTGCCCTTCAGTTCAGCCGCTCTCCGGGAAACTGCTGGCAGCGTGGGGGTTGAGGGTGGATTTAGAGCTGAGGAGCATCAGGGAAAAGCTCTGGAGTTAGGAAAGCAGGAATCATAGAATCATAGAATCTCAGGGTTCGAAGGGACCTCAGGAGGTCATCTAGTCCAACCCCCTGCTCAAAGCAGGACCAACCCCAACTAGATCATCCCAGCCAGGGCTTTGTCAAGCCTGACCTTAAAAACCTCTAAGGAAGGAGATTCCACCACCTCCCTAGGTAACCCATTCCAGTGCTTCACCACCCTACTAGTGAAAAAGTTTTTCCTAATATCCAACCTAAACCTCCCCCTCTGCAACTTGAGACCATTACTCCTTGTTCTGTCATCTTCTACCACTGAGAACAGTCTAGATCCATCCTCTTTGGAACCCCCTTTTAGGTAGTTGAAAGCAGCTATCAAATCCCCCCTCACTCTTCTCTTCTGCAGGCTAAACAATCCCAGTTCCCTCAGCCTCTCCTCATAAGTCATGTGCTCCAGCCCCCTAATCATTTTTGTTGCCCTCCGTTGGACTCTTTCCAATTTATCCACATCCTTCTTGTAGTGTGGGGCCCAAAACTGGACATAGTACTCCAAATGAGGCCTCACCAGTGCCGAATAGAGGGGAATAATCACGTCCCTCGATCTGCTGGAAATGCCCCTACTTATACAGCCCAAAATGCCGTTAGCCTTCTTGGCAACAAGGGCACACTGTTGACTCATATTCAGCTTTTCGTCCACTGTAACCCCTAGGTCCTTTTCTGCAGAACTGCTGCCCAACCATTCGGTCCCTAGTCTGTAGCAGTGCATGGGATTCTTCCGTCCTAAGTGCAGGACTCTGCACTTGTCCTTGTTGAACCTCATCAGATTTCTTTTGGCCCAATCCTCTAATTTGTCTAGGTCCCTCTGTATCCTATCCCTACCCTCTAGTGTATCAACCACTCCTCCCAATTTAGTGTCATCTGCAAACTTGCTAAGGGTGCAGTCCACACCATCCTCCAGATCGTTGATGAAGATATTGAACAAAACCGGCCCCAGCACCGACCCTTGGGGCACTCCACTTGATACCGGCTGCCAACTAGACATGGAGCCATTGATCACTACCCGTTGAGCATGACCATCCAGCCAGTTTTCTATCCACCTTACCGTCCATTCATCCAGCCCATACTTCTTTAACTTGCTGGCAAGAATACTGTGGGAGACTGTATCAAAAGCTTTGCTAAAGTCAAGAAATAGCACATCCACTGCTTTCCCCTCATCCACAGAGCCAATTATCTCATCATAGAAGGCAATTAGGTTAGTCAGGCATGACTTGCCCTTGGTGAATCCATGCTGACTGTTCCTGATCACTTTCCCCTCCTTTAAGTGGTTCAGAATTGATTCCTTGAGGATCTGTTCCATGATTTTTCCAGGGACTGAGGTGAGACTGACTGGCCTGTAGTTCCCCGGATCTTCCTTCTTCCCTTTTTTAAAGATGGGCACTACATTAGCTTTTTTCCAGTCATCCGGGACCTCCCCCGATTGCCGTGATTTGTCAAAGATAATGGCCAATGGCTCTGCAATCACATCGGCCAACTCCTTTAGCACCCTCGGATGCAGTGCATCCGGCCCCATGGACTTGTGTTCGTCCAGCTTTTCTAAATAGTCCTGAACTACTTCTTTCTCCACAGAGGGCTGGTCACCTCCTCCCCATACCGTGCTGCGGAGTGCAGCCGCCTGGGAGCTGACCTTGTCTGTGAAGACAGAGGCAAAAAAAGCATTGAGTACACTAGCTTTCTCCACATCCTCTGTCACTAGGTTCCCTCCCTCATTCAGCAAGGGGCCCACACTTTCCTTGACTTTCTTCTTGTTGCTCACATACCTGAAGAAACCCTTCTTGTTACTCCTAACATCTCCGGCTAGCTGCAACTCCAAGTGTGATTTGGCCTTCCTAATTTCACTCCTGCATGCCTGAACAATATTTATATACTCCTCCCTGGTCATTTGTCCAATCTTCCACTTCTTGTAAGCTGCTTTTTTGTGTTTAAGACGAGCAAGGAATACTGAGCTCGTCCCTAGCACGCGTCAACCCAGCGATCTCAAAGTGCTCTAAAGAGCCAGGTGAGTATCGTTCCCCCAACTTTAGTAATGGAGAAATTGAGGCACAAAGAGGGGGAGTGGCTTGCTCAGGCAGAGCAGGGGCTGGCTGGCCAATCACAGCTGTCATTTGCGAGAGACTGAAATTCATTTTTGTGCCAAGTCCGATATAGCTAGATCTTGCCCCTGGATCTCCTGTATCCCAAGCGACTGATCTAACCGCCAGGCTATTGGCTGTTGTAGGGCTCGCGTCTCCTGGCTGCGTTTCATCCTGGACAAGGCGGGTTTCTGCAGAACACGGTGGTTGTGATGAAATGGCATTTTTTGGTGAAAAAATGTTTAGTCCAAAATCTTTTGACTGGCTCTTGCTAGAACCCAGGTTTCTGACACCCTGTGCCACAACGGAGACCAGCCTGCCACTGGGTATGTCTGTGGCTCTTCACCTTTCCAGACGACTGTACCCCTTTCAGGAGGCTGATTTGTCTTGTGTACCCCCAAGTTTCACCCCCCTTAAAACCTACTTGATGACAACAGCAGATATCAAAGTACAAAAGTGGCACAGCGCATTGTTACTGACAAACTGCCGACTTTCTCATTTTTGCCCTATAATTATAAAATAAATCACTTGGAATATAAATTTTGCACTTACATGTCAGTCTATAGCATATAGAGCAGTACGAACAAGTCGCTGTATGAAGTTTTAGTTTGTACTGACTTTGCTAGTGCATTTTATGTAGCCTTTTGTAAAACGCGGCAAATATCTGGATGAGTTAATGTATCCCCTGGAAGATCTCTTTGTACCCCCATGGGTACACGTACCTCTGACTGAGAACCACCGGTGTAGATGCTCGGGTCCTCCCCGCTTGCCAGGTTTCAGAGCCTAGGCGCCAGCCTGAGCCCAAACGTCTACACTGTTATTTTTAGCCCGAGTCAGCTGATCCGGGCTCTTAGACTTGCTGCTGTGGGTTTTTTGTTGCAGTGTAAAGGGACCTATCGTCTCTAGCTCCTACCTGTGAAGGCTGCAGGCCTCAGACATGGCTCACTCCAGCACGGCCCCCTCCACGCGCTCGCCGATGACTGATTGCTTTTGCCATTTGTGCAAGGGTGTCAGGGCGCCAGGAGCGTGGGATTGAGGCGGGCACCTCAATGAGCGTGCGAGGTGCCAAACACGGGCTTTGCAGACGGTGGTAGTGGCCGCAGCGGAGTTCTGTCATTTCCAAAGCCTGTCCAGGAGGTGTAATTGAGAAATACTGCTGATAATGATTCACATCACTTGAGAGAGGCCCCCTGAGGTATATCGGGGAATCACTCACCCGCGAGTGACAGGACAAGGCTGCAGCAAGCCAAGCGTCGGCGAAGAAGAGGTGGGTTTTTTTATTAAGAGACGGTTGCATTCTGCTGCGTCTCCCTCTGGTAGCAAGGGTAGAACCTAATCCCCTGGGAGTTCCAAAGAGGATGGATCTAGACTGTTCTCAGTGGTAGAAGATGACAGAACAAGGAGTAATGGTCTCAAGTTGCAGTGGGGGAGGTTTAGGTTGGATATTAGGAAAAACTTTTCCACTAGGAGGGTGGTGAAGCACTGGAATGGGTTACCTAGGGAGGTGGTGGAATCTCCTTCCTTAGAGGTTTTTAAGGTCCGGCTGGACAAAGCCCTGGCTGGGATGATTTAGTTGGGGTTGGTCCTGCTTTGAGCAGGGGGTGGGACTAGAACCTCCTGAGGTCCCTTCCAACCCTGAGATTCTATGATTCTATGACTAGTGCTAGTGGATCCCTGTCTCCCATCTTTCCGGCCCTGGGAGCAACTCTTTCACCGGGTGAATTGAAAGAGCAAGTCTTATCATCAGGGATGCTCAAATCTGCAGGCAGCCTGAAACAACAGCTCGGGGACACGTCAGGACTGCGATGTGCTGCCAACTCTGAAGCCTACTGATGCCGACCTAAGTGCCAGCGTTGTTCAGTTTCACTCCCGAGCAAAGCACGCGAGATGCCATCTACTGAATGGCATCTCGTTTGAGTGCCCCGAGTGGAAGGAGCTTGGATTGTGGGAGGAGTTTGAGCTCAGCGGCACTTATTTTTTTCTCCACGCTGACCTAGGGTGACCAGACAGCAAATGTGAAAAAACAGGACAGGGGGTGGAGGTGTAATAGGCGCCTATATAAGAAAAAGCCCCCCAAAATGGGACTGTCCCTTTAAAAACAGGACATCTGGTCACCCTCCGCTGGCCCCTGTTTTCAGATAAGTTTATCGGAGAGAGCCCAGTGGCTCAGAAGACGTGATCTGTACGATGATAGCAAAGGCAGATTGTTTCTGTACCTCTCTTGCCAGGGGCAGCATTAATCAGAACCTCCCATTGTTCCATCATACCAGGTGAATCACAGCCCACTAGTCACTGTATGTTATGCATCATCCTCTGTCCCCAATCTACAGAGGATGTGTGTCTGTTACAGCTTTTACTGGGGAGTCTGCCTCTTTAGTTCAAGTTACGGAGACTTGTGCTTTTGGCTCTTGGGGTCCCCGGTTCAATCCCAGTTGTTGACTAAGAACGCGGATGAGACACACGACATACAACGTGTTGGCGGGGTGAATAGAAGCCACACTAACGTAGGGACACCCACAGCCTACTAAAAAAGCTGGGACAAAGAGCAACGAGTGTCCCCACCGTCTCTCCTCCCTGAATGGTTGCAGCTAGTTCAGATACAAAAAGTATGGACCCTGCTAGCTTACAACCAAGCTGGTCTTGAGACATTAAGGGCAATAGGGACTCCCACAGCCAAAGACACTTTGAAAATGTTGCTGCAAACCTTTGAGTTTTGCTGCAAAAGGCCCACTGGAGCCTATGCAGAGACTCTTTCTTCCCGGGGCCATTAACTAAAAAGCGCCTACTCCCAGCAGTTTCATTGCGTTCAGTTCACACACTGGAGACAAACTAAATTGGCAATTAAAGCAGCAAAAATACAACGAAAAATTATACTGCATTACAGGGATTGCAGTGCTAAGTAAAAGGAACTCATCGCACAAACAGGGATAGGGAAACTTTTCCCACCCAGCTCTGCAATCTTGACCTGTAGCACCTCCTGCTATTCTCCTACAGGGCCCCTTGCATAGTTCTGCCAATGTACCTCAGTTAGGTCTGCTACACGCCTTTCTGTTTGAGCCTCTGCCCTAGCTAACAAACACAGCTGATCAGGAGTTTCTCAACAAAACTACTTTGCTCAGAAAAAGCTGATTAATGGAAACTGAAACGTCTCGTGGGAAAGGGTCGGTTTGGATCAATTTTTCAACTTGACATTTGTTCGAAAAAAGTTTCAAAATGATCAAAATGCTTCGTTTTGGCATTTTCTAAATGAAAAATTCCAGTTTTCTGGTTTGAAATGACATTTTGCTTCAATTTTTCAGTTAATTGTAGTAAAAAAAAAATAAAAAGGTCTAAATCTAAATGAAACATTTCAATTAACCAGAACTGAATTTTTGGTGGGGGGCGGGAAGAGAGTGTGTGGAATTTCACTTTGTGGAACATTTGGAGATTTAGACTTTTTGTCCCACTTTGGGATGGGAACATTTTTCAATATCTCAACAATTTTTGCAGGCTGGGAACGCCATTTCCCACTCCGCTCTGCTGACAACGTACCAAACAAGTAAAGATTCGGTTCAGAACCCCATGCTTATGCCACCATATTTGAACCCCCAGGATGTCTCCTACAATCCAAATCCTACCGCTCTCTCCCACTGCCACGCAGGAGGCAAGGCTGCAGTTTAGACAAATCTAATTGTCTGGTTCTTCCAGCAAACCCTCCAACCTGGGCAAATAACAACTTGATTTGAAGCTTTTTGCAACCTGTGTCCAGCTGAGGGCCCAGTCAAACATGTCTGCAGAATCAGTACTCTCCAAATCCATTTCACCTCGATCAAAGCTGCCTTTCACTGAATCAGCTACAACAGTGGCTGCTTTCCATCTCCCTCCCTCTCCAGGTGGCCCTGCTCAGAGCCCGAGCCTTTCTCATTGTCATCTCCCAGGGTGCTTAGAGCCAGACTGCTTTGCATGTCCAAATTAACTCTACGCAGCCAGCTAGTTAACCTTCCTAGTGAAATTACAAAGACAGCTCATGCTGGAAACACAGGGGAGCTGGGCCAGAGTTGTCTGCAGGGAAGTGTGTTTAGTGATTAAGTGAAGGCCCGTCTCTGGAAAAGCTCTTTATTAATTTCATCCGTGTGCGGAGATTCAGGGTCTGTGACCGACCTCGGTGGAGAAGGGAGGCAGCGGATGGAAAAAGAGCTGGGGCATTTCAGTGGGAGATGTGTTTATTTATGGGGAAGAGGTGTATGTTCAAATGATGTGATATGATCATCAGCAAATAAACCCAAGGCATATTTGCTTCTCCCTTTTTCGCCCCATCCCCCACCCCACGGACGAGTTCTGTTGTTCCGAGAGGATTCCTAATTATCCATAGTCGATGGGAATGGTATTCTATACAGTGTGGCACTGGGTTTCCAAAGAACCAGCACCCAGGAGATTTGTGATTGCAGGGTTAATATTGGGTTTGCTAGGGCTCCAGTACCACATCTCCAGGATTTAGGTATTGAGACCACCTGGCTCGGCATTCGGTCTTCATATCCCCACCCCCAGAATCCAGCGGCATGTTTCCAACCTACCTGGATTTAGCACTAGATCTCCAGCCTTTTAGCCAACTTCTGCACTTGGGACACCAGGAAACATAGCATCAGTGGAGTGACTCGGGATCAGAACGAAGCCAACGCTGTGATGCAGCCCAGCCTTTGGAGGTGGACTGGCATGCTGGACCCGGAGGAAAGTCCGCGCCTCTGGCACAGGGATCTGGAGCCAGCGCTGGTCAAATCAAGCAAGACGTTTCCAAGCCATCAGCAGAGTGTCTGCAATTTCTCTGCACAGGAGGATGGAGCACTAATAAAGATCGAGCAAAGAAAGTTCATCTGTGTCCTAGAGCGCTTCAATTAGTAATAAAAAGTTGTATAAAGAGTGGGGGGGAAATCGGCGCAGACTCAGCCGCATCCACTCCGGCTGCCTCTTGCCTTTTTGCTTTCAGCGAGAAAAGCCCATTCATGGCAGCCCCGAGGCCTGGGAGCAGTAACCCGGTCGCTCAGCAGCTCCCAGCCTTTATAGCCAACTCTGCCAATTTGTCTGATGAAGACCCTGGGTGCACCAGCCACAGCCAGGGCTTCTTCCCTCTCCTTCTATTCTCAGTCGTTATGTAGGACGCCATGGCCTGGTGTCCGTGTGTGAGTGATGCTGCCCTCTCGGGGCCGGGCCCACCGAGCCCACAAGGGAACTGTTGGCGCAGCTGCAGTCGAAGGCGAATGCCAGGGGCTGGTCTTTCTGGAGCGTTAAACCTGGGCTCTGCTCCCAGCTCCCCAAGTGCATGGTGTCATAAAGCACCGGTGTCTGCCGTTGTAGATTTGTGGCATTCTCCATTGACGTGGTGTATGGGCCCGGCGCCCTCTCACGAGGACGAGGAGCCCGTGGAGTGGGTTCAACCAAATAGCAGGCAAGCCTCAGCAACGCGTCTGCACCCCCGTATGGTGACTCCTCGTCAAGGGCTCTGCTATGCTCCTCCCGGGGGAAGGAGAGGGGCGCAAGGATGCCGCTCTGCAGGCTAGCTGCACCGGTGCAGTCGCCGCACAGGGAGACCAGCCGTTGATAGACTGCTGCTCCCCTGTCTGAGCAGGTGGGCATGGAGTGGGTGCAGCAGGGGAGGGGAGACACGGGCAGGGGCGACACGTGGGGTGGTCATGTGTCCTCCCCTTTAGATTGTGCCCCCCAAGTATGGGGAGGCATCGGTTGTCTATGCCACACAGGCGGACTGTTGAACAGAGGTCAGTTTCATGCCATGCAGGCCGCAGCTGCATGAAATTGCTGTTCAGGGTGCACCAGGGCTGTGCTAGGCGCTGTACATAGTGGAAAGGAGGAATGGACCCTGCTCTGAAGGGGCTAAAGCTTATGCAAAATAAAGTCCAGCCGCAGTTGGGGCACGGGATGCACCCCGATGTGCGCTGGTGCGGTGGGAATACATCCCTCCTACATATTCCGTATCCCCTCAATGTCCCGTTCAGCATGGTTGCAAGACTCCGTCCTGGTCTCCCTCCCCCCGCCCCCAACATCTTGGTCTCTCGTTGTGGTGTGTCTTTTGTGGCACAACCACCCCTAGAGGGCTGGCAGACGATTGAAAGGGATGCTACCCCGTTGCGGTGCCTGGCCGGTTACCCCAGCCTCGATGCCCCCAAGGAGTTCAGCCCCCAAAGGTCACCCGTTCGCCCGCAGTCTCCTCCTCAGGAGGAATATCCCTTCTCTTGCAGGGACGTTAAGGACACCAGGCACCTAGGCCTACCCTCAAAAGAGAAGCAAGGGTGAGCCCTTCCACTGGTGAGAGGAGACCCTCCCTGCAGGCTGTGAGGGGGCATGGGAGCCATGAGAAGGGGATTTTTGGTGGTCATTTGAGAGGCTCCCTCAGCTCCCAGCAGGGCACTGAAGCGACTGGCTGAATAAATGCCTCCTAATCACCAGATCTGCAGCTCAGCACGGTGCCTTGGGAGCCTCTGTGACCCGTCTGAATTCAGAGCAATGGCACAGAAGCCAGAGGCCGGGTGTGTACGTGACAGAGGCCAGCCGGGCAGCAGGGAATGTCCCTCGTTCCCTCTCTACCTTCCCTCTCTCTCCTGGAGGCCTGGCTGCCCTTTCGGAGCGGTTGCAGTGTGGGATTGCTCCCCTCGGGTGCTGAGGGAGAGAGGTTCCTGGGGGGTGAAGGGCATGCAGAGATCCAAGGCCAGCTGCAATTCCCAGCTGTTCGTTGGCTGACTCCGCGGCAGATCATGGGCCCCAGGGCATTGGCTTGTTCTTTGTGGGGTTTGAAGTGAGGCGATCGGGTGCATTTCATCGCTCAGGACAGGGAGGGGTTTGGTAGCCGCCGTTGGTGTCTTGAGGGCCGGGCAGGCGAGCTCCCCGCGCACCGCTCTGCCGAAGCCCCTTGCTCCTGACCCGCGGCTATGCCCGCCCTGCCGGCGCCCCCCCTCCTACAGTTTTGCCAAAGCCCCTCAATCCCGCTCTGCACCAGCCCCTACAATTGGCACCCAGCCTCGGCATGCACAGTCAGCCTCGATCATTAGCAGCCGGCACAGGAGCGAGAGGCCGCGTCTGCAAAGGAACTGAACCTATTTGTGAGCTCTTTCAGGTGGGGGCTGCCTTTTTCCTGTACGCCTGTCCCGTGCCTAGCACAACGGGGCCCTGCTTATTGGCCGCTGCCCCTAGGGGCTACCACACTGCAAGGAATAAGCAATAATCGGCTTCTTACTAAGCCAGTCCTGCGCCTTTCACAAAGCTCAGCCGATGCACGTTCCTAGCGATTGCCCGTGAAACCTCCACGACTGCAGTACTTGCATCTGCCAATAATTCTGTGCTGGGCAAGTAAATGCCCACCTGCGGATCCTAGGTCTGAGCCACTTCCGGTTTGATCTGTACAAGGACGATCTGGAGCCGTGAGGTTCTGTTCTATTGTCTATAGTTCTTCCACTGCACCTGTCATTGTAGCAATGCATTAAGAAATACAAGTAACCTCTGCTACGTTTGTTCTCTTCTCCTCTCCCCAGAGGGCGAAGCATGTGCAGGGGCTGTCTTGTTTCGGTAGGGTTCTGTTTATTGATTGAAAATGTCCATGCTGCTCTGTGTTTGTGTTTGAGAAGGCAAGGTGCGGTGGGAAAGGCGGGCGTGGCAAGCCCAACCTAGGCACGCCGGGGGGCATGGTATATGAGCAAAGAGAGCTCACGGACGGCTGAGTCACTTCTGGCTCAGAAACCAGATCTTGGTGTAAACAGCCGGACCTGCCTCCTGCTCCACCTTCCGAAACGGAGGACAGCCCGTGGTCTCTGCAGCCGCGCCCCATCTCTTTGCACAGCAGCGGCAGCTGCTCCACACAGCACGGAGATGTGCTAACAGAGCTGCCCGCCTGCAGCTGAGCGCTAAGTCAGTCTGCGTGCAGCTAGCATGGGGGGGAAGGCGGGGGGGAAGGCAGACGGGGCGCAGTCTGGCAGCACTGGCTCCTAAGGACAGAGGGTCACTTGGGGTGCAAGGAAGCGCTGCACACCTGTTGAACGATGCTGTTTGTTAGTTGCAGTGCCCGGCCGTGTTAGGTGCTGTACAGATGCGCAGCAAAAGACGGTCCCTGCCCTGAAGAGCGCCCTCTCAAAGGCCTTGCTCGTTGCAGGCGCAGCCTGTCGCTCCTCGGGGTGCAGCGCTCTGTGGGGCTCTGGGGTGCCAGACCACGCATCTCACCTTGCCCACTCGAAAGTGAGGCCAGGGCGAGGGTGCGGGTGGGCATTGCCTGGACCCTTATGGGGACAGTAACCTCCGAGGCGTCTCTTCCGTGTTGCCTGATCTTTGCTAAAGCCGTAGGCCTTGTCTGTGCTGGTGGGAGAGCTGGGGTGTTGCCCAGTGGGGCAAGTCGCAGATTTCCTGCCTGCAGCAGGAGTTTGCACTGAAACAGCTACCCCCATGCCTGAGATTGGCGCGAAGCATTGGCCCCTCTCGGCTCCCCCGGGGAGTAAGGGATCTCCATTTCCTCCAACTTGCCTGTAGCTGCTCATCCGAGTCTCCCTCTTCCTCCCCCGCCCTTTTCCTTTCTCCCCTGGATCTTTCTCCTTCCCTTTTTTCCTGTCTACCCCTCCTTATTTCTACCCCTCTTTCTCTCTTCCCCCACCCCATGGCAAATCACCAGTCAAAAAGCCTCCCAGCATGTAGATTAGCCAGGGAGCCCCCATTAAAGTGAAAAAAACCAACCCTGGAGGCCCTGCCTCCTGTTCCATTTTTGCAGCTTTCCCCGTACAAGCCTCTCTGTAATGAAGTAAGACGCCCTGCTGGGAAAATGATCCTCTGCAGCGGAGAGCGAAGGGGGCGCTGGTACGGAACGGCTAGGGTTTTCCAGTGCGGTGTTTAGACGTCAGCCAACATCTTAAAAGTTGCTTCCTCATGTGTATCGAGCTGCTGCTGGAGCCACCTGTAAGGGGGAGAGGGGGCCTATGCAGACAGGTATCTGCGGGGGCATGTGCCGGTGGCACTAAATCATTAGGGTTCGTAACAGGATCTGAGTTTCAGAGATGCTGAGCACTCTCCTCTGCAGCTGTATCAATGGGAGCTGGGGGTGCTCAAGCCCGGCATCTTGAAAGGAGGAGGATCCGGTACTCAGTGCCACTGAAAACCAGGCGCAGAGCAGTGACAGGACATTGCCCGTCTCTGGCCCTGTCCATCGGAGGATCTCAAAGAGCTTTACAAACATGAAGGTGTGACTCCGAAGCGAGTCCATCTGTGTGTGAGAAAGGAGTGACACCTGATTTATACCAGCAAGTGGAGAGCCACATTTGGCTAATTAACTGATTAGGCTCCAGACAACCCCCCTGCAAGGCAGGTATTACCAGCCCCAGCTTACAGATGGGTAAACTGAGGCACACCGCAGTTAAGGGCTTGGTTCTGCCATCCCTACATAGCAGAGCACTATGCCTGGCGAACAGTCCCCTTGAAATCTTGCGGCAAGATGCTCCTTCGTGTAAGGGGGATGGAGTCAGGCATGGGAGCACATGGCGAGTTGGTGACTGAGCTGGGAATAGTTAATTACCCGCACGGTTAACGATTTGTGCCTTCTTTCTAATCAGAACTTAACTAGCTTCAGTTTCCAGCTGTTGGATCTTGTTGTACCTTTGTCTGCCAGGTTGAAGAGCCCTGTAATGTGAGATTTCTGTTCCCCGTGTAGGTACCTGTCGACGGTTATCAAGTCACCCCTTAACCTTCTCTTTGCTAAGCTAAGCAGATCAAGCTCCTTGTGTCTTTCACTATAAAGCAGGTTTTCCAATCATTTAATGATTTTCATGGCTCTCCTGCGAACCCCCTCCAGTTTATCAACAATTCCATGGCAGTTGGGCACCTGAGTGCCTTAGACTGAAAGAGAAAACGTGGCCCAGTGGTTGGAGCATCAGACTCCTTGGGTGAGTCACTTTGCCTCAATGCGCCTCAGTTGCCCATCTGTATAATGGGGATAACACTGCCCTACCTCACAGGCTGCTTGTGAGGATACGTACATTAAAGATTGTGAGATGCTCAGATACTATGCCAATGGGGACCATAGCTGTATTGTGGATAGGTAAGTTCTTCTGAAAATAGCCTAAAAACGTGGTCTAATTTTTCAGAGCTTCTGAGCACTCATAGTCTTAAGCCCCTCTGAATATGAAGCTGATTACGTCGGCCCTTGGATTCGGGTGCCTAACTTGGGGCACCTTCATTTGAAAAAGAATTGGGCCAAAGATTATTTAGCAGGAGAAGAACTTGAGCCAGGTCCTTAAAGTTATGAAGCGCTTGGTGAAAACTGATCCATGCCTGCTTTTCCCTTTCACCCTGCCCCGTAAGCTGGAGAGCAGGTAGAGGCTGAAATGAAATTAAAGAGCAGAAAATTTGGACCCAATAAAAGGAACTACTTCTTTAATGCCGTGTGTGGTGAACCCGGAGGATTCGCTGCCATAAGAGGGCAATGAGACAAATACTGTGGCTGGATTCTAAAAAGGCCAGGATAATTTTATGACTGCTAATAACATTTGCAGCTATGCAAGCTATGCAAGCTAGGATAATAGGGGCAATCAAATCTTATGCTTCAGGGCATAAAATGATCACTCACGGGGATTCGGGAGGAATTTTGCTTCCATCTACAACATTGAGTAAGGTACATTGTGGTTTCAAATTTCCTTCCTTTGCTGAGTCAGGTGCTGGTCTCTCCTAGAGGCCATCACATCAGGGCCCTGGTCCTGCTTGGAGATCTGCTAACATGGACTAATACACCTCTGCAAAGTGCCCAGGTGAGACATTTTTTGTGGCAGAGCCAGGAATAGACCATGTTCTCTTGACCTCTCCTGTATCTCAGCCATCTTTTCTCCATGAACACAGCCTTCTCTCGGTGGAGTCAACAGTGTCTGAAGTCACGAATTTGGCTGAATGCAAGAGAAACTCCCCTTCCTTTTTTCAGCCCTTCCTTCAGATATCCCTTGGTGGTAGAAGCAAACTCAGGGCAAAATTTCTCCTCTCTAATCAGTGCTGCACCCACAGAGAGACGAAAGGTTGAACCTCCCCAAGAGGTGGGACTGGCCTTTGTTCTTCGCTCACTTTCTCTCCCAGCCTCTCCGAGTTCATCCCGGGCCAAGCCAACGGCGACATCATTAAATTCTGACAATCCTTAGGTCAGCAGAGATGCTTTTACAACTCCCTGCCGGCTGGCTCTAAATTTAGAGGTCTCAGCATTAGGTAAAGTTTCCTTCCTCCGGATGGCACCTTTAATTGCATGTGATAAGTGACTCTGGTCTGCGGGCCACAGCTGCAGGAGAAGGAGGATGATTTAAGGGAGAGAAGGGGAAGGGGAAGGTTACAAGCAACACGGCAGCAAGGAGACGGAGAGAGAAAGCACTTCGCCACTCCCATATGGCCAGTGAAGCTAAGCAGCCTGGCATTTGTCTTCTTAGAACCTATCTGGCATTACCAGGCTGCAGGAGAGATGCCAGTTTTGACAACAGGCAGGGCACTTTATCCTCTAGCTGATGTAAAGGGAGGCAGTTCCATCAACGTCAATGGTGTGATGCGGTTTCACGACAGCTGAGGACCCTGGCCTGGGGTTTATTTTTATGTTAGGTTCCTGTAAATCAAAGGCCAGAAAGGCCTCATAGGTCACCCATTCCTCTCCGGTTACCCGCTGTCTCCTTTACCTGAGTGAAGACAGAGCATGGCTGAACGAGGGCTCGCTCGTTAACTCCTCCCACTTGACGGAGATCCTCTTTGCACGGGCTGTCTTAGCTGTTGTTTTGGGTGGTCTTAGCTAAGCTGCAAGGTTGTATATTTCACCGTGTCAACGAGCGGCTTTTCACGGGGGTACCAGGGTCCCGCTACGGGGGTACTGCTTCAGTATTAATGGCTGGGGAATCTAGGATTAATTAGTGTAGCACGTTATCAGCCTGTGGAACCGACTGCCACAAGACACTGTCAAGCCAAGACAAATGCCAGGCTAGTATTTATCGGCTGGGGATTTCTCTTGCCCTTTGGACTCTTGTGGAAGCCCTAACAAGGTTCACTGTGCCCCCTTATTGGGCACTGAGCGCTGCCCGCCCCTGTGATGGGCTTAGCACCTCAACTCCCCCCAAATCGGTGGGAGTTGGCTGGCAGGAGCAGGTCCTTACCCAGCCACTGGCAATGGAAAGAGCATCTGGGTCCGGAGAGGCTGGGAGGTGCTTGCTTTTCTTACGAGTTGGGTGGAAGGATGGGCTTGTGGTGAAAGTGCTGGGCTAGGGCTCAGAAAATGGGAGTTCATTTCCTGGCTCTGCCACAGATTTCCTAATTGGTCTTGGGCAAGTCACTTCATCTATTAAAATGGGGGTGGGAGTATTGCCCTTCTTCTCAAGTTACCTATATTTAAATTGTCAGCTCTCTGGGGCAGGAACTCTTTCTTATCATGTGTGCACACTGCACCTCGTGTGCTGGGCCCCCGATCTCCTTCAGGGTGCTACCTGTAGGTGCTAACGGTCTCCGAACAATAATCCCCAGTGCCCATGTGAGTGGAGGGGCTTGGCAGCAACTGTCGGATGGTGCAGTGCTTCTGTTTTATTATCCCTTAAACTGACAAAACAAAATCAGGTCTGGCTGCTTAAACCAGCACAAATCTTCCACGGGGTGGCTACTCAACAGCTGTCACATTCCTCAGTAGGGCCCGCATCAGGCTGGGGGAGTTCGATTATTTAAAACGCTCACATCTCCTCTGTCTTGGTGTCTGTATTTCCCGCATGTTGCCGTAATTTGCTCTCCATAGATCCATCTCCCATCTTTCTCCTTTGCTATCTGGAGCGATTTCTCTCCTGTCTCGCCAGGTCCATCTTTCTCCCGCCGTGACACAGATCTATGGATTTTACTCAGGAGCTTGCACTGTGCTGGAATCGGGGGAGGAGGGAGCAGGTTATTTGTTACCAAAGGTTCCGGAGAGGAAGGTCTTGACATGACGGCATGTCTCATCTTGAGCAGCAAGCTCCTGTCATCTGTCATAAGACAGAAGGGTGGCTTCATCCTTTATTCCACCGCCAGCGCTCTCCCCTGCAGCGTTAGCATGTCCAGGTGTCCCTGGGATATATGTGAGATGTCCGCTTTGCTCAGGGGCTCCCCACTCAATTGGTTGTCATTTTCCGCAGGTTTGGTATCTCTGACCACCAGGAGCCTGGTGGAGTGGATGCTCTGAAGGGTCATGATTCACCAATCAGCTGCCTTACTGAGCGTGACTCCACAGCTGCGTAGCAGTGTCCTTGCCCCACTGCATCCTGAAATGGATTCTTAGGGGCTGGCCTCTGGTTTGGTTGTTCCAAAGTGGAGAGGCTATTTCCAGGCACGTAAGAACACGAACATAAGAAGTACTGCATGAGAACCACTCTGGTGTTCTCCCACCAACAAGGGCTAGTCCCACATGTGTCCAAGGAAGGTGCAAGAAACCCCACATTACATGGCACTGGGGTCTGTACTTTGCAAAAGCTGCTGCTTCCATTGATGTTTATATTGCATGGGTCACCAAATCAGTTGTAGGAGCTGACCCCATCTCCTTCCCTGCCTTCCAACCCCAAATGTGACTGGGCCACTCCCAGGGCAAGGACTCTGCTTTTGTGCTCTGGTCCGTGGAATCCACATGGTCCTGACATCCTGACATAGATGCAGACAGCATTAGTCACCAGTGGGGCTAGAACTAGCAGCCTTTCGCACCAAAACAATGAGCCCGTTGCCTGAGCCAGAAGAGTACTTCATCCTTAAGTGTGAGCAAGTAGCAGGCTCTTATCCTGGGTGCCATCTGACCACTAGAGGGAGACATAATCATACTTAGCCAGAGCATCACATTAGCACCTGCTGGTGACATCGATTTCCTAGTCTCAAGTACATGTGCAGCTAGCAACTGGGGCCAGGTGTCTGTTCCCGGCTTGCGTTAGCACTGACACCAGTGAAGTCTCTGCTCCAGGCAGAACATGTGCGGATCCCCACAGCATTCTCTTTTGTCTGATGCTTTAACCCATATTGTTCCAAGAGCTGATTTGCTGGAAAGAAGAGTCCCCCATAGGAGTAACCCCGAGACAAACAAGCCTCTTCTCTGCTGTTGGGAGCGTGGATGGATTCTCCTTTCTCCCTGCAGAAGCTCAAACACGGACAGTCAGGAGAGGAGAAAGCAAAACTCTTTTGTGGTCTCCGGTGCTGTTCAGTTCTGAGAGCAGGTTGTGTTGGTTCCAGCTCCCACCCAGCACAGACTCCTCCAGTCTATGCTCCCAATGGAGTTCGGATGGGTTCCCCCGCCCCCGAGGAAAGCCGGACAGGGTCTCTGGAGATGTCGAGTCTCAGTTGGCCAGTGGGTTCTAGGTGAGTGACTCTGGTCCACATTCTGAGCTCAGAGGCATTAGTGTGAGTTTGGAATACCTCTGACAGTGGAATTGCTCAGAGTGAAACTGGTGTAACTGAGAGCAGAATCTGGCCCCGGCGGCTCACCTTCTGGGTCCAGGCCTGAGTCTAGACCACCTGTGCAATGCTAGCCATCCCCAGAAGCTCAGAGAGGCTTGCAAAACAAAACCTGAGCTTGCCACTACCCTGGACCAAGCGAGGCTCTTCCTTGGGGAGGCTTTTCAGAGCTGAATGAAACTGCAGGCATCCGTGGAGACAAAGAACCAAAAATCTCTGGGCAGCTTCCCCTGCCTTTTTCTATTCTCCGTCCTCCCTCCGCCAGAAGCGAGCACCCAGTGAAACTTCCCCTCCTGGCCCTGCTGCGACAGGAGCGCCTGGGTGAGCTTTTGTCAGCTGTGGAGGATTCAGCTTAGGGACCTCCATGCAGGCGCGGCATCGGGAATATCTGCCGGATTTGTACCTGCAGAGGGACGTGCTCGGCAGGGAGCGTCGCCAGGGGAGGCGAGGAAACGTGCTTCTCGCTGTTTGTGTGGCGGTGGGCAAGGCACCCCGGGAGGTTCGTGTGAGCGGGAGATAACGCGTTTCCCCAGGTGGCTGACGGCATGAGGAGAAAGCGCCTCCCCAAACACGCAGGCTATCTCCCGGGAGCACAAGCACACCCCTTGGGGCATCACTTCATTAGTGCAGGCACGAGACACGCAGCTGCCAGAATGAATTCTCTTCCGTTCAGGTTCGGATGCCGCGCTCACGTCCAGCGTATCTGAGGCCAGGGCAGGTCCACACTGCAGCCAGGGGGTGTGAATTGCAGCTAGTGCGTCGACACCAGCTGCCTCTCGTGCCCCCAGCTGCAGGGGAGATGGACCCTGAGCGGCTCCGGGAAGCGGGCGAAGCGGCACGATTGGCATCTGTGGAGCCCGTGTCACCGGGAAGAAAGATCGGGGTGATGCTTGCGGTTCATTCCCGGCCTCAGGAGGCGAAGGGGGCAAAATGAGGATCCTGGCCCCGGAAGAAAGCAAAGGGAGAAGTCCAGATGAAGGCGCTGTTACTGTGAGGCTATCGGCAGGCTCAGACTAACGCCCGCCAGCCCCGGCCTCTCCTCTTCCCAGGGTTGCTCTCCGGGCCGAAGTTGCTGCCAGGCACTCCCACGACGTGAGCGATCCGGCTGTGACCGTTCCCGTGAGTGTCAAACCTTGGTCCCGTGGCAAAGCAAGTGGAGCAGCCGTCGGAGCAGTGACAGGGTGTCCGCAGCTGGAATCCCGCTGGACCGAATCTCCAGGGGCCGAACGCCAACCGGACCCCCATGGCACTTGCGGCTCCCAGCCAGCAAGGCGCTGCGTGTTTCTTGCAGTCCACTCCCGTTGACGTCAGGGGGACTTCCTGGGGCTCGGCACTGCGGCAGGATTTGCCCTCTAGGTTCAAGGTCAGTCATCTGCAGCCTGCGATATGCAGGAGGTCAGACTAGCTGATCACCCTTCTCTGATCCCCCTCCCTGCCCCTTGTCTTACCCATTTAGGCTGTAAGCTCTTTGGGGCAGGGATTGTCTCTCTCACTACATGTGTGTACAGCGCCTAGCACCATGGGGCCCTGATCTCAGTCCGGGCCTCTAGGCACTGCTGTGCTATAAATAATAATAATCGGGCCATTTGTTTTCCTGGCATAGTCAGAAAAACATCCCAAGCGAAACAGAACGACTCCATAATGTTCCCAGCTAACCGCCGGGGGATGGGCGCTACTCTGGGAAATCGTACGTTTGTCGGGAGACAAGTGGAGCAGAACATCTTTTTGGTAAGAATCGAAAGGCCTTCCCAAAATGTGACTGCCTGGTATGGAAGAGGGACATTGAATCACTGACTATCAGAGGTGTAGCCGTGTTAGTCTGTATCCACAAAAACAACGAGAAGTCCGGTGGCACCTTAAAGACTAACAGATTTATTTGGGCCTAAGCTTTCGTGTCAACGTGGGTTTTTACCCACGAAAGCTTCTGCCCAAATAAATCTGTTAGTCTTTAAGGTGTCACCGGACTCCTCGTTGTTTTTATTGAATCACTGGGAAGTCAGCACGCAGCCGAGGGTAAACAGATTAATACTCCTTGCTCAGAAGACAATGACAGGCGTGCGGACTGCTCTTTCAAACCAGAATGCTCCAAACTAAAGCCCAGGAGATGCCTTTTAGGAGACTGCTGAGCAGAACAATCTGCTTGCTTTGTGGTTGCTAATTTATTTTATTAGGAGGGAAAAAAACCTTTAAAATCAGGCGTGTGTTTGACAAATGGAACTGTTCCGTCTCTGGAAATCCAGCTAGCAATTCTCATAGTGGGTAAAACACACAGGGCCAAATCCTCAGCTGGTGTAAATTGGCATAGCTTCTTGGACTTCACTGGCACTACACGGATTTACACCAGCTGGGATCTGGCCCGTGGCAGTCCCACCAGTTGTAAGGCCTCTACAAGTGGGGATGACTATTAATGGAGACTGTTCTGCCTTATGAGCAAAAGCCAAGAGACTTTTTTCAGGGGCTGATCCTATGCCCAATACAGCGAATGGCAAACTAAGCATTAGCTGTTAGGTTTTACACAGGCAGCACTCTCGTGGATGTCTGAGCCAAGGACGTCAGGATTTTGCCCTGTGTGCATAAGGGTGAAGTATCCCTGCAGGCTTGTGGTTTGAAGGGACCAGAGCCCCCCACTTCTGTCTGTGGATGCGGCCCAGCGGGGGTATTGGTTCAGTACAGACAGAGGGGGAAGAGCGCCCCCTACTGAGTCAACACCTGCACTGCCTGCAACAGTCCGGCTGAGCAAACACCCTGGTTAGAGCGCGGTGGTATCTGGTGAAGCCGCAGTCTGAGGTGGCTTGGCTACAGGCTGACGTGCTAGTCACAGCACCAGCGATTCCGTGATACCGGTCAGCGGGCACCGGGGGTCCCGTGCCGCCCATCGGCGGGCACCGGGGGTCTAGTGACACCAGAGAGTGCCACCAATCTGAGTGTGAGCCCAGAGAGCTCTGATGGTCTCACCCCACTAATGAGAGAGCTAGTGGCTAGTTCTGCTACCACCAGTCAGTACTGCCATCCACTTTCTGTGTCTCCCACCCGTTTCCCCGAGACTACTAGCACCCTATAAACTAGGGCCCAGGAGCTTGCATTTTAAGAGCCAATCGCTCACGAGAGAAGGAGGCCTCTGGGTGTTTCCAGTTTGCGCTAAGCAGTCATCAAGCTTCCTCTCCCGCTGCCCAGAGGGGATGGAAGTGGCATGTGCGCGGGTTCCCACAGGCCGGGGGAAGAGACGAGTGTGTTGATTTACTGGCCCATAAAAGGCGGGAGCTACAAGGAACACGAGGGGAACGGATGAAGGCGCATTGGGGCGGACGACACGTTCTGAGGGTGCGTCTCTCTCTCTCCCCAAGCGAGCGGATGGCCTGGGAGAGGCAACCCACGGGTGGGGGTGGAGAGAGATGAGAGATTTACGAGCCCTCGTAAAAAGTTTTCTGCGTAGCTGTAATTAACGGGCGGGAGGGGAAGGTAGAAGCCTGCAGCAGAGGGGCTTGCACATGCTACGGAGCAGCTGCCACATAAAAAGCGCCGTTGCCGCCGACTACAGATGCCTCAGTTTGTGTTTATCTCTCCTGTCAGTTGGGGCCCCGGCTCGGCTGCCGTTATTGCTCAGTTCAATAGTTAATTTTCACATAAACCAGAGGGTTGGCGCCTTCTTTTTCCTTTCCCCCCTTTTCTTTCGTTGGGGCTTTTTCAATTTGCTCTGGCGACGCCACCACTCTGCCTAAAAGCTTTCAATGTACGGCTTGCCGCTCGGCGGGGCCTTTCTCCCCCAGGCCTCGGAGACCAGCCCCCTGCCTTTTACAGCAGCAGCAGCCCACTGCTCCTCCCCTCCTCCGCTTTGGTACCAGGCCCCACCGCACTCCCCCTGCCCCGGGAGCATGCCGCAGTGGGAAGGGAGGGTGTTGTCGGCACGTGCGCTTGGGGAGCGAGATTCGCCGGATTGCGTGAACATAGTTGGGGGGGGGGGGGTGCGGTGCATATAGAATATCAGGGTTGGAAGGGACCTTAGGAGGTCATCTAGTCCAACCCCCTGCTCAAAGAAGGACCAATCCCCAATTTTTGCAGATGGAGTGGTGGAGGTGCGGGAGAGTGAATGTGTGAGTAGCGGAGGAAGGGGATGGGTGTGGGATCCGGGAGCGCCTCACTCGTGACGTTTCTCTGTGGCTAGAAGCCATGAAAACACCCTGGGGCTGTCGTCATAACACACCTGCCCACGCTGCGGGCTTTGGAGCTGGAATCGGATCTGAGGCCAGACTTTTGCCAAGTCCAACCGCGTTGGGATCTGGTTCAGCCCTCCCGGAGGCAGACCCACGCTGCAACGTTCACCGCCCAGCCGGAAGCCGAGTTGGGGGGAGTTCGGCTCTGTGGTTTTCCGTCGGGCCCTTCTCTGGTTTATAGGCATTGCCGCCCTGTAATGCCCCCGGTTTCTATGGGGCAACACGTTTTTATGTATACATCACATCCAACATCCGCGAGGCCCTGTACATGTGCAGAGAAAGGCCCAGGACTTCAGGTATCTCCATTTACACCAGCAGAGACTGTGGCCCATTATCTCCTCCCTGAAGAGCTCACACTCTGGAGATAGACTGACGGAGGGTGGAGAGTTGGGCTCAGAGCAGAAACAGGCCCTAGCCCTTCAGCAAACAATAGTGCAAACCACCATTTGGCGGGCGATTTGTTGGTGAACCCAGGGCCAGTCATTGCTGTGGCCTGTGTCTCCATGTGCCCACCTGTAACAGGCGGTTAACAATACCTACCTACCTGGCAGTGACACTTTCACAGTTAATGTCTGTGACGGGCTAGGGGAACGTTGGCAGACCTGCTAAGCATCACTCATGATTAGTTTGCATTATTGCGAACCCCATGGGGTCTTCTTATTTGCCCTCTGGGTTTTGGCCTTTAGGTCACGCTCGGGTCACGTTTTGAAGATTTTTCTCCACCACCACAGGAACTAGAAACTTTTTTGATGCAAGCCAAGATTCTCACATGATCACCTGACTCCAGGAGCGGGGGCTTTCAGAAAAAACACCCGTTATGGTGAGAGTCAGGGTCAGATTGCCCGAGAGTTTGTTAGTATTGTTGTCACACTTATTATTTGCTTTTAAACTAAAGCAGCTTTTCAGAGCAGGGGGATGGTCTTGCAGTTAAGGCAACAGAGTGGGCCTCAGGGTTCTAGTCCCAGCTGTGCCACAGACTCACTGCGTGAACACGGGCAAGTCACTGAATCTCTCCGGGCCTCAGTTCTCCATCTGTACACTGGGAACAATAGCACTTGTCTTTTGCCAAGACAGGGACTGTCCCATATTCTATGGGCACAGTGCCTAGAACCTGGGCGCCCTGATCTCCGTTGGCCACCATGACACTACCAAAAAGTAGGTAGGAGGTAGCAATTAATAACGAATGCAGAGTTAACGAGGGCACTGCTCCCACCCCAACTTGATCCTTGTGGGATCCTCAGCAGAGGGAGGAGCCACAAAGACCCCCAGGATCAGCTAATGGCTTGGAGCAAAGAAAGCAGGGACAGGAGCGAGGTCAAAGGTTGAAAACCGAGGGATCGGGGGAGCAGAGAACCCCAGACAATGCCCTCTGCTCCGAGGGGAGTCCATGGGCACCTCCCAGAGGATCTCGGCTGGGAGGCGTGCTCGGAAAAGGCCCCGTGGTGACAGAAGCTGCCTGTTCAGGTTGGTCAGTGCCAGGAGGAAGTGCCTGGCAGGTCAGCGGTGGGAGCCATGCTGCAATCTCTTTGCTAGGACAGCCCGGGGCTCAGGCTCTGTCTGAGGCTGGGTCTCATTGAGGAGCCAGGGGAGAGATCTGACGTGACGTTTGCCGTGATGCTGTGACTTACACATCGGCGTACCGTGGTAATGGCGGGGGAGGAGAACGCATGCGCCGCTCTCATTCGGGGCTGGGAGGTGTCCCAGTCTGGACAACTGGAAACTACTATTCCCCCGTGAACTTGGTCAACTGCACACGCCGCTAACACCTGCTCTGCAACACAGCTCGGGGGCGGGTGTGCAGAACGAGGGTGAGGAGGTGGGGTTGGGGAGTGTGTGTGAGCACCTGGGCGGTATGGATGTACCGTGGCCGGTGTTGTAGAAGGCATGCGTGTCTGGGGAGATTCTGCGGTGTGTTTTGTACGTGTGTGAGGGGTAGGGCATGGGTGATCTGGTGTGGTGTATGCATGTATATTCGTAATATATTGGTGACTGGGGAATTCCCATGTTTGTATGCGGTACTGTCTATGTGCACCTGTGTTGTGTACACAGACTTGTGTGGGGTGCATTAGGTGGAGCCTGACCTTGTTGTGCGTGCATGCATGCATGCGTACACAGCATGCACACAAGTGTGATTACGGGTTGCGTGCGGGGAAGTGGGTCCGGGCCTGTGTTTGCGGGGTGTATGGAAGTGTGTGTCAGCAGAAGTGTGTGTCTGCACTAGTTTGGTGCGTGTATGGGGTGCTTGTGTATTTGGGGAGGGGGGCACATTGAGTCTCCACATGCTCCTCTGGGGGTAACCCTGTCCCAACCCACTTCTCCCCCTTATCCAGCAGCACTGCCCTGCCCCAGACCCAGCTGGCAAGCCCTGTAGGACAGACTCCTTGTACGATCTCCGTTCGGCGCGGCTCAGGGCGCGATAGCCGGTCATTGGTAATAACCCGGGCCTTTCTCCCCAACAGCTCCTCCTATCTCCATCTCAGTCATCGCTGCGGACACGCCCGCCCCCTTCAGCCGCTACCAAGCGCAGAACTTCACCTTGGTCTGCATAGTCTCTGGAGGGAAGCCTGCCCCGACGGTGAGTACTCTTAAATATCTCCAGAGATGGAGATTCCACAACCGCCCTGGGCAGTTTATTCCAGTGTTTAACCACCCTGACAGTTAGGAACTTTTTCCTAATGTCCAACCTAAACCTCCCTTGCTGCAGTTTAAGCCCATTGCTTCTTGTTCTATCCTCAGATGCTAAGATGAACAAGTTTTCTCCCTCCTCCTTATGACACCCTTTTAGATACCTGAAGACTGCTATCATGTCCCCTCTCAGTCTTCTCTTTTCCAGACTAAACAAACCCAATTCCTTCAGCCTTCCTTCATAGGTCATGTTCTCTAGATCCTTAATCATTCTTGTTGCTCTTCTCTGGACCCTCTCCAATTTCTCCACATCTTTCTTGAAATGCGGTGCCCAGAACTGGACGCAATACTCCAGTTGAGGCCTAACCAGCGCAGAGTAGAGCGGAAGAATGACTTCTCATGTCTTGCTCACCACACACCTGTTAATGCAGCCCAGAATCATGTTTGCTTTTTTTGCAACAGCATCACACTGTTGACTCATATTTAGCTTGTGGTCCACTATAACCCCTAGATCCCTTTCTGCTGTACTCCTTCCTAGACAGTCTCCTCCCATTCTGTATGTGTGAAACGGATTGTTCCTACCTAAGTGGAGCACTTTGCATTTGTCCTTATTAAACTTCATCCTGTTTACCTCTGACCATTTCTCCAATTTGTCCAGATCATTTTGAATTATGACCCTATCCTCCAAAGCAGTTGCAATCCCTCCCAGTTTGGTATCATCTGCAAACTTAATAAGCGTACTTTCTATGCCAATATTCTATGCCAAGGTGGGAGAGTCCATCTCATATCACCTCTCAGTGCGACCCAGAGTCCTTCCTACCCAGGTTGCTGGTTGAAATCCAGCCAGGGCAGGTCGCCCCTGGAAGTTGCTGCCGTCCAACAGCCGTACAGGGGCCTGGATGGGACGGGCTGTGTTTGCTGCGATCCCTAGCGGACCAGTGTCTCTCCAACGGGCAGCCCCAGCAGAGGCCAAGAGCTGGGTGGAGCTACCCTCTGGACGGCTCATGGGGGTGAGAGTGGAGCAGGCTCATTGGCACAGAAAGGAGCTACCGATGCGGCACCGTCGAGTCCCCCTGTCTCCGGGACGCTGGCTGTACCTGTGAATCCTGTGTGCTTCCCGGGGTGAGTGGCCAGCAGTAACCCAGGCCCCCTTCCTCTTTCCCTCCCAGGTGTATTTTAAGAGAGACGGGGAGCTCATAGAGGTGGTGCCCCTCCCGGAGCCTCCATCCGGCGCCGCCGGGTTACAGGACAGCCGCGCCGCTCGGAACCTGCTGACCCGCGACCTGGACGACACCAAGCTGCAGAAGTCCCTATCCCTGCTGGACGTGGAGGACCGGGGCGGGCGGCCCTACACGGAGGACCCCCTCAAGAGCCTCACCCCTGACCCGGGACTTCTGTTCAGCCCGGCCACCGAGATCATCCCAGAGACTGTAGTGAGCCGGGAGTTCCCGAGGTGGGTCCACAACATGGAGCCCGTCTACTACTTCCACCACACACACATCCCCCTCAGCGACGGCACCGTGGAGGTGCGGGCCATGCTCCTGTGGACGCTTAACCCGCAGATAGACAATGAGGCGCTCTTCAGCTGTGAGGTCAAGCACCCCGCGCTCTCCATGCCCATGCAGGCCGAGGTCACGCTAGGTAAGGCGCACGCGCGGGGGGGCCACGGCGTCATGTGTCATTCGCCGCGCTCTCGGCTTCTGTCTGTCTGGGTTAGGGGGGTAAAGACCCCTCCGGCCCCATGCTCCTTCTCTCTTTCATCCCCTCTCTCTCCTTCTCCCATCCCACCTCCTCCAGATCCCCCCACCCTTTCTTTCCTACCACACCTCGTGGTTTCTCCCTCTTACTCATCTCTCTCCCCTTCCCTTCCCTTTCCTACCCTTTGCTTTGCTTTGCTTTCCAAGTCTTTCCGCTCCCGTCTGTGCCTGGGAGGAGGCCTGCCGACCGTCGGCTGAGGGGCTTCGTTGGGTCTCTGGGTCTGCTGGTTACGGGAGGGGGTGGTAGTCAGGACCCTTGCGGGGGTGTCTACACAGCAGCTTGCAGCAGGCCTCCCAGCCCGGGTGGACAGATTCACGCTAACGGGGCTCGAGCTTGCGTGCTAAAAAGAGCAGGCGCTCAAACTTAGGGGGTTGGGTTCTTGGGTTCTGTCAAGCAAAGTTCTATGGGGGTTCTTGGGTTCTGTGATCAGCTGGGGCAAGCTGCTCCCCCACCCTCCCCTGTGCCCGCTGCAATGGCGCATGGCCTAGTGGAGAAACCATTGGACTAGGATTCGAGAACTGGTTCTATTCCCAGTTCTCCTGCTGGCCTGTTGGGTGACCTTGAGCAAGATACTTACCCGCCTCAGTTTCCCCATCTGTCCAATGGGGATAATGATCCTGACCTCCTTTGTAAAGCACTTTGGGATCCCCGGATGGAAATATGGGGGGCTGGGGCAGCCAGGTCCCCAGAGAAATGCTGCCCTGCTGAGCAAAGGGTGGAGGAAGGGAAACACCTTGTGGCCAGAGGCAAGGCTTAGCCAGCTCTGTCCTGACAGTGCTCCTCAGTCTGGGCCCACAACACCACCTGCTCTTCCATCCAGGCCAAAGCTTACGGTGCCTTTGTGGGGTGGCCCTGGGAGGTTTGGACTCTCCTCTGCCTCGCTCCTCATGTTCTGTCCCCACTACAGAGACCCGGCCGCGCCCAGAGCTTAGCTTCTGTGGGGCAAGCACCTCATGGCAGGGGCCATTTTTGGCAAGGGATCCTCCCATCTAGATCTGCCCTTGCTGTGACGGATGGAGCCAGTTTGCTGACCTTCAAAGCTTGTCCCTTTTCCCCGGCCTTTGCCAGAGCACCTCTGCCTGGGGGCAGTTCAAGGCTCTTTGCTTCATGGGCAAGAACCCATTGACCTTTTAAATGATGCTGAGTCCATTAGCTACATGTTTGTTTCAGACCATAGACACTCCTCTGCCCGGGGCTCTGGGTACCAAAACAGCCCTGAACCAATAGGAGCCAAAGCAAATCCTCCCCTCACACCCCGCGTGCGTTTAAAGAGCTGCACTCTAGGGTTAAACAGGCAAGCCCTGGGATGCTGTGAAGGGGTCCCGGCCGTACGTGCAAAGGAAGAGCGGGAGTGGCCCTGAAAGCTCTGCCCAGACTCATCAGTGTAGCCACATCCTCCAGTGGGTCTTCCGCTCAAGGCACCTCTCCGGCATGGACTTCACCCTCCTCCATGGTGGCTGTGTCAGCCCTGGAGTCCCTGCTCCGTCCCTAAATCGGGCAAAGCACAACTACCGTCTGTGCTAACCCTGCAAGTGCGCCCCACGCTGTGGGAGAAGGCCAGCCTGAGTCCATGTCTGCTGAGGGAGCCAACAGGCCGATCCATTCGTGCCAGCCAGCAAGAGAGGAATGTTTGGGTTTTTGTGGTGTGGCCCTCTACCAATCAGGAACTAGAAAGTGAGCCCCTCCCCCCGAAACTCATTGCACCCATCACAGCCATCAGCGGGTAACAGTGTTCCTTCAGTGCTATCTAGGCTGGATTCAAATCAGCCGCTGCAGAATCAAATGGCTTCCTAGCGCACAACCAATCAGCTGAACCGTCCATTCCCACCCTCCCACCCCCGGCTGACCGTACCCCTCATTCCTGACCGTGATCATCACACATTCCTGTCTCCATGGCAGAAAACTCAGTATAACAAGGAAATTATGGGAGGGAGCCGGGGAATCTTCAGCTCTCGGTCATCTTTAGCAACTAACGCTGGAACTAAGGAGGCTTGATGGGCTCCAAATTGTGCTGACTATACGAAAGTGGCTCCTTCCCCCGCCCCCCGCTTGTAAAGCAACTCGCTCTTCAATGAGAGCCCCTCCAAAACAGCCCCAGCACTTCAAACGGAAGAAGAGGGGAAGCATCTTGCATCCTTGCTGTTTTCTCCAAGCGTATCAGATGGCAAAAGCAGCTCCTCTCAGCCCATTATGTTTCAACCCAGATAGGATTAAAGCCACTCTCATTAATTTTTCAGGTTCCAACACCCAAGATTAATTATCTCTTTCCTCTCACTGGCGCAAAAAAATATCAAAAATCCCATTCAGCAGACACACTGCACAATAAAAAGGTCACTGTATGATTGTTAAATGAAATGGCTTAGAGGGGAGGCATTATAAGAACACTAGGGCAAAGCTCATATACATCAGCTAAGCACCTGGTCTGCCCTACGGAAGTTGTGTCTTCGTCTGCAGAGTCACAGTGGAGAGAAGGGGATGAGCGCGGTGGATTGGCTGTGGCTGGAGCCTGTGTCGGGACTGGCACTCTCTGACCTGGTGCTGGCAACAGATCAAAGACCCAGCTTGGTTTTACAGCCGTCCGCTCCAGAGCAACTCGCCTAACAGTGCAGTACTGGGAGCTCGGCAGTGCCGCACTGCTGCCCGTGTGGCCACCCCGTGCTGATAGATCATGCTGAGAGATTGAAGGATAGATTTTTCCCATGCTGTTGCATCTTGCAGGTGACCACCATCTCCATGCATAGAGGCAGCCGTTGGCTATTTCCCCTCACCGGGTGTTTCCTGGACAGTCGACGTGTTGGAAGTCCCAGTTGACTCCATTAGACTCCTCCAGTTGGAGTCCCCATCGCCCCAGTAGCTCCATTGCTCTCTTCCTACTTCAAGTTGCCAGTTGGAACCAATGTGAGAACTTCCATCAGGTGATTCCCCGGAGCCCTTTCCCAGGCATACAGCATGCGCCTTCACCATGTGCCGGAGTGCTCGCTAGGGCAGCCCTGCTCCTGAGGCAGATGGGCTTTGCCCATGGAGCTGACATTGGTCCTTCATAGCCGGGTTGCCGGCGGCATCCTGTCTTTGAACTGCGGGCAGCTCCCCCAGCCAGGGAACTTCCTCTCTTCATCAGGGGTAGGAGCACCTAGCAACCTCCACTTCCTGAGCACAGCCGGGCCAATACCGGAGTTTTTAGTTTGCCAATAATGCCAAAAAATCTGAAAAAAACAAAATCTATGTGGGTGGAACCAAAAAAAAGATTTTTTTTAACATTTTCATAATATGGAAAAGAAAAAAAATGTTTTTTGTCCCAGTGTTGAGTGGTTTTTAATGTTTTTCTTTAAACCATTAATTAAAATTGAAAGGCACTTCACAACAAAGAATCATTTTGAACCCAAAAAGTCACAACAATTTGAGGGTGTTTTTCCCTGGACGAGCAATTTGTCGAAACCAACACAAATTCGAGAGCCAGTTTGGTGTCACCGATTCTTCATTTTACCCCGAAAACCATTTCAGCAGACACATTTTGCCTGGCTCCAGTCCTGAGCGCTCCCCCCAGCTCCGGGAGGAGCCCAGAACTCAAATGGCAGGAGCCCGTGCCAAGCCAAGCAAGCTCAGGAGACAGGCGGTGAGCTAAAGAGATGAGACAGTCATGCCAAGCACCGGGGAGGCTGCGGCACAGAGCGAGCCAGGGCCATCACTGTGGGGAGCGTGGCCAGATGGCTGCCATGCATTCTTTCCTGATACTGCACGGGTATCTGGCAGGGAGCCCTCCTGCTGCTGGGCCTTAAGGGACCCTGGCTCAGATCACAGCCCTGGGGGGGGTGTGGAGGATGGAGCCAGAGGGGTGTTTCTAAGCAGTGGGGAAATCAAGGGACACAGGTGGATTCTGGGAAGATAGATGAAGAGGCAAATATCCCCCCGCCGCCTTTCCTTGTTACCGGAGAACATCATGTCAGGCCGTCACAGGCGATTAACCACCCGTCAGGCTGTGGCCGGGGTGGGATTCTCTGCCTCATTAGCTCACCAATGCCCGCTGTCTCTGAGGGCCAGAGCTGGCTAATGAGTGACTCGCTCTCATGCTTATTAATAGGGGAGCAGGTTTCAAGAAGCGCTGATGATAGCTCCGTGATTCATGGTTTCTGGCTCTCGTGTCCCTGCTGATCTCTGCCCAGGCGCAGTAGCTGCCCCTGGCACCCCCGAGAAATCCCACGCCAGGAGAGGTCACCCATCCTGCCATCGCCTACCCCACCTGTATTCCAGCCTAGTAACGGGCGCGTCACCCGCTGGCTGGCCTCGGAGCCACGCACGGGTGTGTCCTAGGCTTTCGACTGCTAGCAGCTGCTGAGGAATCTGCTTCCAGTCAAGGGGAAGGGGCTTGTGCTGAAGCAGCAAAAGGATCCAATCCAACCAACAGCGCTCAGAAACAGGTGGCTTGGTAAAAAACTGTCTGTTCGTCTAGTCTCTCTCCGTGGGGGTGCACATACGCTCCCTACACCCGGCCAGCTGTGCAGATCAGGAGTGTCCAGGCCTCCGTGTCCTTCCTCAGCCCCACACAGGATCTGCTCACACCCTGAAGCATACAATTTGATTAGCTCTTTATTAACATTCCCAACTACTGCACCAGTGTTTATTAATGCTCATAAAAATGAACCAGCTTCTTTTTATACCCAGCCACAGTCTCTGACTCGACTGAACATCCCACCGGCATGAAGAAACCTTTGCTTTTATCTGCCTGCCATCACGGGTACGACTGGCCCCTTGTTCCTATCTGATGGAGGTGGAGGGAGGCAGTGAGCAGTGTTTTCACTCCTCATCTGTAAACAGACCAATCCCCTCCGACCCATTTCGTTCCAAGGCTCTATGGTCCTGGGTTCTGAAAGCTGCCATCACAGACCAGAACGGCTGTACCCTCTACCCAGGGTTATGGGTAGGGGCCTACCAAATTCACGGCCATGAAAAATGCGTCATGGACTGTGAAATCTGGTCTCCCCCCGTGAAATCTGGTCTTTGCGGGGCTTTTACCTTATACTACAGAGATTTCACGTTTCTCAAATTGGGGGTCCTGACCCAAAAGGGAGTTGCAGGGGGTCACAAGGTTATTTTAGGGGGGGTCTCAGTATTGCCACCCTTCCTTCTGCGCTGCCGCCTTCAGAGCTGGGTGGCTGGAGAGCGGCGGCTGTTGGCCGGGCACCCGGCTCTGAAGGCAGCGCCCCGCCAGCAGCAGCGCAGAAGTCAGGGTGGCAATACCACGCCGTGTCATCCTGACTTCTGCGCTGCTGCTGGCCGCGGCTCTGCCTTCAGAGCTGGGCTCCCGGCCAGCAGCCGCCGCTCTCCAGCTGCCCAGCTCTGAAGGCAGCGCCGCCGCCAGCAGCAGCGCAGAAGTAAGGGGAGCAGTACCGCAGCCCACCCCACCCCCGCACAATAACTTTGCAAAGCTCCCCCGTGCACACAACTCCTTTTTGGGTCAGGACCCCAACAATTACAACACGGTGAATTTTCAGATTTAAATAGCTGAAATCATGAAATGTATGCTTTTTAAACTGCTATGACCGTGAAATGGGCCGTGAATGTGGTAGGGCCCTAGTTCTGTGACACAGCTCAGGGACGATGGCCCAGCGGTTAGAGCACTTGCTTGGGATGTGGGCGGCCTGCGTTCGCGTCCCTCCTTCACCGCAGGCCGCCAGTGTGACTTTGGGCCAGTCACTCAGTCTCTCCGTGCCTCAGTTTCCCATCTATGACATGGGGTGACTAGCCCTGCCCTGCCTCACAGGGGTGTTGGAAGAATAAAGATATGAAAGAGTAGAAGGCGCTCGGATACCGCTGTGATGGGGGTCTGATAAGTACCCGGTGAGCTGGGGGTACAACCCGGCCTCACACCAAAGAACCACAGGCCAGTGGAGAGATAAGGGCTTGGGATCCCAAGGGAGTGAAATCTCCATTGGGCCCAAGGAGGGAAGGGGGGTCGTATCTCAGGACTGGCCCCTTGGGAATCTCTGCTTAGCAATGCTCAGTGCGCCACCCCCTATGGCCATGTGCCTGCTGAGGGGCATTATGGAGTGGGGTAGAGGGAGCTCTCCAGGGCCAATCCCGGCTGCTGTGCCCCCTCCTGCAGAGGTGGACAGGGGAGTGGAGCCAGCAGGGCTGTGCCAGGCAAAGGGCTGGCCTAGCTCGTTTCCCCCCACAGAGCAGGAAACAGAGGGTGGTTCGGATTCAAAATCTGGGCCCCAGCCCTTGAGGCAGCCCGCCTCTGTGTTGCCCCTTACTCAGGGCAGACGGCAAGGTGCCAATCCAGCCCTATATGAGGGAAAGCAGAATTCGGCTCTTTAAAAGACCAAGGCTGAAGGCTCTGGGTTGAGTTGGTATGTGTCGCACAACCGGACTCCTTTCTGAGGTCAGCAATGAGGTCCTGCCATGCCAATGCTGGTCTAGAGCTACTGGGTGACTGGGGCATCTCAGAAGAAGCCGAGACCCCCCAACCCAGGGATTGTCTATCAGGGATTGTTATACTAATGGAGCAATTGCTGCTGCCCTGCTGACTGAAATGCAGTGGTGGAGTCAGAGCAAATGTATCCGGCCCATTTGTTTTCTCATTTTTATAATGTGTAGCTCTAGTGAGAGTGATGGAGTTAATCCTGCTTTGTATGGGCGGAAGTGAGAGGACAGCCATCCGAGTGTTCGCATATATATTCAAATAACATCGATACCGGGGGACGGCTTCTGCTCTCATTCACGCTGGTTTCAGTCTGGAGTCATTTACTGAATTCACAGTGTTACAGCAGGATCAGAATGGTGTGTAAAAGAGATCAGAATCTGGCAGATATATCTCCCCAAATTGATCCCATCTGCAAGGGGAACAAATATCTCTCTGTGGTCTGACTCAGTGGAGAAGGCATTGTTTAGTTAATTATTAGTATGGATATGATTTTGTCATGGTAAAATCAGGCAAAATTCAAGGAGCAGTCCTGGTAAAAATATACAAATTCAGAGTATGTTCTCGGTGGGGCTGAAGCCAAAGTCCGAGCCCTGCCGTGGGGGGCTGACACCAAAGAAGTCACGGAGATCTGTTTAAGTCACCGAATCCCTGACCTCTGTGACCAAACTGTATCCTCATTTAGTTTATATAATGATCTCTGTAAGTGTCACGGTGCTTTACTGAGGTGAAAGTGATGGGCAGTAGTTTCAAAAATGGACTTGTAAACTGCACATGAAAACTTCTGTGCGCAATCACGGGGCTGCACGTTTGTTTGCGCAACAGGGCACCCAAAATGAAGGACTACGGACATAGCTGTCAGTGCCCATTGAAATGCACAAATGCTAATGGGGGCAAGGTCGGGCCGGCGCTTTAGAACGTGTGGCTTTATACCATACACATACAGGCAGGCACAGGTGGGTGCTCGCACCCCTCCTGCCCCCGCCCCGACTCCACCCCTGCCCCAAAGTCCCCGCCCAAACTCCGCCCCTCCCTGCCCCTATTGGACCCCTCCCCAAATCCCTGCCCTGGCCTCGCCTCCTCCCCCGAGCGCGCCCGTGTTCCCCCTCTTCCCATTTGGGGGGAGAAGCAGGAGGCGGCAGCGTGCTTAGGGGAGGAGGCGGAGGTGAGCTGGTGCGGGGGGGGGGGGGCGCGGTGGGTGCTCTAGCTCTTGAGCACCAATGGAGTCGGCACCTGTGCATACAGGGATCCCTTCAAACCCACACCCACCTTCACTGAACTGCAGCTAGCTCTGGGGTGTGGCATGGCAGCCATAACAACACTGTAGCCAACACCGGACTTTCCAGGACAGGGAGTAACAGAGGATAGAACATGTCACTGCAGCGACAGTGCAAATCGGGGAGGAGGACTGTAGGATGCGGCCGCACCGAGAGCATTAGAGGCTTTTGTAGTTGGGGCTACAGCTCCTGGAAGCTTGAGATTTCCCCCCCCCCCCCCCCGCCCCGAAAGAAACCACTTAGTGGTTGTTAGAAGGGAGGAAATCTGACAGCACTTCCTGGCAGGTAACAAGAGTAAAAGCAGGAGCGGGAGGCACAGCAGAGCAGAGTCAGAGAGGATCAGATCCTAGAGCAAGGAGGGATAGGAGCCAGAATTAAACCTCTTCACCTGTCCTGGGCTGGAATGAAAATCCTTGGCTGGGATTGACTCCAGTTGAAATCAATGGCAGGCGCTCAGCACCTTTGAAAGCAGCAGGGTGGCTAGGCAGGCATGCCAGAGCCAAGCTGCAGACGGTACGCAGACCGACACCAGAAAGGAAGCCAGGAGGCAAGAACCGTGGCCGTCTGGTTAAATGGCAAGAGGCCAGAAATGCTTTGAGCCCTACTGGGGGCCTTCAGAAAGGGAAAATGCTGCCCCCGTGAAGCGACTAGAAAAGTGCATGAGCTGCACAAGTGAAAATGTCAGCTGGGGAACAGGAAGGGCAAATTGCCAGACATCAAAATGTATAACAGGCAAATGTTTTAAATATATGTGAGGTGGGAAGCCTGCAGGGCAGGAGAGGAATAAGCTGTGACGGAGCAATATAAAATAATGAGCGGCATGGACAAGGTAAACTGGGTGCACTTATTCACCTTTCCTCGTGATACACGTGAGAATTGAAAAGCAACGTATTTAATGCCAATTTAAGGAAATACATTTTTACACAGCCAGTTAGTAACCCGTGGAACTCATAGCCTCAGTGGCACCTTGTGGCAAAGGGCTAACTATTAGCGCTTGATAGGGATACTGAGGACATCCAAAATCATGTTAGATGGGGTGAAACAATGGGATAAAATCCACATGCTTCAGGGCATCACCCAGTGCCAGGGGTCAGAAAGAAACATCCCCTATGGGCAGGTCTCTGTGTGTCACCCCCCCCCATCATTCTTTTACCGTCCTCAGACACACTTGGCATTGGGCACCATCACAGATGGGCCACTGCTCTGATCCAGTGTGGTGATTACTATGTGCCTAAGTGTGGCGTGCTGGTGACTCCGCTAGCAATGGTGTGCAATGAGCGATATGTAGTCCCCGTGCACCCTGGGCCACTCTACTGTCTCACTCCTCGCAATCCCTGTGCAGTCAGGGGGTTACACGGGGTATAAATTGGGGCAGAATGTGTCCCATTGTAATTCCTCCCCCACCCCACCCCTGCTGCTCCCTTCCACCCCCTACCATGTTCTCCAGCCTGCGGTCCCTATTCCCCTGGTCCCCCACCTCTCCACATCTTGTATGTCTCTGCAGCACCTCCATACACGTGTCCTGTATTGACAGCAAGGAGGGATGGGAAGGTCTCACCAGAGGCCCTGCAGAGAGGCAGGGTTCACTGGCCTGTAGGGCTGATAGGTCCCTCAGGCTCAGGATGTTATACCCTAAGGGCTTGTGATTCTCCGGCTGCGGCGCCAGGGGGGACAATTCGCTACCTGGCGTATATGTCTGTGCAGCAGCTGAAGGGGCTAATACGCCACCAGGCACCACAAGTTCCATGCTGGACTTAACGGGGCAGCCACGACCCGGGTCCCATCCGCCGTGTCTGAGAGAAGAGGTTCCCCTGGGCTGCTGAATTGCCTCTGGATACGCACCAGGTCCCCTTCAGCAGAGCCTGCTGCCAGCCCCCCCTCCCCCACTCACCCGCCAATGAAGCCCTGCTGTCCCCAGGCAGCCCCCTCGTGGTGCTGTTTATATTTAAAAGCCGTATTCAAAATAAATGTGCTGCCAGAAGCGATCAGAGGGAACAGGCCAGGCAGGGTGCGCACCACTCCCCAGCTCTGATTTATTCAGAGCGATGCCTTGTAGAGGGCTACTCTGGTGTCTCCCGGAAGGGAACTGATTTGGGCTTTGCAGACATGGGGATGCAGGGGACGCGGTGCTGGAAATCCCAGCCCGGCTAGCAACAAGGTGAGATTCTGTGGCCTGCATTGTGCAGGAGGTCAGACTAGATGATCATAATGGTCCTTTCTGACCTTAAAGTCTATGAGTCTATAAGGAGAGAAAAGTTACTTCCTGAACTTGGCAAACGTGTGGCTTCAAGAGAACAAGGAGGAACTGGCTCAGAGCTCTGTGCAAATACTGAGAGGTACTGGAGAGGAGGTTGGAGAAGAGGATGGCAGAGGTTCTGCAGGGTGGAGAGCATCTTCATTGGGCAAGAGAGGTGGTATTTGCACTGGGGAAGGGCATGGTCCTCATTGCCTGTGCTTGTGGCATAGTGCTGTGACTCAGCCAGCCCTGTTTGGGTGGATGGTGAGCTTGAGCAATGCAACACAGTTGGCCAATGTGGGCCCTGGTACCTACTTCCCAAGGAGCTTTGAAGCACCTTTGCCACATAAAACTCTCCCGGGCAAATGGAGACTTCAGGACAAGCGCTTCCGTCGGCCTCACTCTCCCTCATCACCGTGTGCATTGTCGTTGGCTGACTGGCCGCTGAGTTGTCTTTCCTATGGATTCAATTGGACGTGCCCAACAGTACAGCTGTCCTAGCGGTTGCTATGGATTATTTTTGTTGCTGCCCATACAGACACGCAGATGTTTTCCCATCTGCTTTCCATGCGTTTCTCAGGAGTGACGCTGCTGCACCCAAGGACGACGTCCACTCTCCAGAGTGGCTCAGAGGCCACGTGGGACCCTGCCAGTGAAAGATCAGAGCAATGGCTCATTTGAGGTGCCGCATGTCAAATGCCATTCTGGAGTTCCAGCCGGGTGGGTGAATCGTGTCCCCCAAGTGGGAGAGCCTTGTTCAAATCCCAGACTCAAGCCCTGGCTGGTTGGGCTGGCAAGAGATAGGAGCAGGCATGGGAAGAGAGGAGCTGACATGTGATGTCTTGTCAGCGGGGAGGGTGTCATGTGGAGATGAAGGCCAAAACTGTCCAAACGGGGGGGGTCTGATGTGGAGTGCCACAGTTTGTGGGGGCCCAGCCTGAGACCTCTTGAGTGGAGCACCCAGAGCTCTTATGGGAGCCAGTGGGAGGCAGGGGTGCACAGCCCCTCTGAAAATCAAGGCTCAAGTCAGGCAGCCAGGAAAAAACGGAGGCCCCCACATCAACGGCTGCTTTGGAATATTTTGGTCTGTGGCACTGCTGCCCCCTGCTGGATGGAGTCAAGTCTGCCCGAGTGTTTTGTGACTCCTTCTGGATTTGGGGGGCCCCAGACTATAGCAAGTGGCGGTGCCGGGAGAACGCCGGGCTGAAGAGAAGAGCGTAGTGGGTGCGGAACGTGGCCGCGAGACCGCAGCTCGGTGAGAGTCAGGCGGACGGGGGGTGACTCCCCAGGGCTTGAAGGTTTGGTTTCTATGTTCAATTTATGAAAATCCCCAGCGGCCCCTTGGACTGGGGATGTATTTAGGCCTCAAGCCACAGTGATATTTATGCTCTTAACTCGCTCTGAAATCAGCGGGGGTTCGGTACTTCGATACCTTTGAGGATCTGAGCCTTCAAACCCTACCAATACGGAGTAGCCAGTGGGCCATGGCCGAATGCCTGGAAGCAGAGCACTCATCCAGCACGCGGTTACATCTCCCCAGCCCTCCTGGCTCAGGGCTGAAGAGTTTCCCACTCCCACCCACCCAGGGAGCAAGAGGCCAGAACACGTCCCCCTCTCCAAGCGTCTCCTGCGCTCGCCCCGTCCGCTTGAGCGTGGCCCTTACAAGGCGAGCTGTTGGAGTGATGGAGCTGGCCGGGCTGGCGTGCAACAGGAGGAGAAGGTAGGACAGAGCATCAGCGGCATCCGCTGGCACCGCCAGCCAGTTCCCCAGCTAAGTGGTGGCGGCCTCCGCTCAGCTGCTTCCTCGCGACCTGAAAACGCCCCGGCCAGTACAATCCGGGAGGAGGCGAAGTTGTCATTGCGTTGCCGTGGCAATGGCACGGGCAACCTTTCCAGCTGAACCTTTGGCTTCCTCCCTTCTCTTCTTCGGCACGTCGCCCCACGCCACGCGCCGGGCGCCGTCCACCGTGAGCTGCTAACGAGCAAGCAAAGCCCATGACCTCTGCCACGCGACAGTCCCCATGTACCCAGGGGTCGCGGCTGCCCTTCAGCGGCCGGCTACCTGGCACTTGGTTTATTTTAATAACTAACCAGCATTTCAGCACCACTACCAATGAAAAGCGGACAACTTTGGAAGGAGGGGTGGTCGTCGGGCTGACCCCCAGGAGGGGACACGGTGCCAATTTTATGCAGAGTCTCCTGCAGCAGAATCTGACACCTATGCAAACAAAGGGCTGCAGAAGGAGGAATTAACATAGTGGGGGGGGCGGGTGAGAGCGGCTGGCAGTGTTCTCAGGGGCAGCTTGCGGACAGCCTAGTCCTGTCTGAAATGATGCTCCCTGCCTGGCCTCATGCTGAACGTAGCAGCGTGAGAGCGATTTTATGGGGGAGTCCTGGTATCCCACTCCAATAGGAAGAGGGGGAGGGGGAAGGAAAGGTCAGAAGAGAGAAGAGAGAGAAAAGGAACCAGAGGAAAGAACAATAAACAGTGGGGCTAAATAGCAATTGGGATTCTTTTTTATCTGTGGAATTATTTAAGACCCCAATCCTACTGCTGTTGAAATCAGTGGGAGTTTTTCCATTGATTCCAATGGGAACCCTGCATAGTCATTCTTAACGAGTCCCTTTTCCATCTTAAATGCCTCATGGACTCGACTGTAGGAGTAAATGGGTGACTCCTTAGATGTCGGGCTTTGGTATCAAAATATGGAGGTTTTCCTTTTTTAAAAAAAATATTTTAATTAACACTTTTGTATTAACCTGGAATGCTGTAGGAAACACTCAATTTGCTTTAGTAAGAATCTAATTTAAATAAATGTGTTTAAAAAAATTGCTCGCCAAGCGGTCCTGAGCGGGAGGCTGAACATTCGAGTACCTGTCTATCCATATATCACTCATGCAGGCATCTGTCTGTCTGGCTATCTGTCTGTCTAGCAGACTTGTAGGCATCTATCATTCATGAAGATATCTATCTATCTATCTATCAGTCATTTTGACAACTGTCTATCCATCAATCAATCATGAAGGTATCTGTCTCTCAATCATGTAGACAGCTGTCTATCCCTCTGTCACTCACGTAGGCATTTTTTATAGCTACTATATCATACTAGGCATTGATCCCACACTTTTCCTTGTGGTACTGCATCACCTAAATGACTATTTAAGGTCTGACTATTAACCTATATGGGTACTCACTATGGCAGTGTTTGTCTAAGTTGGCAATTCAATGCTCTGATGATGTCCATTCTCTTTCCCCTCCTATTTCTCTGCAGTTGCGCCCAAGGGCCCCAAAATCATGATGACCCCAATGAGAGCCCGAGTTGGAGACACGGTTCGGATCTTGGTGCATGGCTTTCAGGTCTGCAGGCTTTTTATCCTCATAGCTCAGTAGGGCCCGGTTTCTGTTGCACTGGCAGATGGTAATACGTCTTCCTGTGCAGCGGATTTATGAAGATCGGCAAAGGAGCAGATTGGGGGTGGGGAGAGTGGGTTGGTTTAGTGTAGTTTGACTTTAGGATTTGATTTTTTTTTTTTTCCAGCAGTCAGGCCCTCAACTGAGCCGCTGATTTTGTTTGCAGGTTCTGCAATTGCACGTGCAAAGCAGGGAATTGTGCATACAGGTGGATAACCCTGGCAGTTGGCCTGCAGAGTTCCTTGAGCTGCATGTCCACTCATACTGACTGCACACACAAATAAGGCGTGCAATTCCTCATGGATTTTGCACGCTCAATTACACCCTCAACTCTTGAAATTGGCTCTTTTGTCTCCCAGTTCGAAATTGATTTGTTGTCACTTGGCGTTTTCTCTAATAGAAATCACTTTGCTAAACAAATGCCCACGCGTCTCTACACCTTTGGCCTGGAGTATTTATTCTGTAAATGAATGACTCAGTAATTATGAACCTAGCTTGCGACATAACGGCCCAGAGGTGGATGCTCTCCCTATAGACTAAATATGTGCCTTTTACATCTATGGGATATCTTAACTAGGAAACAAGATGTGTTCTTAACTCCTTTTAGCTAACACAAGGGAAAGTCCTAATGAAGAGAATAGGGTGACCAGATGTCCTGATTTTATAGGGACAGTCCCGATTTTGGGGGCTTTTTCTTATATAGGCACCTGCTACCCCCCATCCCGATTTTTTACACTTGCTATCTGGTCACCCTAGAAGAGAAGGCAGTTTGTAGTTCTAATACATGTTGGCAGGTCGGGGCAATGCCTTGACCTGCTAACACCTACAATAATTACAGTCTGCCTCGCCTTCGCTAGGATTTTAGCTTGTTAGATACCACATGTTCGATGATCCGAGAGAAGAACACAGCTTTTTTTCCTGGAGCAGACAAGCGTTAAGCTCTAGTATTTCGTTATTATGGGACAGATTCTCTATGGCCTGACACCTTGGGCAGCCCCTCTCATTTGTGCAAAGGAGTTGTAAAGTGGCCCCCAAATCTTCCTCTCATGGGTGGTAGCATTTCATACCCACCCGTCCCGTGTTTTGCCCAGACTCAAGATGCAAAGCACCGTAGAACCAGCCGCTGTCTGTGCATCCAGCCTGCTGCCTGTTGAGTTTTTAATCGCGTTCCTTTAACGGTAAATTACTTGTGGAGGATTTGAGATCTGTTTCACGCCTTTGTGTCTGCGCCCGCATGTGTTGTTTTCACAAGGCTAGCCCAGCTGAGCAAGCTAAAACCTAACCATGCCAATTCATGTATTCAGTACAGTGACCATGCCATAGAGCCTTTAAGGGTGCGTCTGCACTGCAATAAAAGACCCGCGGCATGGCCACGGCTGGCCCACGTCAGCTGACTCGGGCTCGCAGGGCTAAAAATTGCAGCGTGGTGGCTCAGCGCCCAGGCTCGGAAACCCCGTGAATGGGGAGGGTCTCCAAGCCTGGGCTCCAGTCTGAGCCCAGATGTCTACACTGCAATGTTTAGCCTCCCCAGCCTGAGCCCCACAAGCCCAAGTCAATTGCCCTGGGTTCTGAGACTCGGTGCTATGGGTTTTTTTTGTTGCAGTGTAGAAATACTCTAAGTGCTGAGCGCTAGCATCTCAGGGGTGACTCGGGGCAATCCATGCTGTCACCTGGAGGATCTGTGAAGTTCTCTGGGATCTTTGAGGTCAGATTATCAATGGTTCCCAAACGTTCCTGGTCCACTTAGCCCCTCCTTAAAAAAATTGTTGTGAGGTGACTGGCTGGTACATCAAGCTCAGATATCATAGAATATCAGGGTTGGAAGGGACCTTAGGCGGTCATCTAGTCCAACCCCCTGCTCAAAGCAGGACCAATCCCCAATTTTTGCCCCAGATCCCTAAATGGCTCCCTCAAGGATTGAGCTCACAACCCTGGGTTTAGCAGGCCAATGCTCAAACTACTGAGCTATCACTCCCCCCGATATCACATGGGATACATGTACCACCATTTGAGAACCCTTGGATTAGAGGATCTAATGGTCCCTTCTGGCCTTAATATCTGACTCCGTGGATCTTTGGGAGGAGGAAAGGTGCTATGTGCAATGCCATTGATTAGCTCCGTGTTAGTGTCAGGGTGTTAGTATCAGAGGTTGCAGTTATGAAAATGACTCTGTTTTATTAAAGTAACCCATATATTTAAAGCCGTTTTCCCCACCTTGGCTGCAGAACGAAGTCTTCCCCGAGCCCTTGTTCACCTGGACCCGTGTTGGGAGCAGGCTCCTGGATGGCAGCGCTGAGCATGATGGGAAGGAGCTGGTCCTGGAAAGAGTGCCAGCGGAGTTAAACGGCTCAATGTACCGCTGCACCGCTCAGAACCCACTGGGGTCCACAGACACCCACACCAGGCTTATAGTGTTCGGTACGGTCTATACCCTTGGGAAGAACCCTCCTCTGGCCCACGTTACTCCAGCTTGTTCACAATGTCCTCACTACCGCTGACCAAATAGAAACTGGCTTTCCCTTTGGCCTGTCCGTGCTGCCTTGTCATTTGCTGTTTGCGCCTCCATGTGTGACTGGCATTTTGATTGTACGGACGTTTGCCAGCAGCACATTTCAGGCCCTTAGCCGAGAATAATCATTAATATTATTTATTTTGCAGCTCAAATAACTAGCCCAGGGTCCCTGTCCTGAAAAATTTATGATCAAGAAATGACATTTGTGGGAGTTGTTTATAATGCATAGGGGACAATAACTGATTATGTTGGTTCTCTGCCAGTTCTGGGCAAAAAATATTAATTTAGGATCAACTGAAAACACATTTTTGGACATTTTTGCAGAGAGGGACAGGGCTTTCTTTTTCATACATTGGGCTGCTGAGAGACCATGAATAGAGAATCAATGTTAGCCATTGTCCTCCCAGCAGTATGGAGACTAGACAGGGTCTAGAAATGAGAAAGAGGCAAAAACTCTTGAGTAAAAAATCTGACCTCAATTCCTCTCTGACCTGCAGTCAGGAGCAGCTAGAGAGATGAGATTTTGTTCCTGCTGATGAAAATCAACAATGAAAGAAAAGCCAAAGAGTCAGAGCTGCCCAAGATCACCCTTTTTAGGGTTTCTCACTTTGCTGGGCACCGATCATTGATTGACCCTTGTTATCGAGAAAGGCAGAGTGCAACAGTGGTGTGAAAGAGACATTAGCTTTCTGTATCCCACGAGATAAATGTGCACTTAAGAGCTCCTTTTGATGTTATCCCATCTGAAATTAGCATCTAATTCTAATTAGTATCTCTGTATATTTTGTTTTAATTAGAAAACCCAAATATTCCAAGAGGAACAGAGGACTCAAATGGTAAGTTTGGATCCTATGCTGCATTTCATCATAAATTACGGCTAATTTCTGTGTTGTCTCTGGGGTGGAAGGATAGAACTGAACACCTCATGTTCTTAGGAGGCCATGCATAGATAAAACTGTGTGCTTAGTCTTATGGCCAAGAATATTCCATGCCCCAAGGAACCAAACATTTTCTGACAGTTTATATTATGATCCGTAGTGTTACTAACCACTAGCAGTCAATAAGTAGCAGGGCAAACTATGCTGACCTATGATGGTTGTTCCTATTTATAAACAAAGAAGTTTGTTTTCACCATCATCACTTGAGCTGGTCAAAAAAAATTTCATCTTAACTTTTTTCCAATGACAAAAAGTAATTTTTGACAGAACGGAAGTTTATATGAAAAACCAAATTCCATTTTGTCAATTACTTATTCAGGTTTTCACTGAAAAAAAACAAGACCCAAAAATTGAGGGCGGGAGGGGGGAATCAATGTTGGAGTTTGTTTCTTGATGAAAAGCCATAAAATTTCTCAAAAAATGAAAATTTTTGCTTTTCATCCAGATTTTTCACCAGGAGGGAAAAAAATCATTCCTGAATCAGCTCTCCTCCATTCTCACTGCAATCTGTGGTATTCCAGCCCCCAGCCTGCCTCTTCTAGCACATCCTTACACTGCTTCCTGACATTTTTTTCGTCAGAAAACGTTGATGCGTCAAAACCAAAACTCTTGGCAGTACAGGTTCGGTTTCAACAAAACTCCTGCTTTGAAAATTTGGGAAGAAAAAGGGTGGGGGTTGAAATTGTCACAATGGGACGTGTTTTGACCTTTTCTAAACAAACAGTTTTGTGTTCCAGTTCAAAACTACTTTTCATTTTGAAATTTTAATTTATAGCAGAAAAATACACCACCACCACCCCCAAAAAAAGGTCAAAACTGAAATGGAACATTTCAAATGATCTAAAGAAGATGCTTTGATTGATCTGACCCGAAAACCGTTTTGGATTTTTGGTTTGGGAACATGTTTAAGATTTTTGACTTTTCATCCCAGTTCAGGATGGGAAATTTTTTGAAAACTCTCATGAGTCGAGAAAAGCATGTCCCGGCCAGCTCTACATGCAGCTCTTTATGCCAGCAGAGAATTTGCCCCAATAAGGGTTGTGCCTAGTTCTGACACTGCTAAATTTGGCTCTGGTAGCCCTGGGGATGGTGCAGGGGATGTTAAAGTATTGGTAGGGATTCTGCATTACCTTACACCCTCCAGTTACTTGGTTTTCCTAGGGCACAGACACCTCCCCTCCCCCAGTGTGTAAACTGCACTGGTTTGGCACATCCAGTGAATGCCAGATCAGTATTCAGCACAAGTTACAGCTGTGTATTTCTTATAACCATTTTGCAACTATCATATTTTAGCATGTCAGCACCTCAGGGCAGGGCTCTGGGCCAGATTCTGATCTTGAACCAGCCACTACGAGAAAGGATGATCTTGTGGTTCAGGAACTGGCCTGGGATTTGGGAGAGCTAGGCTCAGTTCCTGGCTCTATCGCACACTCTGTGTGTGACTTCAAGCAGGTCACTCAGGGCTGGTCTACACTACCTACCGATTCCGCGGGTAGCGATCGATCTTTCAGGGATCGATTTTTCGCATCTAGTGTAGACACAACAAATCGATCCCCGATCGCTCTCCTTTCGACTCTGGTAATCCACCCCGACGAGAGGCGGAAGCGGAGTCGACAGGGGAGCGGCGGCAGTCGATATTGCAGTGTCCTCATGGCGCCGTAAGTCGAGCGAGGTACGTCGACTTCAGCCATGTTATTCACATAGCTGAAGTTGCGTACCTTACATCAACCCCCGCCCCTAGTGTAGACCTGGCCTCAGTGATTCAGTTTCACCATCCCCAAAATGGGGCTACCATTGCTTCCGTTCTCCCACCCTTTGTCTTGGCTATTCAGACTGTAGGCTGTTTGGGGCCGAGAGTGTCTCTTGCTATGTGATTGTAAAGCACAAGGAAACCCTGATCTCAGTTCATACAAGTAATGAACATTAAACTCCATTAGCATTGGTGGGAATCCAGATGAATGTCGCTGAAATCAGTGGCGTTACTCCAGAGTTACAGCAGCATGACTGTGATCAGAATCTGGTCCGTTGGTCTGTAAAGCGCCATGCCTGGTGCTATATAGAGATATATAAACGGTCTCTTAGTTTGCATAGAACTACAGGACACCATTGGTCACCACATCTCTAACCCTAACCCTTCCTTGTTTTGTCTAGGTTCAGTGACCAGCCACAACGGCTTCAGACTAATTCTGATGCTCACCCTAACAGTGATCCTGGAGCTGACGTGAAGGCTTGCCCCTTCCTCCTCCTCCCTTGAACAGCTCCACCCAGCATTTACATCTCCGTCAATTGGTTTTCTTTTCTTTTCTTTTCTTTTTCTAAACTATTTACAGTCTTGTTATCGGTCTCTTTCTGTCTGTGTCTTGGCTTCCTCAGTCGATTTAATTAAAATGAAAAAAATTTCCCCTGGTAAAAGGCAGTGCATATTATTTGCCATTTGCAATCCTTGGCCTAGAGAAAGGCCAATCTGGTCCTTGCATCTCCAAAACAAGGGCCGGTAATTACACACAAAAGCACATACAGGGAATGCATCCAGGCGCATATTTTGCAGATGCAACTCAGGCACTGGTGTTGGCAGAAGTCACCCCATCTAGCCGTACGGAGGCAAAGGATGGGGCTGGAAGCAAGGACAGCTGGGTTCTATCCCTAGCTCTATCACCAATTCTGTGTGACCTTGGACAAGTCGTTTTGGTCAAAATTTTCAGAGGTAGCCCCTGATTTTGGGTTCACACCCCAACTTTCCAGATGTGCTGAGCTCCCATTAATTGCGGTTGGAGTTAAAGATGCTCAGCCCCGATGAAAATCAGACGCCAGGTGTCTTAGGTTATTTACTCAAAAACTGTGGCCACTTTTGAAAACTCGCATCCTTAACCCCTCTGCCTCAGTTTCCCTCACTGCAGCTTGGACCAGATCCACCTGTGCCGTAACCCCACTGCTTTCAGTGGAGTTACACCAGGCGAGATATATTTGGCTAGAAATCAGAATCTGCTTGCCCCCTTAATGCTTGGTCTTTGGGCGCTTGTGAGTAGAGGAGAGAAAACTAATGGTAGCAAAGTGTTTATTTAGTACAAAACAGAGGCCAGTTCTAGGGCCAAGGGCAGATTCTTTTCCCCTCGGTTGCTGAGGGCCCAAGTTTATACATATTCCATGTGCTTTTGTTATTATTCTTTATTACATTTATGATGTTAGCCCCTGCCAAGGGAGAGCTGCATGAGAACCTGTTTTCCTGTTTCATGAACATTTCTATTATATAGAAAAGTGTTCCCAAGGCAGGGTGACAAACCAAAATCCTGAAAATATTTGCAAACCCAAAAGGCCAATTTTGTTGTTGTTTTTTGGTTTTGGTTCTGGGCAATCAAAACATTTTGTTTTCAATTGCAACCATTTGTTTCTATATTTGGATTTGTTTGTTTTGTTTTCTATAATTAGCTTAAGGCTCTCCACAAAACGGCCTTTTGAACCAGAAATCCAGACTTGGTTTAGAAAAACAGCGAAACAAAATATTGACAGTTGAAAAGCTTTGGTTTCAACTTTGTTTTCGGTTTAAAAAAAAAAAAGGTGTCACCCCCTTTCCCACAAACAATTTCAGTTGCAATGAAACAGCTTTTTTTTGTATCAGAACATGCTAACATGATTCTGGAATGTATGAGCAGCAGTGTAGTAAGTAAGCCGTGAGAAGTAATTCTTCTGCTCTACTCCATGCTGATTAGGCCTCGACTGGAGTATTGTGTCCAGTTCTGGGCACGACATTTCAGGAAAGATGTGGACAAATTGGAAAAAGTCTAACGAAGAGCAACAAAAATGATTAAAGGTCTAGAAAACATGACCTATGAGGGACGATTGAAAAAAATTGGGTTTGTTTAGTCTGGAAAAGAGAAGACTGAGAAGGAACATAACAGTTTCAAGTAGAAGTTGTTACAAGGAGGAGAGCGAAAAATGGTGGTTCTTAACCTCTGAAGATAGGACAAGAAGCAATGGGCTTAAATTACAGCAAGGGAGGTTTAGGTTGGACATTAGGAAAAACTTCCTAATTCTCAGGGTGGTTAAGCACTGGAATAAATTGCCTAGGGAGGTTGTGGAATCTCCATCATTGGAGATTTTTAAGAGCAGGTTAGACAAACAGTGGTGGCAGATGACAGAACAAGGAGCAATGGTCTCAGGTTGCAGTGGGGGGGCGGGTCTAGGTTGGATATTAGGAAACACTATTTCACTAGGAGGGTGGTGAAGCACTGGAATGGGTTACCTAGGGAGGTGGTGGAATCTCCATCCTTAGAGGTTTTTAAGACCTGGCTTGACAAAGCCCTGGTTGGGATGATTTAGTTGGTGTTGGTCCTGTTTTGAGCAGGACTAGATGACCTCCTGAGGGCTCTTCCAACCCTAATCTTCTATGAACATCTGTCAGCAACGGTCTAGATAATACTTAGTCTTGCCATGAGTGCAGGGGACTGGACGCGATGACCTCTCGACGTCCCTTCCAGTCCTATGAGTCTATGAAAAACGTTTCATGGGGGAATTCCCACCAGACGTCCCTGACTAAGATCAAGGTCCCAGGGTGCCAGGCAGTGTACACACAGACAGAGACAACCGCTGCCCTAAAGAGCTTACGTGCTAAATAGTCAAGACGGACAAAGAATGGGTGAGCAGAAGTATTATTAGCCCCATTGTAGCTGAGAGGCGAGATTAAGTGGCTTGCCCAAGGTCCATGACATGAATCGTAAGCCCCTGAGTCCCAGCCCAGAGACTTAACCACAAACCTACCCCTTCGCTCAGCTCCTCATCCACTGGAGACAATGGGCGACGTCATGGTTCCAGCACCTTAGCCAGGCCTGAAAGCCGACTTCATGAAACAGCACCTTAGATCCAGGACAGCTGGAGGTAAAGCCCGGGCTGGAGATTAGTGGAGTCTGGCTCCAGCCTTGCACGGCACTGCCAGCAGGCTGGTGCCAACTAAACAGATAAAGGAGCTAACACATGCTTAGCAGCATCATAAAATACAAAGCAGCCTCTCGTCCAAGGGGAGGGGGGGAGGGGAGGAACAACAAAGGTCACTTCCTGAAAACTCATTTTAATAGGCAAACAAAATGCCTTAATTATGCTCCAGCATCATTTATTCATGATGCCTCGTTCGGGTCCATGAAGAAACCCTGCTCGGAAATGAATATTTAATTTCCTTGTTCTGACACCTGCGATTTTTTTCCCCCCCTTGGTTTTGTTTAACTGGGATTTGGTGCTTAATCGCATGGCTGTTTCGGCGCTGGGGGCGGAGTGGGATTTAGTGTTTTCCTCTCGCAGCCTGGTTCGGAGCTAGCAATAACACTGTGCAAACACGCCGCGCTTGGGGAAAAGCAGTGAGGCCTGTAAGATTTTCCCTTGTTCTGCTCAAACACAAACTGAATATTTATTATTGTTGCGGCAACAAACGATGCCTGGCTTTTCGCTCGCCGGATGCAATGAGTTTGGGCCTCTCATGCACCCCGGGGAGGGGGAAATAGCTTTTTGTCCAGCTACAAAGTCCAAGAGCCCCCCCCCCACTCACTGCAGCGCTCATCTTCTATCTCGTAATACGTCGGACTGATCAATGGACAAGCACCCGTTTCCTTCCTGGGGCATTGCCATAAGGCCCCGTGTGAGCACAGCACAGTCATGCTAGACCTCAGTGTGGCAATGCCAAGGGGTGAATCCTCCGTTTCACCTAGTAAATGCTGGAGGCTGCTTAGCTGGCATGCCAAAGACAAGACGCTTATGCCCTGGGGTTGGGTTTATGTTGTTCCCATCCCAAGCCTGGTTTGGAGCAGCCCAGGGACTGCTCTAAACTAGACTGGCTTGAAATAGCCCCTGTTATAACAACAGGGGTAACGAAAGCCCAACATGGAGCCCATGGGGGCTCCCTATTTTGGCCCAGGAGGGGGCCATATAAGGCTGGCTATGCCAGCCGTGGCTCAACCAGGGCATCTCCCACTCCAGGGGAATCCTCGGCAGCCCACGGGTGGTAGCTCTCAGCCCCCTTTCCATTAGTGGTGTGGTAGAAAAGACCTTGGCATGGAGCAGAATCTAACCCCATGTTTACAGATGGCGCCATCGTGCTCCCACCCATCCCCCGCAGCTATGTCTTGCTGGGATTTCCTCACCCTGTAGTGATAAAGTGAAGGGCTCAGAGTCCGGGTGATGGGCTCACTATAACATCCTGACTGGAATGGAATAGACCAAGCGGGACAGCTGAGAGTAATTAGCTGCCTTGTAAAGTTTGTCTGGAATGTAGCCAGCTGAGCAAAGACACCCACTGTTTAGTGTGGTTAGGGCGGTCAAGCAATTAAAAAAATTATTCGCGCTTAATCGTGCGATTAACCGCACTGTTAAACAATAATAGACTACCATTTATTTAAATATTTTTGGATGTTTTCTACATTTTCAAATACATTGATTTCAATTACAACACAGACTACAAAGTGTACAGTGCTCACTTAATAGTTATTTTTATTACAAATATTTGCACTGTAAAAAACAAAAGAAAAAGTATATTTCAAGTCACCTAATACAAGCACTGTAGTGCAATCTCTTTGTAATGAAAGTTGAACTTACAAATGTCGAATGATGCACAAAAAATGCATTCAGAAATAAAACAATGTCAAACTTTAGAACCTACAAGTCCACTCAGTCCTACTTCAGCCAATCGCTCAGATAAAAAAGTTTGGTTACAATTTGCAGGAGATAATGCTGCCCACGACTTGTTGACAATGTCACCTGAAAGTGAGAACAGGCGTTTGCACGGCACTGTCGTAGCCGGCATTGCAAGCTGCACTAAAGAGTCATATGTCCCTTCATGCATCAACCAACGTTCCAGGGGACGTGTGTCCATGCTGATGACGGGTTCTGCTTGATAACAATTCAAAGCAGTGCAGGTGGATGCATATTCATTTTAATCATCTGAGTCAGAAGCCACCAGCAGAAGGTTGATTTTCTTTTTTGGTGGTTCGGGTTCTGTAGTTTCCGCATCGGAATGTTGCTCTTTTAAGACTTCTGAAAGCATGCTCCGCACCTCGTCCCTCTCAGATTTTGGAAGCCACTTCAGATTCTTAAACCTTGGGTTGAGTGCTGTGTCTATCTTTAGCAATCTCACATTGGTACCGTCTTTGTGTTCTGTCAAATCTGCTGTGAAAGTGTTCTTAAAATGAACAACATGTGCTGGGTCATTATCCGAGACAGCTATGACATGTAATATATGGCAGAATGCGGGTAAAACAAAGCAGGGGACATACAATTCTCCCCCAAGGCGTTCAGTCACAAATTTAATTAACACATTATTTTTTTAATGAGCATCATAAGTATGGAAGCATGTCCTCTGGAATGGAGGCCAAAGCATTAAGGGGCACATGAATGTTTAGCATACCTGGCACGTAAATACCTTGCAACGTGGGCTACAAAAGTGCCATGTGAACGCCTGTTCTCACTTTCAGGTGACAGTGTAAATAGGAGCAGTCAGCATTATCTCCCGTAAATCTAAATAAACTTGTTTGTCTTAGTGATTGGCTGAACAAGTAGGCCTGAGTGGAGTTGTAGGCACTATAGTTTTACATTGTTTTGTTTCTGCGTGCAGTTATGTAACAAAAAAAAATCGACGTTTGTAAGCTACGCTTTCACGATAAAGAGATTGCACTACGGTACTTGCATGAGGTGAATTGAAAAATACTATTTCTTTTGTTTATCATTTTTACAGTGCAAATATTTGTAATAAAAATAATAATATAAAGCGAGCACTGTACACTTTGTATTCTGTGTTGTAATAGAAATCAACATATTTGAAAATGTAGCAAAACATCCAAAAATATTTAATAAATTTCAATTGGTATTCTATTGTTTAACAGTGATTCATTGCAGTTAATTTGTTTGAGTTAATCGCGTGAGTAAACTGTGATTAATCGACAGCCCTAATTGTGGTCATTCAAGTCATCTTGGCGAGAAAACCACCGGTGCCAAAAACCACAGGCCCCCACCCTTGTGAGCTAAAAGGGCCTTGTCGTCAGCTGCTTGCACTATAGGGCTTGTGACACACAGTTGGCAGGTGTGTTTCTGCTCAGTAGCAGGTAGGACTGTGCACGTCAGGTCAGCCCTCTGACAGCCCCGCAGGGATGTCCAGCCATCCACTGCATCAGAACCTAAACCATAAAGCCCTCCCGCGGCTCCCCCCGGGAAGAAGGCCACCAGCACCATCCTGCCTGTAACTCAGCAGCGGCTCTGTGCTGGCCCGCTCTTTTGACCCACCCAGCCCAGCTATGGCTGAGTCTGGCCACTTCAGACTGTACAACAGCTCCCCAGCCTCTCGACCCACACAGCCACGGGGTGCCGCACGCATGCTGACCAGATAGCAAGTGTCAAAAATCGGGACAGGAGATGGGGGGTAATAGGTGCCTATGCGAGAAAAAGACCCCAAAATCGGGACTGTCCCTATAAAATGGGGACATCTGGTCACCCTACGCGCCGCCTCGCTGGCTTCAACACCTGCCCCCAGACCAGGCCGTTCAAAATGCTGAAAACGGGTTTAGCAACCGGGCCCAGTGCACTGAGGACATCACCGCCCCGTGAGGGTGCCCATTGGCTACCTCTGCCTTACCCCCTCAGCCACAGACGCCTAGCCCGCCCCTTGAATCCCACACCGTGTTACCCCATGCTGTGTAGCCAGCCTGTTCTCAGGAGGGTGATGCTTGCCTTCGCCCTGCCAATGAGCCCGACCCCACTGGCCCATATCTCCCTCACGCCCCTTGGTGCTTTTCCCCACGCTGCCCCCTCGCCCGTGTGGAAAAAACGCTCAGGCAAACGCTACACGTCCCGGGCCAGCCCCACCCTACTGCTCATTGGCTAGCGAGAGGTTGACGCCGGCCTCCGATCAGCCGGAGATACCAGTCACCATCACCCACTTGCTGCGTTGTCAAACAAGAAAGTCCTGCTGTCGCCCACGCTGCTCCTCCCACTTGGCCCTGTCAAGAGCTGCAAAGCTCCGGCATTGTTCTCCTTAAAACGCTTCTGTGCTGTCATGCCCACAAAATACTGACACCGGTTAGGTACCTGGTGCGCGGCTACCGCTGCCTATCAATATTGTCTCATTGTTTTATTGTACCCAGCCCTCCTCCCCGCCCCGCCTGTATGTAGCTGTTGGCTCGTGTTTTATACTTAGCTTGGAAGCTGCTTGGGGCAGGGACTGGCTTGTTTTTCTGTTTGTACAGCGCCTTGCACAGTGGGGTCTTGGTCCATGGCTGTGGCTCCTAGGTGCTCCTGCCATGCAAATGAATAGCCTCATGGACTTTAAGGTCAGAGGGGCTCATCGTGAGCATCTCATCTAGTGTTTCTCAGACTGGGGATCCTGACCCAAAAGAGGGGGTGCAAGGCTATTGAGGGGGGAACCTGATGGAGGGATACAGAAAGGGCAGAAGAGCCTTTCCAAAAGTGGGGGGGGGGGCAGAGCCCCCGCCCCGCCCCTTTCTGTTGGCCCTACCCCACCCCTTCCCCCCGAAACCCCTCCTTGTCCCCCCAAGACCATGCCCACACCCCTCCTCTTCCCCCCAGAGACCCTGCCCGCAACCAAGCCAGAAGCTGGAGCAGAGGCAGGAGCTGAAAGCAGCCCCCTGCTCATGTCCTCGCTTCCCCCCCCCCGCCAACCCAGACTTCCCGCCCAGGGCAGGTGGAGGGACCCAGGCGCCTCATAGCTGCCCACATGGCTCTTCCCCCGACCCGGCTCTGGCCAGGGGGCGGGGCCTCGGAGCCGCCACCCGACCACAGTAAGAGCTGCACGGGCAGCTGTGGGGAGCCCGGCGCGGAACCTCCACCCGGGCTGGGCGGGGGACACTGGGGGTGGGGACTCGGGCCTCCTGCACTGCGGGCAGGTGGAGGGTCCACCGCGGCTCCCCCCAGCTGCCCGTGCGGGTCTTACCCACTCCACCTCCCTCTGCCCTGGGCGGGGACACGGGGGGAAAGAGGAGGGGGAAGGGTGGGGTCTGCCGTGGTAAAAAGTGGACGGGTCGTAGCCCTCTGGCCCCCCCCCCCGTTCTGGCACCACTGGGGTACAGCCGCCGCCGCTCTCCAGCTGCCCAGCTCTGAAGGCAGCGCTGCCGCCAGCAGTAGCGCAGACGGGAGGGTGGCGTTACCATGAGTACTCACTGCTGTGCAGTAATTTCCTATCACTTTTTTTTTTTGGGGGGGGGGGAGGTCATTACAGCCTGAACTATTTTCAAAGGGGGGGGGGGGGCAAAAAAAGTTTGAGACCTCCCCCCCGCAATGTAATCTGACCTCCTGCATATTGCACGCCCCAGAACCTCCCCCACCCACGCCTGTATAAACAAGAATAAAACCATCGCCGTCGCCTCCTCCCAGTTCTCCCCTCTGACGGGCTGCACACGGAAAACTACAGCTAAGCAGATGGTGAGCTGTGCTCGGTGCTCCTGATTGGCTAAGAACTGCAGACACAGCCTCACTGTGCTAACGTACCCTATTATTTTGGTTCCCCAGCCTCACTCCCCTAACCCCAGCAGACCCACTGGTGCCTCTGCCACCTGTCATGGCTTGTCCTTGAGACTGCGGCCTGAACTGTCATTTACAATGTTTTTTTCAGTGCCTAGTACAATGGAGCCCTAAGCCGGGAGCTGCTACTGCAGCATAAATGTCCCTTAGGTCCCTTTGCAACGCCCAGCCGGCATTACCCCACAACCAGCCAGTTCAGCCCATCCTGCATGAAGCTGGACTTGTCACTAATACGCACGGCACTCAAACGCTCTCCTGTGGCAAGGGAGAGACCCCCCCCCCCCAGATTTAGAGCCACAGGGGCTCCCCCACTAACTGCAGAACAAAGCAACAGCAAAAAAACAAAAGACCAGCAAGAGAAACAAAGTCGCACCAGGCGCATCAGAAAAAAACCACCCCACACCCGGAGCTAACCGGTCTCCCGACATGGACTGTATTTCAGGCAGGGGTATGGACATGAGACTGCTCCTGAGGGGGCTGCTGAATGCTGCTTCAGACCCCCATCGATCATGGGCGCAGAAAGACCCAGCACTAAATCACGCCCCACTGATTGATCCCTTGTGAGCTCTCACACTGCTCAGTGGGCCTCACAATAGTTCATTTGTTACCTTGTGCTGAGGCACCGTGGTATAAAACAGCCTTGCTGGGACAATAGCTCACGGCTTCACAAAGGGCTTTGCCTATGCCTGCCTACCAGGGCCTGCAAGACTTCCTTATTTATTAGCATCCATGGCGCCAGGTTTTGCATTTAAATGCCCTGCCTGTGAAACCGGCTTTCTAAAGGCTGTTGACCTAATTCGTATGGCCTTGGCACGATCCCACGCACAAAGAATGCCAGTGACGGCAGACACCACAAGGTGGCTGTAGGGTGGAGGAGCGCGCTCCGTGCTAGAAAAGACTAGAGCTGGTTGGAAAATCCATCAGGACAGGAAGTCACAACAGTGAAAATGTCTGCGCACCAAAAAGTTTGACCACGAAAGGTCAGAAGGACATGTGGCCGTTTTCAGCGTCGACGAAACATCGATGTGACCCGGAACGGTTTGTTTCCAGGGGGGCATTTTAGCTTCAAGTGACATGGCAAAAGTAAATGCCATGTTGGAAATAGCCAAATGTTTTGGTGACCGATATTTTCCCATGGACAATTCTGATTTTGCCCGAACCGTATTTTCAGATTTAAAAAAAAAAACACACACAATTTTTTGGGCAGAGAATGTTGAACCAGCCCTGGAAAATATCTATTGCTCACTGAGCACCGCCCACACCTGCATCCCAGTGATCGCACATTTTAAACTGACCGTCTTCTACAAGCCCCATTGCCTTTTGTAATCCATGCTAGCACAGAGTGGCTCTTTGTCCCCCTCCAGTGGGGAGATCACATGTAGAGGTTTTTGAGTTTGCAACTGCCTGAAGACTAACAGACCTGGTTCTCTAAGTCAAGCTGCACAGGATAAAGATTTTACATCCAGCTAGGTCCAATCCCCATAGCTGACCCCAGCTAGGGACATTGTTACATTAACCAGGGAGTCTTGCAACAAGCACAGTGATCAGGTCTCTGATCTTAGCCAAAGGGCTGAGAAGAGGCCCTTTAAACTGCAGACAGTCCAAAACTAGAACCTACAATCCCAAGCCCTTCCAAAGTTGGAGGGTGGGGAATTCAAGTTTCAAGCCATAGATCTGAACGTGCCACCATTCACTTCTGGGTCAGATACCAAAGTAGAAGGGGCCTTGGCACCTCTTTTTTTATTGTTTAATCCAGTTGGGATGCAGTCAAAAAATCATTGTCATGAGATCTCAGCCCCAAATGGTACAAGAATTCCACCATTCTGGATCTCCTTTGCTCACTAAACCGCTGCCCTTTGGGCAACAGAATTTTAACAGCTAGTTTGTAGAATCTCTGCACCATTAACTCTGAACTCTGGCCTCACAGTGAACCCCAGCCACACTCACCCCCTAGGGCCTTCACCAGTTTAAACCAGGAGCCTGGAAGCCCTGGCATGCTTGCCTGCACCAGATCTGCAGACACTGGAAGACACAGGGTCCTTAGGAGCCCAGCAAGCTGACAGGATTCCCATGGAAACCTGTGTTTGAGCTGTCAAATCTGCTAAACATTTTGGGTTCGAAGAATTGGCATTTTCTGACAAAACTCTGCTTTGCTGGAAAATTTCCAACCGGTGCTAATTCCCCGAAGACCCAGCAGAGCTGGCAGAATGCTTTAACGGTCCGAGCCAAGGATTCTTCAGCTGTAATCCCGTGTGACCTTAGACAGGTCATTTAACGGCTCCACACCTGACTTTTTCCATCTGCCAAGCAGGGGTGATCATATTGTCCACTGAGTGGGAGTGTGGGGCTTTTGAAAGCCCTGCGCGCTAGTTACCCCTGGCAGAATATGTGGGGACAGGGTGATAGGTATAGAGCAAAGGAATGAAAGGGAGGAGGCAGAAACAGAGAGACAGAAAGAATCGAAGGGGAGGTTTAGTGATTTCAGTGGGGCTGAGCCAATTGACAAAAGCTGAGGATCTGGCTCATTAACTTTCATGAAGCTATTCTGATTTCCACTGCTGGGGAATCTAGTCTATAATGTAATTAAAAATACACACACACACATAGGCCGGATCATGGTAGATCATGGATCTAGCCACTTGGGGATCCAGCTCACAGATCCAACTGACCCTCACCCTCTATCCCGATGGATTTGTTTGTGCAGTTAGACAGTGGAACAAATCTTCATACAAAACACGGCTACAGTATGAGCCAAAGAGACTGCAGCGCGGCTGCTGTGAGCGGCAACGTTTCGCCCCAGTATGGCAGAGCCCTGGCACATTAAGGGGTTCGTTGCCAAGGCAGATGCCTCCTTACGAAGTAGACTTTTGTTTTGCATTTAAGATTTCACTTGCCTCTGCATTATGGGGTCCAGCGCCAGAAACGGACTCATAGACTCATAGACTTTAAGGTCAGAAGGGACCATTATGATCATCTAGTCTGACCTCCTGCACAATGCAGGCCACAGAATCTCACCCACCCACTGCTGGAATAATCCTCTCACCTATGTCTCAGCTATTGAAGTCCTCAAATCATGGTTTAAAGACTTCAAGATGCAGAGAATCCTTCACTAAGTGACCCGTGCCCCATGCTGCAGAGGAAGGCGAAAAACCTCCAGGGCCTCTGCCGATCTACCCTGGAGGAAAATTCCTTCCCGACCCCAAATATGGCGATCAGCTGAACCCTGAGCATGTGGGCAAGACTCACCAGCCAGACACCCAGGAAAAAGTTCTCTGTAGTAACTTCTAACATCCCATCATTGACCATTGGTACTATTTACCACTGATGGCAATTAATTGACCTTTGACTAAGATCATGTTATCCCATCAAACCATCCCCTCCATAAACTTATCTAGCTTAATCTTGAAGCCAGATAGGTCTTTTGCCCCCACTGCTTCCCTTGGAAGGCTGTTCCAGAACTTCACTCCTCTGATGGTTAGAAACCTTCGTCTAATTTCAAGTCTAAACTTCCTGATGGACAGTTTATATCCATTTGTTCTTGTGTCCACATTGGTACTGAGCTGAAATAATTCCTTTCCCTCCCTGGTATTTATCCCTCTGATATATTTAAAGAGAGCAATCATATCTCCCCTCAGCCTTCTTTTGGTGAAGGTAAACAAACCAAGCTCCTTGAGTCTCCTCTGCCCAACCGTGGTCCCTTTTTATAATAAATAGGTTGCCTGGGATGCACCGCTGTTAAAGTATGTCTCTGTCTGTCTGTCTGTCTGTCTGTTGCAAAGGTACCGTTCTGGCTAGCAAACTCCATGGGGATCATTCTATACAGCTAGGGTGGAAAGTTGACAACAAACCCCCAAACTAGAAGTGCCTGGTGTTTAGGGACAGCTCACCCGTTTTTCCCCTGCCTAGTGGCTGAGTCAGACAGTTCTAACGTCCCTTCTCCCCACGACACAACTGTAGTTGCAAGTGACCGGCTGACAACATGATTCCATTGTGTAGATGAGATGTCACATGGCCCTGGCATTTGCCTGGTTTGGGGATGTGGTTCTGTTCTGTCCACACTACAGAACCCAACTATGTCTTAACCGTGCAGAGAAGCAATCATGTAACCGGATTCGGCTGCTGTCATATGTGGAGGGGGACCACAGACAGTGAGAGGAAACGATCGATCAGTGCCAAGCCACTCTGGCACACCCATTTCCTGGCCTTATCCAATGACCCCCTAGGGGAAGGACTGGACTTTCCCCAGCAGGGTCTGTTCTAGCTGGCTGTACAACGGCTGGAGATGCATCCTGTCCAGTACGTTCATAACAGCTTCTCCTGTGCAGCCACTGAACGAGAAAAATTGCAGAGCGCAAGGTTTCCATAAAACCCATCAACCTTCTTACACAAACAGCTGAAACCCAGGCAAGGGGTCCCAGCGCTCCACTCTCCAGCCACCTCATCATGCCCAGGTCCTGCAGGCTGAGTGGTTCCAAAGAGACGGTGCTATGGAGAGCATCCAGTTTCATTCAGAACTGGTCGGTTCCCTTTGATTTGCCACGAACCCATAAACACTCCCTTTCCAAAGCCCTGTCTGCAAATCACTGAGTGGGTTGATCTGGTATTGGGGCTGGGCTGTGGGTTCCCTTTGCACCCCTGGTCCCCAAATTGAAACAGTCATTTAATAACCCCTGATTTAAAAACTGTCCTTCTCTTGAACTCATTCATCGACGGATTCTTGATCCACTAAAATGTACATATATATATATATATACACCTTAGTTGTTCTCCAGGGGCTATTATCTGAGAATAATTTATCCAAGAAATTTGTTATGTTAGAATTACCAATTAGATATGATTATAACTTACATGGCGAACACTGCACTACTGTTGGAAAATGTGAATCCCATTAAAATCAAATTAGCATATGTTAGAGGAAGGGAGCTTTTACTGCACTGCACCGGGAGTTTATTGCAGCGCTCTGCCAACCCAGGGATGAAAAAAGGGCTGCCCGTTTGTCTGTAGCTGATGGGCTAGCACCCACGAGTGGGGGCACAGATGTCAGGCACGTGTGCAGGGCTGGTTTTGAGGTGTGTCCGTGCTCGTGCAATGTGTGGCAGGCGGTTAAGGCTGGCTTTTCTTCGCTTTCCAGGGGGGGGAAAAAGAGACCAAACTAAAGATCCCTTGCTCCTGGAGGAGTTTGTCAACTCTTTGCTGCCAGTGACAAGAGCAAAACTGACTTTGATTTTGGATGAAGACCGAGAATCAAAGTAACGTTTCCATGGGAAAGTGCCCTGTATCTTGTGTAGTCGTGTGTGTCCGGGAAAAGCGCAAATGGCTGCACAAGGCTCAAACAACAAAGAATCTTCCCCCAAGAGAGGGGGGGAGAGAGACAGAGTGTGTGTGTGTGTACCTCCTCAACAACAGTCTGTGCTGAACTGACCACAGAATGGCTACCCCGTCTCTCTGGAATTCACAGATTAATGGTGCCATACACAGAAACAGTGCCCTAAGAGTTCCCGCGCTCTGAATGCCACACGAATTGGCTCCACCATGAGGAATGTGAGCTGCATTCCGAGTCCTGCTCTGATCTTACCTCCCCAGTCCAATGTGAGCTCATTTCCTGCTGTGTCTCTTTGAGGGATTTGGTCAATGCTTCTTCCACTGCAATGCTGCAGACTCTCCCACAAGCCAGTTGATCTCACCCAGCGCATTTCCTTTTCCGAAGGTTGGCCCATGACTCCTACCTGTAACACAAGAAGCAGAGAGGGCTTGTGAATAAGGCGCCGGGCTCAGACTCGTGAGATGGGGTTATATTCCCAGCAGGGCTTCTAACCTGCTTTGTGACCTTAGCCAGTCACTTCACCTCCGATCTCCTTCCCCTTCTCTGTCTGACGTCTATTTACACCAGGGGTCTCAAACACGCAGCCTGCGGGCTGCATGCGGCCCGCGGGGTTATTTCCTGTGGCCAAGCTCCCCGTGCCTCCATGCCTCCCACCTCCCCACGTAATTTCCCGTGGCCGCCAAGCTCCCCTCCCCCACCGTCCCCCCAGCGCATCCTGCCCCCGCTCCTCTGCCTACCTCCAGGTGCTTCCCACCACCAAACAGCCATTTGGCGGCGCTTAGCACTTTCCAGGAGGGAGGGGGGAGGAGTGGGGAGCCGCGCGCTCAGGGGAGGAGGTGGGGCAGGGGCGGGGCCTCATGGAAGGGGTGGAGTGGGGGCGGGGCCAGGGGCAGCAAGTGGGAGGTGTCAGTGATGCGACCCTCGGGCCAATGCACTAGTCCTCATGTGGCCCTCGTGGTCATTTGAGTTTGAGATCCCTGATTTAGACAGTGAGCCCTTCGGGGCATTGATTGTCTCTTACCATATATTTGTGTAGCACCTAACACAATTGGCCCCCAATCTCATCTAGGTGCTACCGAACGAAACTGAAACAATTCTCCTCCATCCATGGTGTTCACGCCTTTCAGAAACTTGTATGGCATACGAGCCATACAACAGGCCTGATCCAAAGTCCAATGACTCTCATGGACCTCACTGAGTTTTGGATCGTGCCCTGAACAGTAGAACTTCACGCCCAAGACTTATAGAACTTCATCAGGGAAAAGTACATATGTGCCATAAAAATTTTATACGGTTCATAAAAAGTCTTGCCGTTTATATTCAAATGATACGTTTAATAGTGTCTAAAACACATTTTAAAATGTTAAAACACTGGCCTCGTTCTCCTGAAATGTAAAAAAAATCCTGGCACAGTAATAAGCTAGGAAATGAAAGGTGTAAGGACACGGACTTTAAATTACAGACTGTGTGACCCAGTTTCTATTATTTTAACTGTACTTGCAGTGAACGTGCAATACTTCTGAGGGAAAGGTTCACTTCTTGTACGCGGAACAGCTGAGGGTGGAAAGATGGGCTAGACAGCATGTAATGAGGTCTGATTTTAGCCCCTTTGGATGTCCCCCCAGAATAAGAGCTATTCAATAAGGTGATAAAACGCACTGAGGATGAGGAATTGGGTCGCTCTGCCAACACAGCAAGTTCAGAATGGAGTGACGGGCATTCTGGGTGAAATCCTGCTGCCATGAAAATCAATGGCAAAACTCCCATTCAGGGCCGGTGCAACCACTAGGCGAACTAGGCGGCCGCCTAGAGCGCCTAATGATTGAGGGCGCCTAAAAGACCGCTCAGGCGAGGAGGTGGAGTGGAGGTGAGCTGGGGCAGGGGGGTGCGGGGAGGGCCACCCGCAGTAACGGGGGGGGGGCACGCAGGGGAACCGCTTCCCGCCCCGGCTCACCTCCACTCCGCCTCCTCTGCTGAGCATGCCGCCCCCGCTCTAATTCTCCTCCAATCGGCGCCGCAAGCCTGGGAGGGGAGGAGAATTAGAGTGGGGACGGCGTGCTCAGCGGAGGCGGCAGAGCGGAGGTGAGCTGGGTCGGGCTCCCCGGGCGGGGTTAGATGCTGCGGGAGGGATTAGCTGCTGCAGAGGGGGGTGCTCCCCGGGCGGGATTAGCTGCAGCGGTGGGAGGTAGCTGCCGCGGGGTGGGGCTGCCCGGGCGGCGGGCTTCCCGGGTCGGGGGGCGGCAGACAGGGTCAGCTGCCCCGGGGGGGGGGGGGCCTCCTCTGGTGGGGGAGACAGGTGGGCGGGGTTAGCTGCTGCCGGGGGGCGGGGGGCAGCAAGTGGGATTACTTGGGCGGGGGGGTGGTGGTGCAAGGTGGAAATTTCGCCTAGGGCGTGAAACTTCCGTGCTCCCATTCGCTTCCATCGTGCCAGGATCTCACCCCATAGGGAGGCAGAGCACAGCTGACTCCACTGAAATTCAGTCTTGAGACCCAGCTCGGAGAGTTTCTCCAATGGGATAAACGCGTCAGCACCTCGCCAGGAGGCGTCCCAAGGCTGGGACAGCGTGCAAGCCCGTGGCGATGGTGTCACAGGGCAGACTCATCATTTTACATCCAAACATGCACCGAACGGAGGACACGAAGCAGGATGGGTGGCGACGCTGTAACGGGGCTAGGGATACAAATCAAGAAAAAAGCAAATACCGGACATTCAATTGCTACTTAATGCCAAAAGTGAGAGGGAGAAAAATCGGCCGGACTATGCTGGGCACCTCTCCAAATCCCTCTGTAGAACACCAGTGGCAAGGAGGGGGAAACAATCAAGTCAGATACATGTTGAACACTCCACACTATTCAGGTCACCTGGCTATAAACCAGGCCTGCACAACTCATAAAGCAGTGAGGGCCATATTACTCCAGAGAAAACAGCCGAGGGCCGAAACTCCTCTCCCGCCGCAAAAGTTGTTGAGCAAAAAAATATATATATATTTTTTTTTTGCTGTACCCCACCCCCGCGGGCCGCACCGTGAGCCTTTATGTTGTGCAGGCCTGCTATAAACGGACGTTGAGGACACAGAGCAGGTACAGCGGGAGGAGTCGGGGAGGAGACGGGGAGTCACTTTAAAAGATTAGCGCGATGTCCTCCGCGGCTTTTAGAAAGGGGCGATTGAATGACCACCTTGAGGCTGGCCCCATTCAGAGGGAAGCAGAGCGGAGCTACTCAAGGACAGAGTCAGACGCAAGGACAAGAGGCCAGGTGCTTCAGACAAGGTAGGGCTTAGGCACTCGAGGAGTTTCAGAGGAGTTGCTAACGTGGGGCTTGAAGCTGCAGACACAACAATGGGAAAAATGGGTTTGGAAAGGAATGAGGCTCCCCACTCACTTCCGAACGGAATTCCAAGGGCCTGATTCTCATTTACGGTAAGCCCCCTTGGCCCTGCCAGAGTGGCGTAAAGGGGCCTTAGCGGAAATGAGAACCCGGCCCAGAGTCTTGGTCTATAAAACCCTGAATGGATTGCAATTCCGAGCGCTTACCCAGTGTGCCTCAGCCCCAGAGCTCAAAGCGCTTGCCAAAGCAGGGCAGCATCACCAGCCCCATTTGACAGATGGGGAAACTGAGGCACAAAGAGGGGAACTGACTTATCCAAGATCATCCAGTAGCAGAGCTAGGAACAGGACCAAGGTCTCCCGGGTGTGAGTCCATGGCCTGCTCCATGGCAGCTGAGGGTCTAGCTGCCTCAGAGACTGCCTGATGCTGTACAATACATGCAATCCACAGGGATATAAAGCCAGAGAGACCCTGGTTTAGATAATCAGACACTGGGGCCTGGTTCCCCACTGTCCTGCACCTTGCATCATCATTTACACCTGTGCAAAGGGGAATGCAAGCCTCCTTTTTACACCCACTTTGCATTGACTTTGCACGGGGTAATGCCTACTCAAGGTGCCAGGCAGCAGGCAATCCACCCCAGAGCTCACCCAGGCTCAGCACCCTTGCTGGAAAGGGTCCGAGTCAGCCAAGGGATAGCTGCATCGAGATCCAATATAAGACACATCTTTTTGAGGTAAGCCTCTCCCCACGAACAGCGACGGTAAACAACCAGACACAAGTCACGTTAAACGTCTCTAGCCTCACACACACCCCTCCCAGTAGAGGGGGTGAACAGAGAGGAAATAGCCCCCCCTTTGGGTTAGGGTCAGTGATCTGTCTTCATTATGGACAGTGCTTCTGTCGGCGCCTTAGAAATGCAGCAGACAGACAGATCCTCTTTAGCTGAACTGGGGCTAGAGGCCTTTCCCGCCACTGCCCTCCGTTATGGAACAATAACGATTCCCTCTACATTTGGTCGACTGTATGTTTCATCAAATGGATTGCACAGAACCCTGCCGCTGTAGCAGTGCATGCTGGGAGCTCCTCTGCTCTTTCACACTGAACAGGTTCAGGCCTGGCTGGGAGACTACCCAGGGAAAAGCCAGGTGCAGATTACCAGAACTACAGGATTTCTTAAAACTCTTATTATAATGGTCGTAGAACATGGAAGTCATGATCTTTGTCCTAGCAAGAGGAGAGGACTGAACTAAGAGCTATCTGGAAATTGTTTGTTTTGGGGGACACCACCATGTTCCCCCCGCCCCCGAGAGAAAACTGTTCTGTTGCAAGGTGCAGGTGAAATTGTACCCAGGACGCCTGGACAGTTACACAAAAGCTTTACAGAGGCCAGCAGTCTGACTGCGTCGTCACGCTTTGCTGGTCTCCGGGCCAGACGTCACTCTCCTAGAGTTGTTTGCGTTTAAAGAACTGCACCAGGAATAATATCAATCACCCTAGCGAATATCACCCACTTCTCGCCTGCCCTGTCTTCTGCACATTCCTCCTTAAGAGCCCACGTCTTCTGTGAATCCTTCCTGCACTGTCTTCACCTGAACCATTGACCCATATTTTGCCTTGGCTCTGTTAGGCTGGAAGCTTAGGGGCTGGGACAATACCTTGTTCTGAACAAACCTCAGCCATTTTGGGTGCGGCATCAAATAATAAGCACTATAACAGCAACGGTTATCGATGGGGGACAGGTAAAGCTTACGAGTTAATTGGGGGGAATATCTCAGAAGAGTAAATCCGTTCTTCCAGCCATCTAGGGTGAAATCCTGGCCCCGCTAAAGTCAGTGACAAAATCCCCATTGACATCAATCTCCCTAAGATACTTATATGGTGCCCATTACCATAGCATATGAACACCCCTTGTGAAGTAGCGCAGGGGTATTATAACTGAGCCCAGGGCTACACTAGGGGAGGGGGGTCGATCTACGATACGCAACTTCAGCTACGGGAATAGCGTAGCTGAAGTCGGCGTATCGTAATCGACTTACCTGACGATGAGGACGGCGGCGAGTCGATCGCTGCAGCTCCCCCGTCGACTCCGCTTCCGCCTTTCGATGCGGTGGATTGCCGGCGCCGACGGGGAGCGCGATCGGGGATCGATTAATCGCGTCTTAACGAGATGCGAAAAATCGATCCCCGATAGATCGATTGCTACCCACCGATCCGGCGGGTAGTGAAGACCTGCCCTGAGGCACAGAGAGGTGAAGGCCCAGGTATTTAAAGGTAGTTCGGTGTTGCTCCATTCAGCGCTGCAAGGCCTATGCGATTTAAATGGCTAAGTACTATTTTCCAAAGTGACTTAAGTACATAGGAGTCTAAATCCCTTTGACTTTAAATGAGACATAGCCTCCTAGGTCATTTAATTGTTGCACTGCCCAGTGGCGCAATGCCTAAATACCTTTAAACGGGCCCAAATGAGTTGCCTCAGATGAGCGAGGAAACCCACGGCAGGGCAGGGAATTGGACGCAGCACACCCAAGTTGGCACCCTGACCCCTGGGCCATCCGTCCCTCACAGTGGGGCTAGATTTCACCCAATGGCTTTACCATCTGTATAAAGCCTGCCTATGGCATCATCTACCTGTGTTACACTGTAGTAATCATCCCTGGGAAATAGCAAAGGACCAACCCTGTCCCGCTGAGGGTATTTCAGCCTTTCTGTCCCTGACTGGAACACATACGCACTGAAGCAAGCATCACAATTCAAAAGCAGTTACATGAAAGTGACCCCCCGATTCAATCCAAGTCAGAGATGGGCGATCTTGGAGCAAGACAGTTCTGCTTTTCTCCAAACCTCCTCGTTTACCTGTCAGCCATGGATTCCCTAAAGTCATTTGATCATTCTGTTAAGACTTTGTTAGCATACACCTTGTTGTGACAGTTTCATACATGAGCTGCCTATCAGGCACAAAAGTGGGTAATTGGTTAAATATATATTTTAAATGAATGAGATCTACCAAAGAAGCCAAGTTGGAGCAAGATCAGTTCAGCCACTTTTGAGTTATCAGCACACAAAATTTCTGATCAGAACAAGTGGGGAAGGATGAAGGGTTTTTTATTTATGCTGGTTTGAGCAAAAGATTTGCACAAAAAAAAATTGCAACCTCCGCCCCCCCCCCCCCAAACAAAAACTCCTGGTTGAGACAAAGCATGGAAAATATCAGCCCCCAAACAATTTGTTTGAGAACCTTAGAAGCAACTGAGAAAGTGTATTGGGAGGCGGAGAGAGCAGGGATGCAGAATGGAAGCTGGAATTCAGCTGTAACTAGAGATTGAGCTACTCATGTAGCAGGCACCTCAAATCTCATCAAATATTTATTGCAGAAGATCCTGCCTTTTGCTGTGTTTGCACAACTGTTTTGTCAATAGAAAGTCGGCTTTGTTTGATCCACAAAGACTGAGAAATATTTGACACGATAAAGATTAATAAAATAATCCGCTGGCTCCCTGTCAATCCGAGTCCCAGACCCCTGATCCAGGAGCAATTCTGAGTCAGAGAGCGGAACAGGATTTGATAAAAGACCACACAGAATTTACAGGCTTCCTGTGGGCTTCGGGTGATTATTCAGGGAGCCCAAAGAACACCACTCAAGTCACAGAGTTTAAGGCCAGAAAGGGACCCCCAGATAAGCTAGTTGGACCTCTGCCTTGGGGTGAACCAGAACCCGAGGGTGCCTGGCAGGATACTCAGGACCCTGCAGAGATCAGCTGAAAATTCAGGAGACTCTTGGAGAGTCCATAGGCCGGGTCCTCAGCTAGTATAAACGGACATCGCTCCATTGCTGGCCATGGTGAGGATCCTGCCTTGTTACGTTCAAGAGCCAGTGGACTCCTTAGGAGACTCTAATGAGGAGTCAAGGACTCTGTGGGATCCAGCAGCCAGCTTGGATAGAACTCAAGGGAACCCCTGGAATGAAGTTAATGCCTGATTGAGTCACAAAGCCAGAGTTTAACCGGCTGGATCCCCTCCCGCAGGAGGAATCTGGCAAGGAGTTAAAAGGCCTTCACAAGGGGAAATGCCACGCGGGCAGGACACATCCCAGCCCAGAGCTGTGCTGTATCAGATGGCTTGGAGCCAGGCTGCCTATCTGCTGAGTTCCATTTTTTAGTTATTATGCAAATATCCCATCCAGGGCTATGCAAAACAAGAGCAGCGCTTCCCCTTGGCTCCTTGGGCTGGGCAGGCTGAGAGGCAGACAGGAGATGGGCAAGGCTCACTTGGGAAAGACACAATTCATTGGGCTTGGAGCGTTTTGTTTTGTTTTAAAAGCAAACAAAACAGGGTGGGGAGTGGGCCAGAGACAAAGCAGAAAGGAGGGGTGGGCAGAGTGCAAGGGGCTGCTTCTGAGACACACGCCTGGCCTATTGAGGCACCTGAGGAAAGAGCTCCACCCTCTGATCCACCAAAAGAAGGGAGAGCTGCATGCCGTCCAGAAAACACAAGGATTGCTCGTGGGAGCTGCCAAACTGTCCCATCAAAAGGGGATTAGGGAAGTTAGTGGTGGAGTGGGGTATAGAGCTACTGTGAACATTATCCAGCCAGGGCCGGCTCTGGCTTTTTTGCCGCCCCAGGCAAAAAAGCCGCCGGCCGCCCCTCTCCCCCGGCCGGGGCACCAGCATGCCCACTCGCCCCCGGCCGGAGGAGCGCTGCAGGGAGGGCGGCAGCGTGCCCCGCTCTCCGCCGGCCCAAGGAGCGCCGCGGGGAGGGCAGCATGCCCACCCACGGCCCCACTCTCCCCCGGCCGGGCGCTGGCGGGGAAGAGCGCCACCCCCCCGCGGCTTGCTGCCCCAGGCATGCACTTGCTGCGCTGGTGCCTGGAGCCGTCCCTGTATCCAGCATTCCAGTGTAGTCATCGAAATGACGATCCCCCTGGTTGAGATCTTAGAATCATAGAATCATAAAAGATTAGGGCTGGAAGAGACCTCAGGAGGTCATCTAGTCCAATCCCCTGCTCAAAGCAGGACCAATCCCCAACTAAATCATCCCAGCCAGGGCTTTGTCAAACCAGGCCTTAAAAACCTCCAGGGCTTTGTCAAACCAGGCCTTAAAAACCTCTAAGGAGGGAGATTCCACCACCTCTCTAGGTAACCCATTCCAGTGCTTCACCACCCTCCTAGTGAAATCATGTTTCCTAATATCCAATCTAGACCTCCCCCACTGCAACATGAGACCATTACTCCTTGTTTTGTCATCTGCCACCACTGAGAACAACCGAGCTCCATCCTCTTTGGAACCCCCTTCAGGTAGTTGAAGGCTGCTATCAAATCCCCCCTCACTCTTCTCTTCTGCAGACTAAATAAGCCCAGTTCCCTCAGCCTCTCCTCATAAGTCATGTGCCCCAGCCCCCTAATCATTTTCATTGCCCTCCGCTGGACTCTCACCAATGTGTCCACATCCTTTCTATAGCGGGGGCCCAAAACTGGACGCAATACTCCAGATGTGGCCTCACCAGTGCAGAATAGAGGGGAATAATCGCTTCCCTTGATCTGCTAGCAATGCTGCTACTAATACAGCCCAATATGCCGTTGGCCTTCTTGGCAACAAGGGCACACTGCTGACTCATATCCAGCTTCTCATCCACTGTAATCCCCAGGTCCTTTTCTGCAGAACTGCTGCTTAGCCAGTCTCCAGCCTATAGCAGTGCCTGGAATTCTTCCATCCTAAGTGCAGGACTCTGCATTTGTCCTTGTTGAACCTCATCAGATTTCTTTTGGCCCAATCCTCCAATTTGTCTAAGTCACTCTGGACCCTATCCCTACCCTCCAGTGTATTTACCTCTCCCCCCAGTTTAATGTCATCTGCGTACTTGCTGAGGGTGCAATCCATCCCATCATCCAGATCATTAATAAAGATGTTGAACAAAACCGGCCCCAGGACCGACCCCTGGGGCACTCCGCTTGATACCGGCTGCCAACTAGACATCGAGCCATTGATCACTATCCATTGAGCCCGACCTTACAGTCCATTCATCCAATCCATACTTTTTTAACTTGCTGGCAAGAATACTGTGGGAGACCGTATCAAAAGTTTTGCTAAAGTCAACGTATATCACGTCCACCACTTTCCCCATATCCACAGATCCAGTTATCTCGCCATAGAAGGCAATCAAGTTGGTCAGGCATGACTTGCCCTTGGTGAATCCATGTTGACTGTTCCTGATCACCTCCCTCTCCTCCAAGTGCTTCAAAATGGTTTCCGTGAGGACCTGCTCCATGATTTTTCCAGGGACTGAGGTGAGGCTGACCGGTCTGTAGCTCCCCGGGTTCTCCTTCTTCCCTGTTTTAAAGACGGGCACCTTGATCTTATCGGTCCATGTGCGATGGGTGACGTGCTCAATGGCAAGCATCAGCAGTGGTGAAAGTGAGGCCAGGGGCTGGGCACAGTCCTCTGCACTGAGGGGGAGCGGCAAGGCCCCTGCACACCCATGTGCAAGGGCACAGGGTGAAGGATGTGGGCAGAGAATGGGCACGTCTAGGAGACATGGGCAGGTGAATTTCAGCCTGCAAACCAGGCATTCCACTACTCCCCCCTCTTAGATCTCATGCCTGCTACCAGGCCGGGGTGCCTTGCAGCCTGCTGAGTCGTGTGAGAGTGGCACTCCCTCTCTTGTTCAGCGCTTCGCACTGTCCATCCAGCCCTCTCCACCTGCCTGGGGAGGAAGGGTCAGCTCCTCGGCAGGTGTGCAAAGACAAGCCACACACAGGCTTACTCCCTTATCGTATCCCTTGGGGGATATTAAACTCCTAGGATTAGCTAGTGTTTGTACAGGGCTTTGAAAAGATAAAGCCCTATGCAAGAGCTAAGCGTTATTAATAATTATTGTTCACCTCAGTCATTCCCTACCACGTTCCACTGCTGACATCCACCAGTGACTGTCAAACCTCAAAGGATGGGATAAACCTTTGCCAGTTCAGATGCTCCTTGAAACCTTTTTGGCCTGTGATTTGGGTCTGGAAATTGCACGAGAACAAGATTTCTCAAGAGATTTACAGTGGCTGGTATTTAAGGGCATGAAGTACCCATCTTCCATGAGTGCCTAAATCCCATGGGCCCCTTGGAAATCCCACTCAGTCAAATTATTAGTCGTATTTATTGATCCTTGACTGCTTCTGGCTGGGCCAGAAACATGACTTTGACATTGCATCTCACAATTAGAGCTGGTGAAGAAATAGAAAAGTAATTTTGTGAAAATGTTCAAAGTGGTTTCCATATTGTAAAGTTTGAAACTGAACAATTTCTTTCCTTTCTCTCCCACCCCGCCTCAAAAAAATGTGACTTTTGGGGAGGGGGGGATTTTGAATTTTTATTCTTCCCCTGCCCCAGCCCACACCCCACCTTTTTTTCCACTGAGTGCCACAAAATGATCAATGTCGATTTGTGGGTCCTTTCCACCCTACTTTTTTCTTTTTGCTAGTCTGTAACCTTTCAAAAACTTTGGAAAAGTTACAGGTTCGCAGAGTCAGTTTCATTTCATTCTTCCTTTGGTCGTATCTTTTTCCATTCATGAATTCTCCAGAAAACAAGCTGCATTTTTCTCCTCCATAGTCACCAAATAGTGTCTGGATAGAATTCTTGGTCTGCCTTGCTCATCTGCATGCAGTTCAGTGTAAGAAGTTCAGGCTGTTTTGATTGGCTACTTTAGTCACGTGGTACTTTATTATTCCTCAGTGGGGTTAGTGTAACGCTTAGAATGACGGTTCCAGTGTAAATACTAGAGAATTTAATTTGCTTGCCGCGGATCTCCTGGTACTGAACCACCAAACCAGCTAGTGCTTTCTTACCCATTGTACAAAACGGAGCTCAGAGGCATCCCTGTCATTCCTTTAGCAGGACTGTTGCTACCTCAACCCCGTCCTCCAGCGAATTCACTCCTCCTAACAGCGTTGTCGTTCCAGTCAGTATTTAGTGGCAGGAGGTTTCATGGAACCCAGGAGCCCTGATTCCTAAGCACCCGCAACCATCCTGCTCTAACCACTAGACCCCACATACCCCTCCCACATCCAGGAATAGAACCCAGGAGTTCCGACTCCCACTTCCCCTCTCCCATACACATCCTCTGGGCATGCTTCATACCCAGAGTAAGAGGCAATCTTTGCCCCCAGAAGCAGATGACGTGAGCATTCATATCCCCATTTCGCAGATGGGGCAACAGAGGCAGAAAGAGAACGTTGCCTGAGATCACATCAATCCTTGACAGAGCCAGGAATTGAGGCCAGGCTCCAAACTGAACGGCAAGGCCATCCTTCCTCATTTCACCGTTTGCGCCTTCTCTTGTTCACACCAGGCCAAGGGTGAGACCAGACCTGCTCTCTCAGCAAGTTGGCTATTTCTCGCCCTTTTTGCTGGATTAACGTTGCACCAACCCATTGCCGGAGTCACGCTCCGGGGGTTCATCTAAATATGATTAAACAACCATTAGCCCACTCGCTAGGAAAATGGAGATTTACAGACTCCCAGACCTCCATTTAAATGCAAATGTGACGTTTTAGCCTGGAACCATGGAAATGAAGCGCATTAAAGACGCAGTGGCACCGGCACCGTCTCCGCTTCACTGAGGCAACCTCAGAGATGGAGTTTAATCGCGCCATCTAAGTCATGAAGTGATGTGACATACGGATCTGCTGGGGAGGCTGGGCTGCCAGAGGAGGACTGATAAGTTGGTTGGTGCAAAAATCTATCTCTGGGTCTCAAATCCACCCCCTTTGCTGATGGAGATGTGTGTCTGGGAAAGGTAACCTTTTCCCGGATGTGAGGCTGGGCTAGAAAGTCCATTGCTCTGAATGGGAGGTATGTGAAGCCACATGACGGTGCTGACCCACCCTGGTACTGCATGCCAGGAAGCACTCAGAAGATGGCAAAGGATGTGCCAAGGTTGGGTGCTGAAGGCGGGGAGGCCACCTGCTTTTATGCAGTTCTACCAGGCTGGATGTCAGCTGGGAGGAGATTCTTCCCTCCGGCGGGGTTTGCAGGCTACTGCAGCGGAGGATGCACCCAGCATCTGACCAGGAATCCAGTTGTCATGTGGCGATTTCCACGCAAGGCTCCTGTGAATACATGGGCCAGTCCTGTTCTCTCTCCTCCACAAGGCAGGGAGAGAGGCACTTGGTTTCTCACCACGATGCCCGTTCGCCTCGTTCCACCCCAGCCAGGCTCTCACTAACCAAAGCCAAGATGGCTTAAAAGCGGTTTCTTTTCCACACACACACACACACACACACACACACACACCGGCACTCTCTGTGCCCCCAGCCAGCAGAGAGCGTGGCGTGCCAGCCGTTGCATATGCTCTTGGCTCGAGACTGGCAGTCTAAAGCTATTCGTAGCTAGGCATCTCTGTGCACTCACAGGCAATACATTGCAATCAAGCCTGGAAAATGCCCCCCTCTTAGAAAGGGGCAATGCCAATTTAGAAGGTGGCTATTGGATATTGGCCTACAGTGAATTCCAAGAACTGTTCCCTTAAATCAACTTCCTTTCTTCAGCGAGGCCTCCTGCGATACAGACCTGCAGCGCTCCCCTCACGCACGAGGACGGGATAAGCCCGTGGTTTGGGTCAGCCACATCCACAGAACAAGCGACTCCGGAGCCAGCCCCGCATCAGCCAAGCTCTCGAGTGGAGAGGAAGCTCGCTCCCCCGGGTTCGCCTCTCAGGCCCTGTCCGCTCATGGAAACAGCACCAGTTTAGCGGAGCGGGTGCTGACTGGAAGTGCAGACCGGGGCCTAGCACATCCTCAGCCTGTCTTGGTGGAATGAATGAATGAATTGCTAACAGCTGGCCCAGCCCTGCCCCGGGGAAATCCCTGCACTGGAGGTAAGCAACATCACTCCTTCCTCTAAGCAGAGAGAGAGGGTTAACCCCTTCATTGCTAACCTCTGTTCAGTATCTCTAGCACCTACCTCACGTGTGGCCAGTGGCACTGATATCACGCATCTTGTTACCTGTCATTGTGTGTACCTAGGATACGCATAGGCGCTGACTCCGTGGGTGCTCTGGGGCTGGAGCACCCACGGGGGAAAATTGGTGAGTGCTCAGCACCCACCAGCAGCTCCCCACCGGCCCCCACGCCCAGCTTGCCTCCACTTCCCGAGGCGCTGCGGCTCCACTTTTCCTCCCTCCCAGGCTTGCCGTGCGCCAAACAGCTGGTGCGCAGCAAGCCTGGGAGGGAGGAAAAGCAGAGCGGCGGTGCCGTGGGAGGTGGAGGCGGAGCAGAGGTGAGCTGGGGATGGGGGCCGGCGGAGGCTCTGCTGCTTCTCCCCCCTCCCTCCCAGGCTTACAAGCCGGGGTGGTGGTGGAGGGGAAATGCAGCATACCCGGGGGAGGAGGCGGGGGTGGGGATTTGGGGAAGGGGTGGAATGGGGGCGGGGGCACGAGCACCCACTGGCGCCGACTAAAGTCGGCGCCTATGAGGATACGTGTGACACCCACTGTCCAGCCAGGCAGCAGACAACTGATTTGCCTGTCCTGGTGAGGCAGAATGATCCCGGAAGAAGCCAAAGTGATCACGTGGCTTGATCTTCAGCACTAAACATCTTCATTCCCTTACAGAACAAATTAAGGAAAGCAGTGCAGAGTCCAGCGGGACTCGGGAGGGTGAACCTCTGGCCAGCCACAGAGCGGTGGGGACTGGATTTCTTTCCCTCTGCACCTTGACTTGGATCCTGGGAGCCGTAACCCTGACTTGATTTGCATGGCAGGCTTTGACCTCCCTGTGAAAGGAATTCAGGGAGGATCGGAAAAGGAAAGGGAGACCCAAAAAAGTGAGTGAACAAGGAAGGAAGATATAGGAAGGGAGAGACAGATGCGCTAGCTGCAAATCATAAATCAGTTTCCCAACAACCATCCTTTGTTCTCCCCACCCGTCCAACTTTCGGTGGGTAATTACAAAGGACATCAATTAAAGCACCATGGTTCCCCCCTCCCCCTTTGTTTGAAGACCTGGTGGTGAATAATGCAGGAGGCTGCAGGGGTAAGGAGCTGCTCAGATTGTTTCATTATTGATGAGCGATGACAGATCCTCCGCTGACAATCTGCCTAAGAGAGATGATTAGCTTGTAAAAAATTAATCGCGGCTCTCCTGGAGGATGAAAACCCCAAGGAGCGGCATTATCAATGTTCCCTAATTTCAGGGAACTTTGAAAAGGCTTTAGAGAAACTCCGAGGAGACAATTAAGTTCAATTAGCATCTCAAGCACTGAGATGTCCCTGCCGTTAGGAGACGGAGGGGCGCAGGATGCCCGCCGAGGCACCGATCCAGAGAAGGACAAGCCTGGGCCAAATGGATCCTCTCTCCAGAGGCTGCCTTGCAGGGGAAGCAGCATCCCCACTTCTTTGTCACTTGCAGCTCAATTCCAAGTCCTTCCTACTCCCACAAGCAATAGGAGGGGAGGAGAACGGTCAGACACCCAGAGGCAAAAACCGCCTGCCATCAGATGCAGGGATCTGCCTAACAGGGCCTGCCTGAGGGGAACAGTTATCTGCAGGGCTGCTCTATTCGCACGGCCCATGGGACAGGCCCAGCCAATGGGTGCCCACAGGGCCCAAGGGAACGGGCATTTCCACTAGATGCTGGGGAACACCATATGGAGTGAGGCACCCAACTCCCAGTGACTTTCCATTGGGGTGTGGGGGCCTAATTCCTTTAAGCCCTTCCAAGAATCTCGCCCTTCACTCTTTAGCTCCCATGGGGTCCAGTGTTCTCCATCCTGCTGAAACCTGTTTCCTTCATGGACTGGTCTGTAGCTCAGCCTGTCTTTACTCCTCCCCCCAGGTCTCCTTCTTCAAGGGAAAGACATTCCCACCCAGAACCCACCGATATTAGGGTGAGAAAGGGCCTCTTGGCTCATCGAGTCTGCCCGCTTCGGAACAGCCTCGGTAGATTCCTGGGGGATCCCAGGGGGTGGACCCTGCATTTCTATCTGCCTCTCCCCTGGCTATGGCGTGCAGGGGTCACTCCGGGGGGCCAGATCGTGCCTCTTGGCACAGCCCTGAGCAAGGGGTAGTGGGTAAGCTCCACTACGCCAGTGATAAGCCCAGGAAGCGCTGAGCCACAGCGACGGGCCTCTCGATCACATCCCCCGCCCACCCCTGGCTTCCTCCTAGGGAGCCAGCATTGTCCGCTGGCCCATCCCTACCCGCCCCTCCGCCCCAGCCATACTGCATGAGCTCAGCAACTCTATGCTGTGAGTGGAGGCCCTGGAGCCAAGCTTCCGCCTCTTCCCCACCCACCTCTTGCTCCAGGGAGGGGGTACACTGCAAACAGCCTGGCCTTGGCCTGGCCAGGGTCCAGCCTAGGGGCTTAAGGGGCATTCGGACTCCCTCTTGCCCCTTTGCACAGAGTGGAGTTCAAATCACCGCCTAGCCCCGGGGTGGCCAACCGGTGGCTCCGGAGCCGCATGCGGCTCTTCAGAGGTTAATATGCGGCTCCTTGTACAGGCACCGACTCCGGGGCTGGAGCTACAGGCGCCAACTTTCCAATGTGCCGGGGGGGGGGGGGGGGGGGCTCACTGCTCAACCCCCGGCTCTGCTACAGGCCCTGCCCCCACTCCACCCCTTTCTGCCCCCTCCCCTGAGCCTGCCATGCCCTCACTCCTCCCGCCCCCCACCCTCACCCTCCTGCACGCCAAGAAACAGCTGATCGGGAGGTGCGGGGAGGGAGGGGGAGGCGCTGATTGGCAGGGCTGCCGGTGGGTGGGAGGTGCTGGGAGCGGGGTCGGGAGCTGATGGGGGGCTGCTGCCGTATTACTGTGGCTCTTTGGCAATGTACATTGGGAAATTCTGGCTCCTTCTCAGGCTGGCCACCCCTGACCTGGCCCTTCGTTTTATCCCACTCCTACCGGTGACACTTGCACTCACCCTCTCCTTGCTTTTGATGGAAGTCTTGCAAGTCCTTATAGACCATCCACAGTGTGACCTATAGAGCAGATATTTTATTTTATATTCTTTTCTTGGAATCCCCAAACTCTTCCCAATCCTCCCTGCCCCCGCCCTCCCCCCGCCCACAGAAAAATCACTTCCCCTACCATTGAAATGCAGCCACCTCTGGGGTCGGATGCAGCAGCTGTCTAACAACTCACAGAAACATCAGGCAACAGTTTAGAGTAAGCAGGAAGGACGAGATCCTTTCTGTGTAGGTCATGTTGTCTGCACCTGCTTTGCTGGATTCTCTCCAATTCAGCGATATGTTTTATTTATGTCACAGAAGCCCATACTTGAGATGAGGGCTCAACACAGCAAGGGGAAAAAAAGTCTCCTCTTTCTCTACTGTGCATCCAAAACATAAGATAGCTAGGGCAGCAGGTGTGCTCTGATCACTGCTTATCATATTTCCCTCCCTTACCTTGTGTGCTCCCCACTGTCTGTTTGTTGGAGCCACCTGTTGTCTCTTGCATTAATCATAGCTAATAAGCTCTTTGTGGCAGGAAAACCTCGTTTTGCTCTATGGATATACAGCACCTAACACATTGGGACTCCAGTCCCTGATTGGTTCCTCTAAGCTCTACCACAACACCAGCAATACGTAATAGGCTCGCTTTGGAGTCACTGGAAGTCTTTCCGGGAGCTGGATCGAGCCCATGGAGAGATTGCTCTTGGATTATGACATCCTTTAGGGTTTGCCAGAGATCATATATTGTACCTCACTGTCTTTCACCCCCTCTGACCCTTTCTAGTTGCATAAAATGCACACAGAAAGAGGACATGAATAACCACTCTAATCCTTGGCATATACCCAGATAATAATTCCAAGGTGCAACGGAGAGCTCACGGTCAGATCTTTTGGAACATGGTTCTCCATCCTTCTCCCCGCCCCCTTCTTTCACTAGTGTAGGTGGAGAGACATCACTCAAGGACATGAGGGCATGTTGCGGAACTGCAGCCGCATGCGAAAATGATTAGCGGTTCTCCTAACAGGCTCAGTTGTTTCTCCATAGCATATTCCCCAAGCCAACCAAAGCCAGGCAGGGGATTCTGGGAATGATGCCAGTCTTTGAATAGGGAATTGGTAACGCCCATCCAGTGAAGAGATGACACTGAGATTCTCTAGTGTGTTCAATGCACAAGCCACCTCAGAATATTCAGGGATGGGACAAAAGGAAGTATGTCTTCACACAACGCACAGTCAGCCTGTGGAACTCTTTGCCAGAGGATGTTGTGAAGGCCAAGACTACAACAGGGTTCAAAAAAGAACTAGATACATTCATGGAGGATAGATCCATCAATGAGTATTGGCCAGGATGGGCAGGGATGGTTTCCCTAGCCTCTGTTTGCCAGAAGCTGGGAATGGATGACAGAGGATGGATCACTGTATGATTACCTGTTCTGTTCATTCCCTCTGGGGCACCTGGCATTGGCCACTGTCAGAAGACAGGACACTGGGCTGGATGGACCGTTGGTCTGACCCCGTATGGCTGTTCTTATGTTTCATGGCTGTTATATTCATCATCCTGCCATTCCATCTTCTCCTGCTGGGAGATGGCTTCTTCTTGCTGCGTTCAGTTCTCCTGTGGATGATCCCATTCACCGGTTTCCATTAAAGCTCTTTCTCCATCATAGAATCATAGAATCTCAGGGTTGGAAGGGACCTCAGGAGGTCATCTAGTCCAACCCCCTGCTCAAAGCAGGACCAAACCCAATTAGATCATCCCAGCCAGGGCTTTGTCAAGCCTGACCTTAAAAACCTCTAAGGAAGGAGATTCCACCACCTCCCTAGGTAACCCATTCCAGTGCTTCACCACCCTACTAGTGAAAAAGTTTTTCCTAATATCCAACCTAAACCTCCCCCTCTGCAACTTGAGACCATTACTCCTTGTTCTGGGTATAGAGCTGGAAGCTGTTAACTCCCAAGGCCTAACCCCAGCTCTGCCACTGACTCACTGCATAGCCTTGGGCAAGTCGCTACCACTCTGTCCCCGTTTCCCTAGCTGTAAAATCACTGGAGATGGCCCCAAATGGTGCAGTTCAGATCTGGAAGCAAAGCCAGGTGGAGGAGAGTCAGCTCCAGGGGCGGTCTCTAATAACACCTACAGTAATAAGAGTTATTGGCCTATTTTGCAGGGGGTGAGGAGCACCCACATTTTGAAGAGAGCATTGCATGATACGAAGCCCCAAGTACTAAGTATTGTTATCATAGTGCAGCTTTCCTCCAGTTACCGACTGAGTGACCCTGGAAGACTCATGCGCCCCTCAGGCTGGCTTTTCGCAGTCTGCTGCTCACTGAGTGCCCCTTTCAAGGGAAGGGTGCTGCTTCCTTATATTGCTGCCCTTAGAAACCCCAGAATGCCCTTGGACTAAGTCCTCCTGACCCCTCCCAGGTGCAGCTGTCAGGCTTAACACCAAACCTAGGCTTTTGGAGAACCCCTGTTCACACAGGGGTGAATGCCGAGATCCTTACTTAGTTTTCACTCTCACTGAGCGTTTGCCCGATTACGGGCAGTAAAAATGGTGTAAGAAATTCAGGGTCCGGCCCACAGGCAGGAAAAGGACACGCCACAAGTATCCACTAATGTTGAGTGGCTTGGTATGGGGGTCCCTGATTTGACGCAGGAGGCCTGATTTTCCGAGGTGCTGAGCACCCATTGATTGACCAACTGGGGCTACGGGCGCTCGGGGTGGGAATCAGCCCCCCCCCCGCCCCCGAACAGAGCCCCTCAAAATCAGTGGAGACTTTTGCAATTGCCGGCTTTAGTGCCTTGGGGAAGGTTTTGTCCCACCTCAGTCGTGACTTGTTGCAGCCCCTCTGCTAGGGTGACCAGACGGCAAGTAAGAAAAATCGGGACAGGGTGGGGGGTAATAGGAGCCTATATAGGAAAAAGACCCAAAAATCGGGACTGTCCCTATAAAATCGGGACATCTGGTCACCCTACGCTATTCCAGTCCTGAGCCCCAGTGTAGCTCTGCTGATACACCTCGATCCCTCCCAGCAACATTCCCTGCTGCTCTGTTCCTCCCCCGCATCTCAGCCCTGCCAATGCACCTCGCTCCTGTTGTACAAGAGCTAATCGCCCTGCTCTGAATTGTACCAAGCAGTGCTGTGATTTCGTGATAGGGGCCTTTGTTCTCTGGGTCTCTTGCTTTTCTTTCTCTCTCCACCATGTAATTACCAAGCCCAGTTAATGCCTGACTGAGTTCAGGGGGCCACTAACAATTTTATGCATAATTCATGGTTCTCGAATCACGAGTGCTCGGCGCCTTCTAGTCAGGTCTATGTGCAGATTAAAAAACAGGATCGCAAGCTAGGAAAATACGCAGGGGTTGTGTCTGTCAACTGGTGGCCAGGCCCTCCAGGCAGGCAGCCAATTAGCAGAGTCCCAAAACACGTGTTGGGACTTGATGTGTGTGCAAACATGACACTGACCATAGCTCATAGCAGGACCCCCGTGCTCTGGAGGCAGCAATGCTCCTCATTAGTCTCCTGTCTGCCAAGCCATTAGGAGCTGCCTTAAGAAAAGGGGCCGAGCTGCTGAGCTCCCAGGGTTCAAGGGAGTTTAGATCCAGTGGCTGGTTGTGAATCCACCTCCTAGGGATGGAGACTTGAGCCACAAAGTGTGGATTCAGCGCTGAATGGGGACCGATTGTTCCAACCTCAGCTCATCCCCAACTTTTTCCATCTGGAATTCCTTTTCACGTACATCATCTGCACCCTCTTAGCCCTCCTCTCACTCCAGTCTTCCTGCCACCACCAGCCATGCCATCGCCTCTTCTTAGAACAGTCCCTTGCCCGTCCCATAGGCCCGACCACCCACCTTGCCTCTGCCCAGGCCTTCCTTGTAACACATTTCCCGCAGGAAAACACGGTCTCCGCTAACTCCTCACACGTCCTCCAAATCAACTCACACTTGTGCCTCTGTGTCTGATTTAGAAATGGGCACGAGCCAGCATTTAGAGCCAGATTCATAGCCCTCCTGCCCTCCTATTGGTGGTCCCACCATTACATTGCTAAGTGCCATCTGAAAAGTTTGGATCAGGATGGGAGAGTCTTATATGACCTCGCCAGTGTAGCATCTGAGCACCTCCTAATCTTTAACACATGTGTGAGGGGTTGGGGTCACAGAGACCTGCTTGGTGCTGCCACCTGGTGTGCCAAGGCTACTTCTGCCCCTGCTTCCAGGCCTTTTCCAGCTTGGGACTCCCGAATCCTGTCTGTTTTGAGCCAGATTCCACTGATCTGCTGCAAACACAGACCTAGGTCCGAACCAAGTCCACTCACCACTGTAAGGCTCCTGGAAGCGCTCTTGCCTTTGACACCCAGGTGTCCAACTCCAAGGAGGTTCAAACCCTTAATAAATCCGTTTTACCCCGTGTAAAGCTTATACAGGGTAAGCTCATAAATAGTTCGCCTTCTATTTCAAAGATAGAAAGATATGCACAGCTGTTTGCCTTCCCCAGGTAACAACTCATACTCCAGGAAACTTAATAAGTAAAAAGTGATTTTAATAAGTACAGAAAATAGGATTTAAGTGATTCCAAGTAGTGACAGACAGAACAAAGTGAATTACTAAGTAAAATAAAACAAAACACGCAGGTCTATGTCTAATCACCCTGTGTACAGATAAAAACCTCACTAGGTCCAGTAAACAGGCTATCTTCCTTCTAGCCTGGGTCCAGCAATCACTCACCCCCCTAATGTCTTTGTCCTTTGTTCAGTCTCTTTCAGGTGTCCTTGGGGGGGTGGAGAGCTTCTTTCTTTAACCAGCTGAAGACAAAATGGAGGGGTTTCCCAGGGGTTTAAATAGACTTTCTCCTCTGGGTGAACACCCCTCCCTCTCCCTGTGTAGCATCCAGTTACCAAATGGAGTTGGGGTCACATGGACAAGTCACCTGTCCATGCACCACTCAGTTCCTTCTCAGTCCAGCCACATTCCTGGCAAAGTTTGGATGTGGATTGGTGTCGGCAAGTTCTATTGTCTGTTAAGTGTTTCTTGATTGGGCACTTAACCTGCACATTCCTTTCTCAAGAAATACAACCAATATTCATAACTTCAACTACAGCAATGATACATGCATATAAACGGGAGGAATAAATTCAGTAGGTCATAACTTTCACAGAGATATGTTACATGGCCCATGTAGCATAAAACATAGTCCAGTTACACATATACATTTATAAGCCTCTCCCCATAAAGCTTTATGGGGTACACCGTCACAACATGTATCCTCACCACACCCCGTCAGGTATGGATGCACTATTGTTGCCATGTTACCCATGGGGAACTGAAGCACAGAGAGAGAAACTGAGTGACTTGCTAAAAGTCAGATAGGAAGTCTGTGGCACAGCAGGCAATTAAATCCAGGTTTTCCAAGTCCTAGGTTGGCATCCTAACCTCGGGACCATCCACCCGTCCTCTCACTTGAATTCTGTTTGTGATGTTGCCACAGAAGCACTGCAAGTCTGTCGTCTCTCTCTCACTTTGCCGCCTGTAGAATGGGGATAAGGATTCTTCCCCTCCTTTGCAACGTGCTTTGAGATCCACAGAGGGGAAGTGCTAAATATCAACACTATCCAAGTCGGCATCCAGCAGGATCAGAGTCTTTATCTGCTGACCTCCAACAATGGTCCGCCATCTGCAATCCCGTCCTTAGGAGGGGCTAGCTGTCTCCAGAGGCACACAGATGCCCAGTTTGGGGGAAGGGAAGTCATTGAAAAGGGAAAATTGAAGATGTGATTTAAAAAAAAATCTCCGTTTTCATGGCTGAGCTGCTGCCGTCCTCTCCCACTGCTTTGCATCTCCCCACACGCGCCTTCATCAGAGAGCCGCTATCTTCTCAGCAACCACTTACCCGGCAGTTCACGTCATCCACGCCCGCCATCAACACGAGCCACTGTTTCTCAATTTCTTCTTCACTTCCTGGAACCCTTGTCAGCAAAAGCCTGGCTAATCCCATCCAGCACTTCAAAGCCACAGCCCCCCACATCAAGAGACTTGATATGTGCTCCCATGAAAAGCAGCTCTCGGGCCTTTGATGTCACTCCCTCTTTCAAGCTGAAGCACAGCCTGAACTTTTAATGCAAAAAAAGAGACTTCTTCCATCTTAGCTGGAAGGGTTTCTTTTCTCCTTGCATGGTGAACTTAGCCCTTCTTTTACTTCAATAGCGGAAGACCTGCTCTCTTACAGGTGTGGGCTGGGTAGATGACAGGATGCTAGATGGCTGGGTAAGAGCTAACGCCGGAGCTCAGGAGAGATTACAGAGGATGCCGAGTTGTCTTGCTTCTGATAAGGACAATGACTGGGCAGCTTCAAAGACAGGAGCCATTCTCTCTATTAGGGAGGCTGAGTTATTCTCTTGTGTTGCGCGGCCCAATTACTTTACTGGCACTGAACTTTTGCAAGATGGTGGAACCCGCTCAGCCTTTCCGCTTACAGCGTGTACATGGGAGTCGTGTCAAAGAGCGCACAGCGCCTTGGAAAAGGCCCTGTCGCATCTATGCACTGAAACTATTTAACACTAGGAATACGGCAAGAGACACCTGCTTTGAGATGTTCCGGCGTTTTTGCTACCAGGCCCAAATGGCAGGGGGAAGCACAGAAAAAGCATGAACATTTCAACTAGCAAGGAGGGGAACATTATCGAGAGAGAGAATTGAAAGGCCCAAAGGCACCCAGCGTGCATTGGCTTTTGGGGGGGTTTAGCCCTTTGTGCCTTTGAAAATTCCCCCGCTCCTCATGTTTGAACCTCTTCACATTACTGATGAAGGGTTGGGTTTTGGGAGACATTGAGACGCTCAGGGGGACACACTGTGGCCATTAAGAGAGCCCAAGTTTTAGGTCTTGCTGCCTAGGGATCCATTTTCATAATTGGGTGCCCAAACTGGGCCCCTAACACAGAAGTTTGGGGGCATCTCGATGCCGATTTAGGCACCCAACTGCAGAATTAGGTGCCCTGACTTGGGTGCTATTGTTTGATAGCTGAGCCCTGCGGTGTTTACATTCAAGCACCTAGGCAGCTGCTTGGCGGGAAATAGGGTGTGTGTGAGAGAAACAGAAATTGGATTTGTCAGGCTTCGGGAAAAGCTATGGAGCGCCTATAAGGCATCCACAATAGGTGAACCCCAAAGAGTTCGGTTCTGCTAAGTACCCCAAAGTTGGGCTGCATCTCCAAACCTTAGTAGAATTACCCTTGAACTGGCAAAGACAGGCTGGAAATCCTCTTGAGTGCAGGAGTTTTCCCAAGATCTTGAGTATTTCCTGTTTCCAGGAGAGCTGAATTTACCATGAAAACAGATTTTCTTAGGACATCATGGCTCTCTCTCCCACACCACCTCCAGATTCAGCACATGAGTGGGAAATTATGGGGAGAAAGCTAGTCCAACTTTTTCAAACCCCAGGAAACTTTTCAGCCCTTTCTACCTGCGCCCTTAGGGGTCACTTAAGCAAACTCTTCTCTGCAGCCATAAAGACTAGAAATGTTCTCTTTTAAATAAAAGCTGAACTTCTCAGGCAATTACCTGACTCCAATAGCTAGGGCTTTAAGAAAAATACCAAATAGAAGTCAGACTCCCGTTAAATTGGGAGATTCGGCTACACTCTCATTCTTCTTTGGGATTTATTACACCGGAGATAAAAATGCACAGGTGTTTAGAAACAGCTAGGTTAACTGATTCCCAGTTGCTTGCTTCCTTATTTACAAGCCGCGGTGCTGAGAGTGAATTGCTGGTGGCAGCGTGTATAATGTTCTCCCAGGGTTCTGTGCATTTTTTTTTTCATATAACCAGCTACTGCCCAGGAAGCCAAGAGATACTTGGACTGCGTTGTGTACAATTCCTATCAAAGACTGGCTTTGTTTTTCCTTTTAATACAGAAAACCTCTGGCTATGGTTCAAGGAAAATGCTATGATTTCCTTGAGAGTTCGGGGGAGATCTCAAGCTACCTTGTTTCTAGAAACACAGGGATATAAAGGGATCAGGACTGAGGGTGATTGATTGTTATGTTGCAATTTTATTTCTTATGGCTCCTGATTAGCTGAAAAGCCATGAATTCAACAGTCTAGGAGTGTTTATAGAACTATGCTGGAAACAAACTAAAAAGCAGGAGCAGAAGCTGAGCAGGCATATGGAAGGTAGAGTCATCATGTCTGGAACAGAGAGTTCTGGAACAGCTATAAAAACAGGTTTCAATGAGCCGTGGGTAAATACGGAACCTGTCTCAGGTTCCCAGTAGGAACGTGGCGCACAATTCGGCATGCAGTTTTATTTACCCCCATTCTGCTAAGTGTCAGAGCTGTGCTGAGAACACAGCCCATGGGTACTGTACATACAACGTGCTTAGTGAGGTCAAACTAATCGACTCAGGAAAGCCATTAGTCAAATAGAACAGGTGGGAGTGAGATAGGCCCAAGCCATGGCCAGGCCCCAGAACCTTCTTTCAGGGTAAACCAGGCTTTTCACCCATAGTCCCAGGCCCTCACACCAGGTAGACAGTCCTGATCTGAGCCCAACCACCCTGCTGGCCCCTTGTGTCTGGGGTCTTCCAGCTAGTTGTCCCAATGAGGCTGTTGGGGGACTCCAGCCCTCCCTTTCTACCCTGGCTTCCAGCCCAGGGAACATTGTGGCAAGTGGTTAAAGTCTCTAGGGTCAGACCTCTTGCTTCTTCCCTGGGCTGCTTCCCACTGTGTGTTCACCTTCTCAGGTGGCATCTGCCCTGGGGTCAAGCCCCTAGCCTCAGTCCTCAAAGTAACAAAGGAAAAGAAACTGATTTGATAGAAATAAAGAGCTTCTCTGTCCTATCTGGATCCTCCAGCCATCTGTCCTACCACTCTGTCTGTCCTGATCCCTTTGTACCCATGTCCTACCATTCTGTACTCACAAGCAGGCAGAGGCAGTTTGGGGCTCTGCTGTGCTCCTCTCTGGGAGCTGAGAATGAAAGAAGGCTGTCCGCATCCCCGGGCTGGACCCTCCTGAATTGAGCATCTCCCTTTTTAAGGCTTCTCCTCCAAGATTGGCGTGCCCCACAGGTGTGACTGGGTGGAGCTGCCTGGGCCCGAACCTGCTCCTTAACCCCTCCTTGCCCGGTGCAGGGATTGCACGTCCCATCACATCTTGGCTACAGACCAAAGTTGTCTAAACTACCAGTATAGTTAAAGCAGTACAATCTCCATAGAATGGACACACTGGTATAAACGTGCTTACACAAGTATAGCTGTTCCCATATGTGAAGGGGAATAAGCTATACCAGTAGTAAGATCTCTTTACACCAGTATAACAGGGTCCTCACTAAGCAGTGTAGCAGAGCGACTACGTTGGTAAGAAGTCACTTCCCTAACCGCCATGGTTCTACCAGTACAACATCTGTGTGTAGGCCCGGTCTCACACACCAAGACTGAAATCTTTAACAAAATACGGATCAAATCTGGTTGCCAAAACAGGAAAATGATTTTGCAAAAAAAAAATTGAAATATGCCAAATTTGGTTCCATTTCAGGTTTCAAAATGGATCCATTTTCAGGGGTGGGGGGGTTTTGGGGGGGGGGGGGGTTGTTTTGCAAAATTTCTCCAAATATTTTGAACTGAAAGGTGAATTGAAATCATTCTTCAGGTTTTTCACAGGCTAACAGCCATATGTCATTATTAACAATCAGGTTTTTTTGCTTAATGAAATATTTCGATGGCAATTTCAAATACAATTTTGATGAAGTGTTGCGGAAAATTTTGTGAAAAATGGAAAATGTCAATAATGGCAACAATTCTTTATGATGTTTCATTTAGTAAAAAAGAAGTGGGGGGAAGGGGGACATTTTTTGAGGAATAAACTTTTTAGGGATGAAATATTTTTAACCTAATGTGAATTTGCTGGCCCTGTGTCATCCACATCTTCACTGAAATGGGGAGAAATCAAAGTGTGACGGACAATAATAATAGCATCTAGCTCTCGTAGAGCACTTCTGATCAGCAGGTCTCAAAGTACTGTACAAAGGAGGTCAATTTATCTCCATTTTACAGATGGGAAAACTGAGGGAATGTCTACCCTGCCCACTAAGCCTGGCTCTGACTCAGGTTTTCACCCAAGCCCTGCTTCTTTCCACACACAAATCAGTCTGGCTCAGGTCAGCAAGGACTCAGGACCTAGGATCCTTCTAGAGGGTGGGTAAGAGGCCAAGTCCCGCTGTAACTTGGGGCCAAGCTTTGCCATTTTGCAGTGTGGACATAGATTAAGCCACACACGGGTCTGTGTAGTGCAATACAGACACATTAGCACGGCTGGGAGACTCGTCCAGCCGAGGTTTACAATGCAGTGTGGACGCTCAAACACAGGCTTGGAAACATCAAGTCCCACAGACCCAGGTTTACAATGCCGTGTAGACAGACCCCTGAGGCTCAGAGAGGGGAAGTAACTTGCCCAAAGTCGCTCAACAGGCCAGTGGCAGAGCTAGAAATAGAGCCCGGGTCTCGTGAGTCCCAGTCTAGTGCTCTAGCCACTAGGCCGCACTGCCTCCAGTCCCATAGGCGAGCTGAGTTCTCTAGGGAGATGTTCAGAGTCGGTCTATACCCGGATAGCTGGTGCCATCCACAGGTAACGCTTCGCATGGCAGGGTCTTGTTGTGTGTTTGGGTCCCCACCTGCTGCCGCTGTTGATTTGCAATGAACGCGGCGGAGCAGAGTGACTAATGGCGCCGGCAGAGGCCCCCACACCACACCCCGTGGTTTTTGTGTCTTTTGCTTGTTTGACATTTGTCCCCTCCGACTGGGAGCAGGGGGCTGGCTCCCGGGTGCTCGCTCATTAGACAAAGGCAGCGACAACAGAATGGTGGAGTCTCGCCAGCCACACACCTCACCTCCCACACTCGCCGCACACTGTGCCTGCCCCCCTCCGGGGCACATCGGGTACACAAATACCTGCCCCAGCACAGCCTCCGCCCCCTACACACCTCCCACCTCTTCACTCACATCACAGACACCCACCCACTCGCACCACATACACTACATACACACTGAACACCTGTCCTCCTACATCTCCTGCACACACACCATACACACACACACACCACCTGCCCCTCCCCCCCCACACACACTCACCGAACACCTATCCCCCTACATCTCCTGGATACACATATCACATACACACACACACACCCCACTTGCCCTTCCCGCCACACACACACTCACTGAACATCTATCCCCCTACATCTCCTGGACACACATACCACATGCACACACACACACACACACACACCCCACATGCATACACACACTCACACACACACCGAACACCTATCCCCCTACATCTCCTGGACACACACCCCACATGCACACACACACATGCACACACACACACCCCACATGCACACACACACACCCCACATGCACACACACACACACCAAACACCTATCCCCCTACATCTCCTGGACACACACACCACATACCTACACACACACACACACACACACCGAACACCTATCCCCCTACATCTCCTGGACACACACACACACACACACACACACACACACACACACACCCCGAACACCTATCTCCCTACATCTCCTGGACACACACACACACACACACACACACACCGAACACCTATCTCCCTACATCTCCTGAACACACACACCACATACCCCCGCCCAGACACACACACCACATGCACACACCCCTAATACTTATTCACTCACATCGCAAATATCCCATGCACACTTGGCAAATATCTATCCAGCCACATCTCATCGATACCAAATATCATCCTCTACACACACTTATCCACAAACCAATGTTCCCTCTAATTTTTGACAGGCCGTGTGCACAAAAAAAATCTTCTATGTGAATTGTTGTGCTTCTGTGCAAATTTTTGTGCGCACGGTGTTTCACCGTGTGCGCGGGGTTTAGGATCTGTGTGCGTGCACACATGTGCACAGCTTAGAGGGAACAGTGCCACAAACATCTCACCTCCACCCCCCACGCACACATATACCGGTGCACCCTTCACCCACATTTACCACAACTACAGCCCTAACCTTTCACCTCACAAACACACAGTACACACCTGCTTCACTACATACACACTCACTCACACCCAGCTCTACCTCAGCTGTAACACACACACACACACCTCCCAGACTGATCCTCTCACATCACAAGGACACACGGCACACACTGCTTACAGATTGGCCACACACAATACACACGTCCCACAGATTTCCAGCACAAATGGATCCCGGGCAATGCAACCATACAGCCCCACACACATCCACCCCTTTCAGACTTACCCGCCCATCTCACACGTGAACAGGATGTACCCCTACGTTACTCACCCACTTCGCACACCGGCCACTTACTTCACACATGTACGCGTGTGCGGGCACATACACACCCCACAGCTACCCACCCAGATCCCCAGAGCTACAGCCTACACCACCACACATACCACCCAACCCAAGTACCTAGCCACCCACCAACAACCGCCCACCATCCACGCATCCCACAGCACACACAGACCGCCCGGCTCCAGGCACAAACTCACATCCCGTGTCCCGCCCTCACCCAGCCCCAAAACACAGAATAAAAATCATCCCGCTCAGGGACGAGACAGAACAAACAGCCGTGAAACCTTCTCCGGATGAAACGAGAAGCTAATCCCATTTAAGATAGGCCTGTTTGTTTGCATTGCACGACGTTTGCTTAGATTGTTTTATCCTCCCCTTGAGCAAACTGAGGAGCTCCCTGGTTATTCTCACACGACACGGAGCGGGAAGCTTGGCACATACACACACGGTCTAATATAGTCTTCCAATTATCTTTTAATTTCGCTCCTGTCTTCGTTTGTTCATTTCATTCCTTTTTTTTTTTTTTTTTAAGCAATAATTTGTTTCAATTCCAAGTCAGCTCCGGCTGCTCCGGAGACTGGCTGCATCTGCCACGCTGTAGCGAGAGGACTTTGTGACTTTCCCGGCGGTTCCCTTCGCTCTCCATTACTGAACTTCAGGTCGCCACGTCTCCCTGGGAAGGGGGAAGACTGGGAATGCCTCCCTGCCAGTTCCTGCCCCTGCCTCCTTCCCTGGCCCAGGGCACTCAAATTCATGGCTACTCACTCACACGACCAGCGCAGAGAGGGGTAGCACAGGGTTCCCACCACTGCTCCGCCTAGGGTGACTCAGATGTCCCAATTTTATGGGGACAGTCCCGATTTTGGGGTCTTTTTCTTATATAGGTTCCCATTACCCCCCACCCCCATCCCGATTTTTCACACTTGCTGTCTGGTCACCCTAGCTCCGCCTGATGGGAATGGGTTGTGGTACATCCCCCCGGCAAGTGCTTTGGGGAGGGAGGATGAGGAGCAGGGAGAGGAGGGGCTGTGAACCACATCTGGAAACGAGCGCCCCTGGCCAGATCCTCCGCTAGTGTAAATCAGCATTGCTCCATTGGCGTCACTGGAGTTTTACCCCCATCGACGCCAGCCCAGGATCTGGCTCCACAATGTTATTTGCAAGGTTAGAAAAGCAGCCAGTCTGCTCCCAGAGCTGCTCCTGCTGCTAGAGGCAGGGGCCTCCCACAAGGAAGCTAGAGGATGCAGGGTTGCGGTCCACGGCAAGTCTTGAATCTGCCCCTGAACTCTGGGGTGCTTAGCCGATCCTCGCCCACTGCTGGGCAGAACCCGCTGGGGTGTTATCCCCCTAGAAGCAAGGGAATGAGTTGAGGGTTTGTAAGCAGCTGGCATTTCCTTAGGCAGCACATTCACACGCTGGCCCAAACGTTCCCCTCCCCTGGGCATTTGCCTCTATGGTTCTTTTAAAACCCCCACCACTGCCACATAAATCTCAGCTCAGGCTTTGCCCTGAGCGTGGCTAATCTCTGGGATTTTTCAAGATGGGCGGATGGGTGGATTGACACACAGACCCTGCCTCAAAGAAAGACTCGACCCTTTATACCTCTAGGTTGGAACTAACAGGATCCACCTTTGTGACATCCACCGTCAGCCCAGTTTTCAGCAGGCAGACGTCCACCGCATGAGAACGCCTGCACCTTTGCTGGCGCAAACAGCTGGCACCTTTGCTTTGCTGTCAGCAGATGAGATAAGGACTAGCCAGGCCATGAAGTTGGACTGTCCTCTCGCCAGGACGGGGCGTGCCTCCAAGGCCAGGAGTGAGGTTCACTGGCAGGGCAGTATGCAGGGAAACTTTTCAAAGTGATCTGTTCCGTGTAGGCAAACAAGGGACTTCGCTCTCCAGGACTGTCAATCCCGCACCTGTTCCTCTACTCACGCCCCATCCATGGGCCCACCAAGCCCTGAGAGCACCTCATCAACTCCTCCTGGCAGTGGCGAAGCTGACCGTCCATCAGTACAGGAGGCAGGAGATGGATGGGGGAGTCAGTCCTCTGTGACTGTGTGGCCTTTTTCCAGCCCCTTGTCCAGGCACGCGTCCTGTAGGCGGTATCCCATCTCCTTGGACTCCTTCCCACACCATAGATTCATAGACTTTAAGGTCAGAAGGGACCATTATGATCACCTAGTCTGACCTCCTGCACAACGCAGGCCACAGAATCTCACCCACCCACCCCTGCAATAATCCTCTCGCCTATGTCTGAGCTGCTGAAGTCCTCAAATCATGGTTTAAAGACGTTAAGATGCAGAGAATCCTCCAGCAAGTGACCCGGGCCCCATGCTGCAGAGGAAGGCAAAAAACCTCCAGGGCCTCTGCCAATCTGCCCTGGAGGAAAATTCCTTCCCGACCCCAGATATGGCGATCAGCTGAACCCTGAGCATGTGGGCAAGACTCACTAGCCAGACACCCAGGAAAAAGTTCTCTGTGGGCTCTGTCGATGGTTCTTTTCTTGGCATCCCTCAATTTGACCCCACAACCACCACCCCACAACACACACACACAGTTTGTTCATTCTTTGTCCCCAGTAATTGGTTACATTCTCGGTTCCTGGCCCCTCCCTCACCTGAGATGGCGGGGGGGTGGGGGAGAGGGGGACTTTCATTCTTTTCATGGGCTCCTCCCACCATCCCAAAAGGATTTAAATAGGCCGGCCTCTTTCCCCAGCTACTATATTCGTGATAAGCCGAAAACAAATGGGCTCTTTAAAAAAAAAAATGTTGTTTAAAGGCCCGGAGAAAAGTCTGTGGACTGGCTTGGGAAGCTCTTTTCACCCCTCCTTTGCCTTTCTACTTACTTGTATTTTTTCTAAGCCTCTCTGTTTACCCGGCTAATAAAGCCAGCTCCGTGTCACTCACTGTCTGTTGCCTGGCGTGCAGATTTTCACCTGAGCCCAGCCCAGCCCACCTTGCTCAAATATGCAAAGCTGCTACAGAAAGCAGACACTGCATGCCCCAGCCGCCAGCTGGAAGCCTATGCCAGTCTACCTGCTGCAGGTGAAAGTCACCTTGCCCCCAAACTCCTCGGGGAGCTCCGAGAGAGAGGCCTGCTTTGCCTTGAGCTTGTCCCAGCTTGGCAATCATTAATCAGATTCTTCGCATTCCTGCCTGCTGGCCTGTTATGGAAGAATGACCAACGCGGCTCATGTCAGCCGGGACTGGCAGTCCGACATGCAGCTCGCTGGGAAGCTGGCCCTTTCCGCAGCGGCTCTGCTCCTACTGACGTTGGCATATAGATTCTATAAGTCCCGACCATCCGGCAGCGGGATCAGAAAAGCCGACCACGCAGAGGGGCAGAGGGAAAAGGCTGGATCCGGAAGGGGAGGCGCAGAAGACACACCACAGGGACTCAGGTACAGGCAAGTCAACAGCAATGGGGTGAGGCCAGGCAGCAGCAAAGGGACTCAAAGGGCGCACCTGGGTGGGACGGTGGCGGCGGGAACGCGGGGCCCACAAAGCACGCCGCCCGGGGAAGATCAAAGGCTGCTGAACGGGGAGGAGGAGAAAGAGAAGGGAAAGGAGGCTTGTCAGCTGGTTGCCGAATCACAGCCAGACAAAAAGCAGCTTGTTCCAGAGGGAGAGGGGCAGAGTCCAGGTGTGGTCCTGCGCGCGGGGCCAGTGGCGACAGCAGACGGTGCGGTGCCGGCGGCAGGAGCAGAAGCCGGGGGCAAGCGGAACGGTTGCGGTCTGGCAAGCAAACCGGACAGCTCTGCCGGGGCCAGCAGGGGGGCCAGCCGGGACGTGGCCTCGCAGCAATCTGGGCGTGGCGGCAGCCTCGGGCACAACCCTTGCGGAGCCCAAGCAGGAAATGCTGCTGAGCTCCCAGCAGCTGACAGATCCACCCCGAACACTGAGGAGGAGGAAGAAGTGGGAGACATGAGTGAGGGTTTGGCCTGGAACCAGGAGGCCTCCCCTGGCCAGGAGAGGATTCAGACCCTCAATGCTACGTCAGACATGGGCTTAGCCATCAACCAAAGCGATAAGAGATCCGATGCCTCCTACACTTTCTCCTCCGTTGCAAAGGTACAGGTGGAGGAAAACTATATTAAAAAGAGGCAGCCCAGGGAAGAAAAGCAGCGGCAGTCCAGCTCCTCTGCTACTAGCCTGCGAGGCAAGGTCTATGACTACTACGTCCAGTCCACCTCGCAGTCTGTGTCGAAGAAGCGGCCCTGCTCGTTCCCCGGCTCACTGCAGGACCCCGACAAAATCCACGAAGAGCTAAGTGAATGCGAGACTTGGCTGCGCCTGTCTGCACCCCAAGAACCAGCCAGCGAGTCGGCAGTGGGAGAGGAAGACCGAGCATCACCAACATCGAACACCCCACCCATCTCTCCCAGTCTCCTGCCTTTCAGACGCCCCGCAGAGACCGGGGAGCCTGCGGACTGGGGTGGGGCATCTGATCCGGGCAGCTCCTTCTCGCCCGCCCAGAAGACAGCTGAGCCGGAACGCAGCTTCGGCAGGAAAGAGAGTTTCCACCAAATTGCAGATAACCCCGAACTTCAGGTGCAGATGGAAGGGTTCGGGGCTTGGACACCAGCCGGCAGAAGATCTGACTCAAGCACTCCCCCCGCCAGCCCCCTCCACTCCGGCTCCGTCGTTTCTCTGGCGGAATCGTTTCACAGTCTCCAGCCTCATGCGAGCAACGAACCCAGAGTGGAGCTCGTTGCCGGTGCCAACTTCTTCAAAGTCCCATCAAGCTTGCAGGCCGACGTGGACATCCGCCTGGACTTGGGGAACTGCTACGATGTCCTGTGCATGGCCAAGAAGCAGAATCTGGACAGTCTCCAGGAGGCAGCTTATAAGGTCATGAGCGACAATTACCTCCAGGTCCTGAAGAACCCGTCGATCTACGGGCGCCTCAATGCCAGGGAGAGGGAGCAGATCCTCCTCAGGAGGATGAAGGGCAGGAAGTACGTCACCGTGGCAGACGTCAGCACGCAGGAGCGGAGCTCACACACCAGCAGGCTCTGTTACTACGATAACGAAGGCGACGCCTGGCACCCGCTGGCCCGTATGCCCGTGGAGGCGGTGTCTACGGGATGCGCCGTCTGCAGCATGTTCAATTACCTCTTTGTGGTGGCCGGCTGCGAAGGGCTGGGCCAGCATCAGAAGCCTTCCAACAGGGTCTTCTGCTACAACCCCCTGACCCATATCTGGCAGGAGATCTGCCCGCTGAACCAAGCCAGGCCTCACTGCAAGCTTGTCGCCTTAGATGGGTGCCTGTATGCGATCGGGGGAGAGTGTCTCTATACCGTGGAGCGGTACGACCCCCGCCAGGACCGGTGGGCCTTCACCGCGCCGCTGCCCAACGACACCTTCGCCGTCGCCCACACCGCGACGGCGTGCGACGGGGAGATTTACGTGACCGGGGGCACGCTGCGCTACATGTTGCTCCGGTACATCAGCCGGTCGGACAGCTGGAAGGTCAGCATCACCAGCGGGAGCAAGGACCGGACCACCGAAATGGTCACCGCCGGCGGCTTCGTCTACCGCTTCGACCTCAACCGCAGCATGGGCATCAGCGTCTACCGCTGCAGCCCTAAAGCCAAGCTGTGGTACGAGTGTGCCACCAAACGCACGCCCTTCCCGACCTGCTTCCAGTGCGCCGTGGTCGAGAACCTGGTCTATTGCATCAGCCGCCAGTTCAACATCAGGTTCCTGGCTGACCATGTCTCGCCGCGCTTCGGAGTCAAGGAGTTACAACTTTTCCCTTCCCCCCGAGGGACCCTCTTCCCCGCCGTCCTGGTGCTGCCAGACAGCGGCACAGTGCAAACAAGGGTCTGATGGGAAGCTAAAAAAAAACCCCTGATTCTTCTCTCTTCTTTTGTCCTGTGCTCATGGGCCAAAGGCAGCTCTCAAAGCCTGAGCCATGGAACTCAGAGCCTGGTCAAATCCAGACTTCCCTGAAGTCCAGGGATATTCACTTCCAAGGTTCTAATTCAGCCCATTATAGAGATGATCCAACTGAGGCATTAGGATCCAAACTTGGGGGGCGGGAGAGGGGCTTATATCCTTGGTTCAAGCCCTCCTCTACTTAAAAAGCCGCCAGTGGCCATCCAGTCCCTGGAGGGTGGGGAGGAACAAAGCTGGCTAACCGTATATTTCCATTGCTGGCAAACGCCTCCAGCTAGCGGTTCCCGTTCATCTGCCACAGGCGACGCAAACAGCGGGTTGGGTGGGTGCATTTCTTTTGGGGCTATGTAAATGCCTGTCATTGTTGGTGCAAATTAAATGCAGGCCTCAGGCTCCTGGGATGTTGCCAAAGTGGCCATGGGTGGAGCAAAGTTTGGGACATCTCTGTCAAGTAATTTTCCACCGTGCCTGGTGCGATGCAAGGGGGGGTTATGATGTACCACAAAGACAGTTGCAAAGGGAGCTCCCCGGAGGTTTTTTGAGCGTGCGGGTGGAGGGGGCGGGATGGGGCGGGGAAGTCTGTCAGGGACAGCATCCAGATTGAGTCATGTACACCAGGGCCATGCCAAGGACTTCAGCTGCCTGGGAGGGCTGGAACTTATGCAGGGTATGGCCATAGGCGTCATTACCTAAAGCAATCAGCTGAGCTGCGACCCGCCACGTCCCCGGGAGGCCAGGAGCTGAATGGGCTGCAGGTGCTGAGCCAGCTCGGGGCTGTGGCACACTGGCGGGGCGTCAAGGGGGGAGCTGGCATGGTTTATGCCCAGGCCACGATCATTCAGTGAGTAAAGAGACAATTTTAGCCTCTGCCGGGCCTGCCAAGCCGGTGCTTTCCAGCAGCACGAGGCGCTTTTAAAAGGCTAGAGAACTGGGCCGCCTCCAAAAATAGCCCCAAGGCCCAGCCGACACTGAATGCAGTTGCAGTTTCCATGGCAAATGTCAGTGAGGAGAACTTTGCCCCAGCTACTGAGCCAAGGACGGAGATCAGCTACCTGCTCTGGGCCTGGTTCACCGCTGCCCCGCTGCCCCTTTGCACTGTCTATGCAAAGCAGCGGCCCAGCCCCCTCCCCCCACCAGCACACAAGGCTTTCCTTACAGCTGTCTGTGCTCTCCCCTCCCCCCCACCAGCAAGAGCTCCAGGTACAAGGGGCATTCTGGGCACGTCAGGCGGAAGGAAGTGTGTGTGGCTGGGGTAGGTTTCTGTCCTGGTGATTCCCCGTGTGCCATAATGGGTATACGGCAACTGGTGAAAGTTATGAATCCTCTAGCAGGCACTTGGGTCCAAACCAACCCCTGGCAGCCACAGAATCTGGGGGGATGTATGCCCCCCCCAACCCTCTCTAGCCCTTACCCCCATTGCCTTCATATCTCAAAAAGCCCTCCGCTGCATTGGTTATTATTGCAATGTCTTTATATTACAGTAGCCCCTAGAGTCTCCAGTCTGGATCAGTCCCCACTGATGTACAGCTGCATAAGGCTAACTGTTGTGCTTTGGGCAAGTCATTTAACCGCTCCGTGCCTCAGTTTCCCCATCTGTAAAAAGGGGATAAGGATACTTGGCTATCTTACAGAGCATTGCTAAGCTAATTCAAGTCAGTGAAGAACATGAAAGCCCTTCCGTGCAAGATGCTATCTAGTTATTGATCTTAGAAATATCCAGAGCACCTCTTGCCCAGTTATCTAAATGCTACAGAAGTACAAGTGTTTGGTATTAAATAAAACTAACCAAGATCGGGTGTTGTGCATCTTTTAAAATCTGTAATCGAACCTACAAGAAAGGAAAAGAACAGTAACAATATTCTGAAGTGAGTTAGCAAATTAAAACAAGGTCTTTGCGAAAAGTTTTAATAGGCACAACTGCCTTAATAGCTGATCCTGCAAATGGAGCTAGTGCAGCTGTCTATCGGTCAAGCAGATGCTATCGTGTAAGCATGCCAATTGTCTCAGCTCTGACTGGCTCGAGGCAAAAGGGATTGCACAAGTTAACATCTGCTTTTGAAGGAGGCACTGCAAAGTAAAATCCTTTAACAAGAGCAAATGAGTCCCTTAACATGATGGCTGGGACCAAGGTGTGACGTTGTGCCCCATAATGCTTTATAGAACTATGCTTATGAATGTAAATATGACATAACTGGAATATGTTTTATGCTACACATGCCATGTAACATATCTGTGCAAAGGTTCTGTTCTACTGAATGTATTCATCCTATTCGCATGCATGTATCATTTTTATATACTGGCTCTCTGCCTGTATTTCAAGTGTTTGCTGTAGAAAGCACCTAAGGCAGATTTGGTCAACGTCGTGTGAGGGGCCAGGTTTCAGAGTGGTAGCCGTGTTAGTCTGTATCTGCACCTTAGGGGTGCCACAAGTACTCCTCGTTCTTGTTATAGTGGGAGGGGGTTATTCAAGTAAATGGAAGTACTTGGCGAACAATGGACCTTGATAGACGCCAATCCGCATCTGAGCTTTCCTGGGAACGTTCCTGTAGAGAACTAAGTCGTGCATGGACATGTGACTTGCCCATGTGACTCCAAAACTCCATCTTGTAGAGGGGATTCTACACAGGGGGAGGGAGGTGTTTAGACCCACAAGGAGAAACTATATAAAGCCTCCATTTGGTCTTCAGCTGGCTCAAGAGAGAGCCTCTCCACCCCCAAAGGATACCTGAAAGAAACTAGAACAGACAGTAACCACAGGGGTGTGAGTGATTGCTGGATCCAGACTAGAAGGAGGCTAGTCAGTAAAAGAAGCTTATTGGAACATCTCTGAGGGTGAGATTTTATCTGTCAGTCTCATTAAACTGACCTCACACTTGGTAAGGCAACTCCCATCCTTTCATGTATTTATACTTGCTCCTGTATTTTCCACTCCATGCATCTGATGAAGTGGGTTCTAGCCCACAAAAGCTTATGCCCAAATAAGTTTGTTAGTCTCAAAGGTGCCACAAGGGCTCCTCCTTGGTTTTGGTGATACAGACTAACACGGCTACCACTCTGAAACCTATCTGTATTCAATTTTCTTACTGTGTTAGGCTTACACTTGCGTGTTTTATTTTATTTTGCTTGGTAATTCACTTTGTTCTGTCTGTTATTACTTGGAACCTCTTAAATCCTACTTTTTGTATTTCATAAAATCACTTTTTACTTATTAATTTATCCAGAGTATGTATTAATACCTGGGGGGTGAGGGGGGGGAAACAGCTGTGCATATCTCTCTATCAGTGTTATAGAGGGCAAACCATTTATGAATTTACCCTGTATAAGCTTTATACAGGGAAAAACAGATTTATTTGAGGTTTGGACCTCATTGGGAGTTGGGTATCTGAGTGCTGGAGACAGGAGCACTTCTTAACCTGTTTTCAGTTAAGCCTGCAGCCTTTGGGGGACATGGTTCAGACCTGGCTCTGTGTTTGTAGCAGGCTAGCGTGTCTGGCTCAAACAAGGCAAGGCACTGAAGTCCCAAGGTGGCAGGAAAGCAGGGGCAGAGGTAATCTCAGCCCATCAGGTGACAGTCCCAAAGTCTGTGATCCAACCCGTCACACAAGGAAAAGAAACTTTAGGAGTAAAATTAAAGGTGTGAATTTTATCACAGTCGTGGAGGAGGAGAACCAGGGAATGGTGATATTAAAGAGATCAAGGTCTGATCCAAAGCCCACTGAAGTCAATCAAGAAAGCGTGCCTCCTAGCAGTGGTAGACAGACTTGTGCTAGCGTCACTCAAGCTATTGGACTAAAAATAGCAGTGTGGACGATGCGGCTCCAGATGAGGTTTGGACTAACTAACCCCTCAAGTCCAAGGCTGCCTACCCCCGGTGGTGGCTAGCCTGAGCCGCTGCTGGAACTGGCAATTCTGAAAAAAATCAGGGTCAATTTGAAAACAAAATGTTTTGAAATTTTCATCAAATCAAAAAGAAAAAAAATTATTTGGGGGGTCAAACAAAGTGTTCCGTTCAGCTCCTAATTAAATCTTTCCATTTTGAACCTTTAAAAACCTTTTTAAAAAAAAATAATTAATTAAATTGAAGGAAATTTCTTCCAAACAAAAGGTTGCTTTGATTCGAAAAAATCAAAATGTTTGATTTTGAAAATGGCCGGACAAAATAGTTGTACTTTTCGGGGGCTTCAGCCGAAACAATTCAGCAAAATCAACACGAGTTTGCAACATGTTTTGGCGTTGCTGAATCTGACTTTTTTTGCCCCCCACCCCCAAGAAACACAGTTTGGCCAACAATGTCACCCAGCTCTAGTCAATTGTTCATGACTGTGAACTAATGCTAGCAAATGTGATAGAGTCGGGATGGGTTCTTGATTGTGCGTGGGGCTTTGTGGGTCCTACAGAATGGTTCACTCAGCCCTAGTGTGAACCCAGGTGTCCTGACCAAAATTCCAAGTTGGGTTATACAATTATGTTTCTCTAAAATTTCCCCTATCCTTTCAATTGTATAAATCATTCTTCCTTATTCTCCTTCTGAAACTACTACACAGCATTGCTATAGGCTGTCAAACAGCTGCCATGCTCAGTCTCAGAGGTGGCTGCATTTCCATGGTGGGGGAGGGATCTGCCTTACCTGGCTCACAATGGAGGGAGTGCTGAGGATTAACAAAAGCTTATAAAGCGCTTAGTGATTAAAAAAAACGATGGTGCTGCAGAGGCACAAAGTATGATTATGTATTACTCACTTTTGATATCAGTATATTTGACCCAAGGTTAATGTTCTTTAAAGGTACATTTTGTGGGTGTGAATGTGGAAATATCCTCGATGCAGTTTTTAATTTTTAAACTCATGCATCTCAATTTTACAAAGATTATTACTGTGTAATCACATGCCCTATTACGGTATCCTTATTACTGTAAATGCCCCAAATTGCATAATTAAGATCCATAACCTGCCATAATCATTAATGTGCTTTGCACCCTGGGGGTTTCAAACATACAGTTTTGTCAAAGCACTAAAAGCAATTAATCAGGAGTGCGCAGTAAGTGATCACAAGTTTTTAATTTGCAGGGAGGTCTAGTGTTTTCTGAGCATGCATGAGGCCAAACTGTTCCAAAGGCCACTAAAATCAGTGTGTGGAGGGGTGGCGGGTGGGGAGGAAGGATTCCATTGACTTCAGTAGGTTTTGGATCGGCCCCTAAAAGAGAATAGTGAAGTGCTCTCCAGGGCCTTGATCCTGCAAACTTTTCTACACGGGCTTAGTTTTACACACACAAGTAGCCCCCTTGGTTTGAAAGGAGCTGCTCGCGTGCGTAAAGTTAAGAACATAAGTGTCAGCAAGAGCAAGGTCCATATGTCTGAAGGGTGTAAAGGCAAAGGAGGAGGACTATTGACAATGCAGGGGAGACAACTAAGGGTGGTGAGACGAAACCTAGTAAAGAACCGTTTAAGATGAAATGTAGGGTTTAAGCCGATCTTCAACAATTGGGGGTTAGGCAGAGATTTCACCAGGGGCAGGTTATCCCATAACGGCCGAAATTGGCATTTCATGCACATTCCTCTAAAGCATCTGGTAGCAGCCTCTCTCTCGGGGTCTGATCCAGTATGAAAATTCTGATCAAAAACTAGCCTCACCAGGCGATCTATTATGCTGTAGAAGAATCTCCTAAGAGATGAGCCAGTGGCTTGGGCACTAGCTTGGGACATGGAGACCTGGATTCAAGGCCCTGCTCTGCCACAAGCTTCCTGTATGACCCTGGACATGTCACTTAGCCTCTCTGTGCCTCAGTTCCCCCATCTGTACAATGGAGTTAATAGCCCTGCCCTACCTCAGAGGAGTCATGTGAGGATAGATACATTAATGATGGTGGGTGCTCAGATGCTATGGCAATGAGAGACAGAGTAGTACCTTAGATAGATTTAGTTTAAAACAACAGAACAGCTTTGGAGACCATAGCAGAGAGAACCATAGTTCACTGGATTGTATAGACTAGGGCTGGCCAACCTGCGGCTCCGGAGCCACATGCGGCTCTTCAGGAGTTAAGATGCAGCTCCTTGTATAGGCACCGACGCTGGGGCTGGAGCTACAGGTGCCAACTTTCCAATGTGCCGGGGGGTGCTCACTGCTCAACCCCTGGCTCTGCCACAGGCCCTGCCCCCACTCCACCCCTTCCTGCCCCCTCCCCTGAGCCTGCCGTGCCCTCACTCCTCCGCCTCCCCTCCCCTCCCCCATCCCCCCAGCCTCCTGCATGCCATGAAACAGCTGATCGGGAGGGAGGGGGAGGCGCTGATCGGTGGGGCTGCCGGTGGGTGAGAGGCGCTAGGAGTGGGGTGGGGGGCACTGACGGGTGGCTGCTGCCGTATTAGTGTGGCTCTTTGGCAATGTACATTGGGAAATTCTGGCTCCTTCTCAGGCTCCGGTTGGCCACCCCTGGTATAGACTATGTGAGGCTAATGGATTGTTCCCATCTCCAGTCCGTATGAGAGTGAGGGACTAACAGCATTGACTAGACGCCAGGCAGATGATGGGAAATCTCCCCTCCTCCCACCCCTGCACTCTCCAAACTATTAGGCATTCGGTTTAGCCTGGGGTGACATTTGTAAGATTAGGCGCACGAGGGACATTCTGGGTCTGAGTACGGGCTGTTCTGAAGGCAGCTGGACCCTGCGGGACACTGGGCAGATGTCAGGTAACCAGGTCGAGTTAGCCCTGCTCAAAAAGCCCCTGTGCACTGTCAGCTGTGTGGGTGTGTCCCCCTTGCTACAGGCTGTGTCAGAACCAAACACAAAACAGCGGCTGCCTCCAGCAGACAGGGGGAGGCCTGGAAATTTAGCGGCACAGAAAACAAATGTCGTACTGAAACAGAAACTGCTCAGGCACCACCGTGGCCCCTGCACTAACAGCCACACCTGGGAGCCTTCTGAAAAGGAAATGCAAAGCTGGGACCCGTAACCGGATGGCTTTTAGCAGCACATCAATTGACACGAAGGAGGAAGCCATGACCATGACTCATGGGCAGGCAATGCAGCAACCCTGGTGAAACGTCGAGGGGTCCTCAGGGGGAGGGATAGCTCAGTGGTTTGAGCATTGGCCTGCTAAACCCAGGGTTGTGAGTCCAATCCTTGAGGGAGCCATCTGGGGATCTGGGGCAAAAATTGGGGATTGGTCCTGCTTTGAGCAGGGGGTTGGACTAAATGACTTCCTAAGGTCTCTTCCAACCCTGATATTCTATGATTCTATGACAAGGTGTAACGGGCCGCTAGCAGGGTGGGATTCTGGGGTCAGATTTTCAGGGGTGCTGAGCATCCACACATCTCTCACTGAAATCAACAGGAGCATCTGGTGCTCACTGCCTTTGCACATCAGACCCCAGGGTCTTGATATGGTCGGTGCTCAGGAGTTCATTGGGGTTTGCCCCAGGGGATTGGTCTTGTTACTGATCGTTTCTCACTCACACTGATTAGATTCCAACAAGCAGAACAATCTCACCGGCGTCTGTGAAAAGGGTCAGACGACAAATAGGCATGGGAGACCATGTATCGAAGTGCCGAGGCTTGCAAATATACAGTTCTACGCCCCTAATCAATAGCTGAATATCTTAATGACATTCCAACGTGTGCATCCCGGAGTGACAAAACACCACAAACAAACAATAAATAGTGAAATAACACAATAAACCCAGGCAGGCTGAGAGAGCAGATCACATTAAAATGTCAGGCCCATTACAGGAGGAAAATCAATCCCTCCTATCTGCGCAAGGAAAACATTATGTGATTTGAAAGATATTTCCACTTCAATAATACACATAATTGTATTCCTCAGCCACCCTGTCCATCAAAGCTGCAGCCGGCTCTTTTCAGCTGGGCAGTCTCAAGGTGGTGCCCAGGGTGGAAGGAGATCATTTCTGCTTGCTCCTGCCTCTATCCATCAAACAGGATTTTTGCACTTAGGGATACACACAGTCGACCAAGACCATAGGCGTCGACTCTGTGGGTGCTCCAGGACTGGAGTATCCACGGCGGGGGGGAAATGGTTTAGGTTGGATATTAGGAAAAACTTTTTCACTAGTAGGGTGGTGAAGCACTGGAATGGGTTACCTAGGGAGGTGGTGGAATCTCCTTCCTTAGATGTTTTTAAGGTCAGGCTTGACAAAGCCCTGGCTGGGATGATCTAATTGGGTTTGGTCCTGCTTTGAGCAGGGGGTTGGACTAGATGACCTCCTGAGGTCCCTTCCAACCCTGAGATTCTATGATTCTATGGTGGGTGCTGAGCACTCACCGGCAGCCCCCCTACCAAAACCTCCCTCTCTCCCCAGCTCCTCCTGCCCACCAGGGGGCCCTGCCGATCAGCACCTCCCCCTCCCTCCCCGCGCCTCCTGCTGGCTGCAATCAGCTGTTTTGCAGGGTGCAGGAGGCTCTGGGGGGGAGGAGGGAGGAACAAGGATGTGGTGCACTTGTGGGAGGGATGGAACTGTCAGGAAGAGGCAGGGCAGGGGTGGGAAGAGGGGGCGCAGGGCAGGGGGAATGGGGGAAGAGGCCTTGGGAGAAGGGGTAGAGCACCCCCCCCCGCACATTGAAAACTCTGCGCCTGTGGCCAAGACAACCATAAAATCAGGTCCCAAGGTTACGCTGGCAATACTGAAGGCTCAGTAAAAGAGACCACTCAGAGACCGATCCGTAACTTTGCCCAGAACTCAATCCAAACCTTTTTTGAGGTTAGAATCAGTGAGAGATTGATTCTTTCTGTTGCCCGGGGCTGCCACTGAGAGGTGTCAATGGGTGAGTGCCCGCTGGAATTCTCCATTGTTCTCAGTGGGAGCTGCTGGGAGCTGAGCTCTTTCAAACATCTGAGCCTACACCTGTCACGTCTGCCCACCCTTAGTCACGTACAGATCTGGGCTGGCTACAGAGTTTGCTTATATCCACCAGAGACGCTCGTCATAGGATCCTTTAGTGCTCTGCCAAGTATGACAGGGGTTAGTTTAAATAAGGTATTTTGCCACACCGTGCCATCTAGTGACGCAACAGTACAATACAAGGTTAGCACGCCGTTACATCTCTCCCTTTAAGTTCTACGTTCCTACCATTTACAATAGTTACACTATCCCACTCTCTTTCAAGTTCAGTACGTAGCAGTGTGTTACGGGTCCCTGACCGGACATGTGGCTTTTTGCACACCATGTAGGCTGGAATGTGTCCCTCTTAGGCTGTGGCTACACGGCGCAGCTTTTAGCGACGCAGCTGTGCCACTACAGCCGTGCCGCTAAAAGCCGCACCGTGTAGCTGCTGTTTGTCAGCGGGAGAGAGTTCTCCCGCTGACAAAAAACCTCCACCCCACACGGGCGGCAGCGGCTTGGGCGGCAGGAGAGCGCTGCTGCTGACAAAGTGCTGTTCACACCAGCGCTTTTCGTCCATAAAACTTTTGTCGTGTGCGGAGGGCGGGGGGGGGGGGGAATGTTTTCTTAACACCCCTGAATGACAAACGTTTTGCCCACGGAGTGCCAGTGTAAACAAAGCCTTAGCCTAGGGATTCTCTTTCCTGGCCTCAGGGCTTTTCTGATAATAACTTTTAACACTCAAGTCTGTTTGCAGTTTCTAAGCTAGTTTCAGGTTTTTCAAGTTCGTCGAGTTGCTCTAGGTTAGTGGTTTTCAACCTATGGGCCCCAGATCCCTGGAGGTCCACCGACTATGTCTACGGGGTCTGCAAAAGTTTGTCCTTACCATAGAACAGTAGTTTTCAACTATGTCTAAGATTTCCAAAGGGGTCCACATCTCCATTTGAAATTTTTTAGAGGTCTGCAAATGAAAAAAGGTTGTAAACCACTGCTGTAGGTTTTGCTGTTTCACCAGTTCAGACTGGTTTGCTATTTGAATAACTGTGTGTGGAGTTGAGTCTCTTTTTAATTTGAGCTGCCGTGGAAGGTTTTTATCTGGTAACCAGCCTGTCTCTGATATTTTCATGTTTTACATTCCCCCAAATCAGTTTTCAGGCAGTGTATGCACCGCTCTTATAAAACATTCAATCGTTTTCCCTGGTCCTTGAATTCTCTGCTGAGAACATGCTCTTTCATAAATAACATTTCTCCGAGGTATAAAGTATGCGTCAAATATAGCCAGGACCCTTTCATAGTCATTTGTGACTATCGTCAGCCAAGTCAAAGGATTTAAAGATATGCTCTTCTTGTTTCTCCACAGCATACATTAAAAGATACCTGTATATCTCCAGTTTCTTTGTGGAGCTTAGTAGCAATGTGAAATCTTGCAGAAGATCTCTGGGGCATTGAAGAGTAGCATGTTGATGATCTCCTGCAACCTTTGTTGGTTTGTTCCTTCTGTTTCTGTACTTAGTTTACTTCTGTACCAGATATTGACTGGATACAGAGCTTGCTTATACACAGCGGACGCATTCATCTTAAGATGCTTTCCCAGGTATGGCTGAAGTTAGCTTAAATAAGGTCTTTTATGCACAGTGCCACCTAGTGGCTGAAAAGTGTAATACAATTTATCATGCCATTACATAAGACCGGGAAGAAATACCACTTGCCTTCATCCCTTGTAGCTTACTCCAATTGCTCAGGGAGTAAGGAGACCATCCACCAGCCCTAACCCAGTACCAGGCTGAGTCAGACTCAAACAATCATGAAAACATTTTCTGGGAAATCTTTTGCCTAAGCTTTTTCCTCCCATGACTGCTGTATGTCATCCCCGTGTTTAATGATGCCTTCAGCCTTCTCCAATAATTTGCATTGCAGGTTAAGGTATCATGTCCTCATTATTTTGCATATTCACATGCCTTTGATCTTTCAGATAATGACCATAACAAGATGCAGAAATATCTTGAGACAAGCTTGTTATTACAGGATTTGCAGATGGATATCGTAAATCCTACAGCTTTAGATTAGTTTTCACTTTTTTGGGAACATCTGGGAACCATACTTCTGAGGTGTGCCTATTACCAATCAGTGCCTTGCTGCAAAAAAAACCCAAGCACTCCTCGATCCCCCAGCATACACAAGTGGCTCACAAGCCTCTGTCACTTGGTTAAGTATGATGCTCCATTTCAGATCAGCGGATCTGGATAAAATTATGTTTTTTGTAAACATAGTGCCACTGTGAGAGGCACTTGGGAGAGAGACTAAAAAGCCCTTCAGTAAAAGAAATACAAATGCTGGAATGTGTTCAGAATCTAGGTTCCTTTAAAAGGCGACGATAGGGTAGATTCTCCTTTTAACCTTTGTGCGACTTTCATTAACAATAACGGAAACAATAAGGGGAAAGTGAACATACAGGATGGGGCCAGGGACAGAATGGGAATGGTTTTTCAGCCCTGGGAATGGTTTTTCAGCCTTAGCTAAATGGAAGTGGATTGGAATTAGACATGGGCACAAGCTTCAACATTTGGGCTTAGTTCCATAGGCTGGACAAACCCAGCCTTTCAAAAAGCTAGGAGTCAGACCCCCCCGATCAAAAGATTGCCTTAAAAACCACAAGATTTAATACACATTGAGTTCTTTTTATGTAGCTTGTTTTTAAAATCTTTCGGTCTGCAGCGTCCCTAACCTTCCCTAAGACTACTTCCTACCTTGCTTCCCCTCTTCCCAGTCAAACCCCTCTCCCTTAGGGCCCACTTGGTCTCAGGGATTCGTATACCTCCTTCCCTCAGGGAGAATGACTTTTTCACCCTGTAACCCTATTTCTGTGGCCAGTCTCCTGGCTTTATGTGAGGCCTGCTTGCTCCCTCACAGGTGAGCTTGCTTCCAATTAATGGCCTAAATCTCTCCCCTGTTTGCCGCTTAATTGGGTGATTGGACGCACCTGGCCTAATTCAGCTCTCTCAGGGCTGTTGTGGGGACTGGGGTGTATACCCCATCACACCATCTCATCTACCTGTGGGGGGATAAATTAGTTCATTTGAAATGAGATTCGGTTCCTTTCCAGAGTTTTCCCACACAAGAGTCTGGAATTGAGAGAGGCGTTTAAAAACGTGACGGTCAAAAGTCTACAAACAGAGAAGCTAGGAGAGCTGGGTGAAAACTTTTTTTTCTGCAGAAAACCCACAGATTCGGTAACACCGAAACATTTCACAAATTGGTGTCGATTCAGTGGAATTGTTCGTTTTCAGGGGGGAAAATAAACTAAACCGTTTGGGGGGGGGCACTTTTGATTTGCAGCGGCTTTTCATTTCCAAATTGCCTTCCGTTTTCTTTTAAACAATCCAGACACATCTGAAAGGGGTCAAAAATTCAAACAATTATGTCAACGCAAAACATTTTCTTTGACCCCAAATGATTTTTTTTTGACTTAGCAAAATTACCAATGCACCATAAAATCTGTTATGCACCCAACTCTCAGAGAGAGGGCACCATGTAAGAACCTACCGAGTAGAGAATGGAAAGGAGTCCACTTACAATAAAAGCCTGGGCCAGAAACTCCACTAGCGTAAGTTGGTGTAACCTCAAGGAAGTCAATGGAACTGCGCTGAATTACACAAGTGCTGTCTGTGCCCCCTTTCTGAAAGGGCAAGATGGTACCTCCCACCAGCAGAACTAGTACCCAGCTTTGACATTAGCATGGTTCAGAGTTCACTAAAACAGCGCAGCCTAATCAATCTCTGTCCAATGCACCCTTCGGATGACCCCCAAGACCACCCTTTAGCAGGGTGACAGAGGCGAGCTCACGTTTCCAGGCTGGGATGGAGGTGGAGTTTATCCAGCAAGCAGAGGTTGGTGGGATTAGGCTTTGAGCCCGGCTGCACCGCTCTGCCGAATGGTGTCGCCACCTACGTAACGGCAGGTTAAACGTCACAGGCCAGAGTGAGCCTGGAAATGCTCTGGGAACGTCAGCCAGCTCCTTGCAAGCGCGGAGAGGTCAGCGTTAATGAAAGATGCTATCGGGGAGCCGGCTTGCAGCCAGACAAACATAATTAGCAGTATTTGCAGAAGATGAACCTTGGCAGGCGACGGGTGGGGGATGGAACCAGCGGGGGGAGGGGAACATGTCCCCTTGTGATAGTTTTGGAACAAACAGAGCCATTTGGAGGGCTTCCAAGCCCGAACAACAGCCTTGTGAATGACTATTTAATTAAAATCTGCCCAGCGTTTGAAGGGAGAAGGGCTCGGAGTGAATAAGCACGGCCATGAAATATGCCTAGACTCCGGCATACGTTCCCCTTTTTATGCTCTGGCCTTTGCTTAAGCCATCGATGGCTTTTGATTCACTAGCTGCAGCGGAGAGAGAGCATTCACCAAACACTATTTCAATCCCGCCGGGAGTTTTTCCAGGGGCTATAGCCAGGCGATAGTTTAGAATGTGTCAGCGGCAGCATCATAAACACATATCAGAAATGCTATAAAAAAAAAATATATCCACCCCTGGCCGGAGTTTGCCATCTGAGGGCTCAGACCGAAGGAGAATTTTCTTCCCCACCAAATAAAATCAATATGGTCATCTTTAACTCCCAGGAAACCCGGACAGAAAAAAAGTCTGGAGAGTGTTGTGTCTCTCTCTCTCTTTTTTTTTTTTTTTTTTTTTTTTTTTGCATGACTCAAAAATGGCTTTAGGAACAGGGCAGATGTGGAATCCCGTTGCACGCTCCAGAAATTCTGTCTTTCCCCTGTACGGCTGAATGTGAAAAATTGGGACAAGGGGTCGGGGGGATAACAGGAGCCTATATAAGAAAAAGACCCAGAAATCGGGACTGTCCCTATAAAATCAGGACATCTGGTCACCCTAGGTGACCCTAGGGTCACCCTAGGAGCTTTTCCCCTAGTTGGTTCCTCCAGCACTTGCACCAGGAAATTGTCCCCTACACTTTCCAAAAACTTCCTGGATTGTCTGTGGACCGCTGTATTGCTCTCCCAGCAGATATCGGGGTGATTAAAGTCACCCATGAGAACCAGGGCCTGTGATCTAGTAACTTCTGTTAGTTGCTGGAAGAAAGCCTCGTCCACCTCATCCCCCTGGTCTGGTGGTCTGTAGCAGACTCCCACCACGACATTACCCTTGTTGCTCCCACTTCTAAATTGAATCCAGAGACTCTCAGGTTTTTCTGCAGTTTCATACTGGAGCTCTGAGCAGTCATACTGCTCTCTTACATACAACGCAACTCCCCCACCTTTTCTGCCCTGCCTAGCCTTCCTGAACAGTTTATATCCATCCATGACAGTACTCCAATCATGTGAGTTATCCCACCAAGTCTCTGTTATTCCAATTACATCATAATTCCTTGACTGTGCCAGGACTTCCAGTTCTCCCTGCTTGTTCCCCAGGCTTCTTGCATTTGTGTATAGGCATTTAAGATAACTCACCGATCGTCCTGCTGTCCCAGTGTGGGGCAGGAGCCCTCCCCTCTTGCACTCACCTACTTGTGCTTCCTCCCGGTATCCCACTTCCCCACTTACCTCGGGGCTTTGGTCTCCTTCCCCCGGTGAACCTAGTTTAAAGCCCTCCTCACTAGGTTAGCCAGCCTGCTTCCAAAGATGCTCTTCCCTCTCTTCGTCAGGTGGAGCCCATCTCTGCCTAGCACTCCTTCTTCTTGGAACACCATCCCATGGTCAAAGAATCCGAACCCTTCTCTCCGACACCATCTGCGTAGCCATTCGTTGACTTCCACGATTCGACGGTCTCTACCCCGGCCTTTTCCTTCCACAGGGAGAATGGACGAGAACACCACTTGCGCCTCAAACTCCTTTATCCTTCTTCCCAGAGCCACGTAGTCTGCAGTAATATGCTCAAGGTCATTCTTGGCAGTATCATTGGTGCCCACGTGGAGAAGCAGGAAGGGGTAGCGATCTGAGGGCTTGATGAGTCTCGGCAGTCTCTCCGTCACATCACGAATCCTAGCCCCTGGCAAGCAGCACACCTCTCGGTGTTCCTGGTCAGGGCGGCAGATAGATGACTCAGTCCCCCTGAGGAGAGAGTCCCCGACCACCACCACCCTCCTCCTCCTCTTGGGAGTGGTGGTCGTGGAACCCCCATCTCTAGGACTGTGCATATCATGCCTTCCAGTCAGTGGAGTCTCCTTCTGCTCTGTTCCCTCAGAGGTATCATTCACTCCACTCTCTGCACTAGTACCTGTGGAGAGAACATGAAAACGGTTGCTCATCTGAATATGCGTTTCTGGTACATGGACTTGTCTCATACTCTTTCCTCTTCTGGAGGTCACATGCCGCCAGTGGTCCTCACTGGCCTTCTGTCCCCGCTGCATAGCCTGCTCTGAATCCTCAGAACACTGTGCCCGCTGAAGCCGATCCTGACGTCTATCCAGGAACTCCTCATTTTCTTTTATGGAACGCAGGGTTGATACTTGTTTCTCCAGACCTTGAATCTTCTCTTCCAATATGGAGATCAGCTTGCACTTTGTACAGACAAAGTCGCTTCTATCCTGTGGAAGAAAGACAAACATGGCACATCCTGTGCAGGTCACGACAGCGGATCGCTCAGCATCCATAGTCCCTTCCTTTGAAGAGTTTCCTCACTCAGCTGGTTCACAGCTGACTGACTGTCTTCTTAGAAGAGCCTGGAACAAAGCACTCCCAAATCACACTATTCAAACAGGAAATCAAACACGGTCAAACTGCCAATCTGTCCCCACAACAGATACTCGCAGCCCCTTGGTAGCTCTGCCTTTAGTTTGGGTTAAAGGAGTTAGTCTTGACCTGCTGCTCACAAACAGGGAGGAAATAGTAGAGGAAGCAATAGTGGATGGGAACCTGGGAGGCAGTGACCATGAGATGGTTGAGTTCAGGATCCTGACACAAGGAAGAAAGGAGAGCAGTAGAACAGAGACCCTGGACTTCAGAAAAGCAGACTTTGACTCCCTCAGGGAACTGATGGGCAAGGTCCCCTGGGAGAATAACATGAGGGGGAAAGGAGTCGAGGAAAGCTGGCTGTATTTTAAAGACTCCTTATTGAGGTTGCAGGAACAAACCATCCCGAGGTGTAGAAAGAAAAGTAAATATGGCAGGCGACCAGCTTGGCTTAACAGTGAAATCCTTGCTCGTCTTAAACACAAAAAAGCAGCTTACAAGAAGTGGAAGATTGGACAAATGACCAGGGAGGAGTATATAAATATTGTTCAGGCATGCAGGAGTGAAATTAGGAAGGCCAAATCACACTTGGAGTTGCAGCTAGCCGGAGATGTTAGGAGTAACAAGAAGGGTTTCTTCAGGTATGTGAGCAACAAGAAGAAAGTCAAGGAAAGTGTGGGCCCCTTGCTGAATGAGGGAGGGAACCTAGTGACAGAGGATATGGAGAAAGCTAGTGTACGCAATGCTTTTTTTGCCTCTGTCTTCACAGACAAGGTCAGCTCCCAGGCGGCTGCACTCCGCAGCACGGTGTGGGGAGGAGGTGACCAGCTCTCTGTGGAGAAAGAAGTAGTTCGGGACTATTTAGAAAAGCTGGACGAACACAAGTCCATGGGGCCGGATGCACTGCATCCGAGGGTGCTAAAGGAGTTGGCCGATGTGATTGCAGAGCCATTGGCCATTATCTTTGACAAATCATGGCAATCGGGGGAGGTCCCGGATGACTGGAAAAAAGCTAATGTAGTGCCCATCTTTAAAAAAGGGAAGAAGGAAGATACGGGGAACTACAGGCCAGTCAGTCTCACCTCAGTCCCTGGAAAAATCATGGAACAGGTCCTCAAGGAATCAATTCTGAACCACTTAAAGGAGGGGAAAGTGATCAGGAACAGTCAGCATGGATTCACTAAGGGCAAGTCATGCCTGATAACCTAATTGCCTTCTATGATGAGATAACTGGCTCTGTGGATGAGGGGAAAGCAGTGGATGTGCTATTTCTTGACTTTAGCAAAGCTTTTGATACAGTCTCCCACAGTGTTCTTGCCAGCAAGTTAAGGAAGTATGGGCTGGATGAATGGACGGTAAGGTGGATAGAAAACTGGCTGGATGGTCGTGCCCAACGGGTAGTGATCAATGGCTCCATGTCTAGTTGGCAGCCGGTATCAAGTGGAGTGCCCCAAGGGTCGGTGCTGGGGCCGGTTTTGTTCAATATCTTCATCAACGATCTGGAGGATGGTGTGGACTGCACCCTTAGCAAGTTTGCAGATGACACTAAACTGGGAGGAGTGGTTGATACGCTGGAGGGTAGGGACAGGATACAGAGGGACCTAGACAAATTAGAGGATTGGGCCAAAAGAAATCTGATGAGGTTCAACAAGGACAAGTGCAGAGTCCTGCACTTAGGACGGAAGAATCCCATGCACTGCTACAGACTAGGGACCGAATGGCTGGGCAGCAGTTCTGCAGAAAAGGACCTAGGGGTTACGGTGGACGAAAAGCTGAATATGAGTCAACAGTGTGCCCTTGTTGCCAAGAAGGCTAACGGCATTTTGGGCTGTATAAGTAGGGGCATTTCCAGCAGATCGAGGCACGTGATTATTCCCCTCTATTCGGCACTGGTGAGGCCTCATTTGGAGTACTGTGTCCAGTTTTGGGCCCCACGCTACAAGAAGGATGTGGATAAATTGGAAAGAGTCCAACGGAGGGCAACAAAAATGATTAGGGGGCTCGAGCACATGACTTATGAGGAGAGGCTGAGGGAACTGGGATTGTTTAGCCTGCAGAAGAGAAGAATGAGGGGGGATTTGATAGCTGCTTTCAACTACCTGAAAGGGGGTTCCAAAGAGGATGGATCTAGACTGTTCTCAGTGGTAGATGACAGAACAAGGAGTAATGGTCTCAAGTTGCAGAGGGGGAGGTTTAGGTTGGATATTAGGAAAAACTTTTTCACTAGTAGGGTGGTGAAGCACTGGAATGGGTTACCTAGGGAGGTGGTGGAATCTCCTTCCTTAGATGTTTTTAAGGTCAGGCTTGACAAAGCCCTGGCTGGGATGATCTAATTGGGTTTGGTCCTGCTTTGAGCAGGGGGTTGGACTAGATGACCTCCTGAGGTCCCTTCCAACCCTGAGATTCTATGATTCTATGATTCTAGGTGCAGCAGTCGTCGACGTGGGGCAGGACAGGATTCTCCCCAGAGCTTCCCCTCCCATCAACGGTCTCCCTGGCCAAAATCCTGCCATGGGTTAAACTCTTGCCAACAGCAGCATGGCTGAGGGGTGCAGTCTGGGGCCCACTGTGCATTAGAACCTCCCGCCCCGGCTCGAACCCAGCAGGGGGTAGTGATGCTCAGTGGAGTCTCTCTGCAGCTTAGCCAGTCGGAGCTTTCCAGGGGTGACTCTGCTGGTTTGCAGTCTCTGCACAAGCTTCCCTTTAATCTCCACAGCTTTACAATTCTATCTCCTTCTGGGTGCTTAGACGAATAATCTTGTCATCTCTTTCACCGTTGCAAAAGGCTTCCGCTTAAATCCCTTCCTTCCCTTTCCATTCTCCTCCCCCTTCTGGGGAGGCAGGAGCCAGTTCTAAATATACGCCTGAAGTACAAAGGTGATAGAACAGGGTATGGGGGCAGGGAACGCACCAGGCAAGAGAACTGGGTGACTGGGGATGGGTCGTGGGGAAGAGAGCTGAGGTTGTCGGTCCAGACAGCTCCTGCTCTAAAGTGACGGGCTGTTACTATCGGATAGTGCAGCACGCTGGGTCCCAGTGGAGAGGCGTCCATGAGGCAGGGTCACCGAGGGCCCATTGGTTGTCACAGTCTCAGCCAAGTTCTGAATGGACCATGGCACCTCAACACCCTTTTCAGCCCAGTGCAGGTTCCTCCCGGCCTATGGGGCAGCCCACGCGGCAGCGGCCTGTTCTGTGGCTAGATGGCTTAGGAGAGCAAAGCCCTCTGTCAAGCGAGCACCAAATCCCCTGTTAGGGGTGAAAGATGCCCTGCACGTGAAGGCAAGGCCTGTTGTTCCCGGCGGAGCCAGCGCTGCGCTTCCTTGCCAGGAAATATAACCCGAGGTGGGAAGAGAAGAAGCAATCGCCTAATTGGAGCAGTTTGTAGCCTAAACGGGACCCCTTCATCATGGCCCGCAGTGGGAGAACAGCGAACAGCCCTTCTCCAGGCCACTGGGAAGGCCTAGCCATTAACATTTAGGAAGACGAGCTTGCAATGGGCACGCACAGCCTAAATGAGCTCCCGGGAGAGCCACACATGTCAGAGCCGGAACGCTTGATTTCCCTGCCACGGTCCTAGCGGGAATGCTTAAGCAAGAGGAGTGGAGGCCCAGGCAAGCCGTTCATTATGGCTGTGCCCATTAGGAAGAAGCTAGCGGAGCAGCCCGGCTACTCCCACATGCCAGGGAGACCATAGGCCATACCGGCATGAGGGAAGTTGAAGGGGGAAGACGTGCTCTCACTGCTGCTTCCCGGCAGTAGAGAAGGAAGAAGAAAAATGATTCCCAGTTACAGCTGCCAAGCTTCTGTAACCTCCGCCTGGGCCCCCCTCAAATGCATACTTAAGCGGATATTGCTCTGTCGGGATCCTGCCCCCCCCCCTCCCCACACACACACACACACACACACCTTCGACCCTCCCCTCTGCACCAACACTGAAGCTTCCTCTCCGCAGAAATGCTCGTTCAATGCGGATGAAAGGGATTGTGGGTAAAATACAAGCCGGTCTCACCTAGAGTGAGGTAACAAGAGCTTCTCTGTGCGCTCCGCTAGTTCCCCGGAGTAAACCTAGCAATGGCATTCCGTAACCCTTCTACTTCTTACTCCGCTAGGGAAAGCCTGATCCTATCACACCCCGGCAGCGCTTCCAGATCCCGGTCCCAGACCCCCCCTCTGCGATCCCGCTCCCTCTCTCCTCAGGAGCCGACCGACCATCCCTTTAAATTCAATCCCTCCCCTCACACTGAAGATCCAAATGGGCCGTCTGGGTGGACGTTCCATCCAAGAGTCCAAGCTTCTGTGACGCTCTACATTCACCGGCAAACAATCTTTCTGGTCTTCATCCCACTACAAAATTTCGCTTAACTCACATCCTAGGATGTCTCCTATCAAACAATTTCATGTTAACATAGTCCCTTCTCCACACGACCCATCCTGACCATCAGCACCCTCTGCTGTCCTACCCCTGGGCTCCCTGAACAACTCAGTCAATGCACCCCAATCCCGTCCTATGGCACGAAGGTCCCAGGGTGATGGATGAGGTACAAGAATCCCTATAGATTAGAAGATCATTTTACAGTAACCCCTTCTGTTCCAGGGCTGGGCTCTCGGGTGCTCCAATCCAGTTCCCACCTACCTTCCAAAACCAACCCCATCAAGATTACACTATGGACTCTGGATTCCCCTCGCCCCCATTACAGCAGGGAACTTTGCAACAGACAACCTGAATCCCAGTAGAGAGATCCCCAGCCATGCAAGATTCCCATAGATCCTTATAGATTGATAGGAGGGAGCATCTATGAGTGTGTGGACATAATCCGGGACAGGTATATTAATTTAATAGGAGTCAGGGAGCTTGCTGAGATGGGGAGGAGACTGTGAACTGGATTCCAAAGAGGAAGGGGTCGGGCAAGGAAAATGGGTCCGAACCAGAGAACACGGAGGCTTAGCCAAACGGCCTCTCCCTTTGAGATTCATGGATTGCCTGTTGGTTTAGAGGAGAGAGACAGGAGGAGGGCTAGTTAACTCGGGGGGCAGATAACAGGATGCAGGGTCTTTCAAGTCTACGTTTCACCCTCCAACAGAGTTGCGTGAAATTTTCTCATCAAAACTATTTTTAAACCACACAAAACCCCCAAAACAAACCAACCAACCCACCCCAAAATTATTTTCAGCCAAAATACATTTTTTCACTTCAAAGTTTTCCAGATTTCAACAACACAAATGGACACTCCAAATTTTTGGAGGACAAAATGTTCTGTTTTCTGTTTTCAGAAACAAAACATCTGATACTGAAAACTGATCATGTTTTTAAACCAAAAATGGTTTTCAATCCCCAGCTCCCCCCAAAAATGTCAGGTATCAAAGTTTAGATTTAAAATATATATATATATATATATATATTTGCAAGACATTTAGAAAAAAAATTAGAGATTTCCCACAAAAAAATAACAATTAGCATTTTTCTATTGGCTCAGCTTTCAACACGGACAGCAGTAAGGAACTGAAATAATCTTTGCTTCCCATGTAAAAAAAAGCCTCAGTTTTTATGTGCTTGTTTAGAGGAAAATATCCAGTTTGACTGAGAATCATTCTAACTGGGACCACCACCCCAGACATACAAGAACCCGGACGTGTAATCAGATGTCTCGGGAGACAGTAACTAGCTTCAGCCTCTATAGCCCTTTGGAGTCGGGAGAAAAATCCATTAACATCCTGTGAATGGTCTAAGACAGATTGAAGCAGGCCATGAAAGATAACAGGCAGGACCTGGAACGGCCAAGGACTATTATTTTCCATTATGATCTCGTTAAACGCCTCTGCCAAAGAGTGAAGATTCCAGGACTAGCCCCGGGGCAGACATTTACCTGATCTGCAGACGACTCGCTTGGGCAGTTAGCTTCATGCACAATTACTGTTGATTGCTTGCCATGCCTATGCATCTTCACTACTGCACAATTATCCTTGAGCCTCTCTGATCAGCCAGCTGCTTGGAAAGAGTCCAACCCAGAGAAGCCCAGTCTGGGATACTCAGACTGCTACCTAGGTTAGGAGAGAAGCATGCCTACAAGGGGAAGAGGCTGGCTAACAGGAGGAGAGAGCTGTCTGCATGGAGAAAGTCTATGGTCTGGGATCCCATTCTTATCATTCAGGTTGGAAGAGAGTTCTGGCTGAACGGGTAGCAGGTCCAGGACCCCCTCTCCACAGCATGGGTAAGAAGAGAGGGCTGACTATTTGAGGAAGCAGACGGGCAAGGAGAATCCAATCCAGGACCTCATCCCCAGGGTCTGGGTATGAGGAGAGACCTGGCTACATAAGAAAGTGGCCTAAGAACATTCTTATGTTGGATCCTCTCTCAAGAACACGAGCAGAAGAAGAGGCTGAGTTCTTGCCTTAGAAGCTTTCCTAGATATTGTGGTTTGGAGCAGAACCTGGTGCCCACCCACGACCCGCCATAACCCACATGCATGTCACTTGTGACAGGGCCTGTGCAAAGGGGAAGACCTCAAGGTGGGGGTGTGAATGAAGATACAGGCTGAGCATCTGACTTTGGGCTAATAAAGCAAAATATTTTGGTATTTGTGCGCAGGTCTCTCCCTGGCCTTAAGAAGCCATTGATGGGACCAAGGTAGTACAAGATCAAGTCTTCCCACATCCATCCAGAGACTTAAGCAACATAAGAAAAGAAGATCTCATGCTATTACACCCTCTTCCATGGTACCACTAAAAAGCCACTAAAAAGGAGCCCATAAAAGAGGCAAACACGAATACAAACTCTCACTACCACACGCAGCTAGTCTAGGAGATGTACAAACATTCCCATGGGGACCTGCAGCCTCTCTGTGTTCCCTTAGGTCTGCAACACCACAGAACATGTCCCTGTATCATTCCCCCTCTGGAACCCAGCTCCCATCCCCCCAGAGTATGGTTTCATTCCAACACCGTCTCCAGGAGCAATCAAACAGCAGGAGAGAATTAGCCTAAAGCTCTCCGTTTGATCTCTGACGCGCTCCGGACCATGCAGCCTGCTCATTACCACCTGACTTTGCAGGAACCCCGTTCCCTTCACACAATTCCCAGCCTGCCTGCAGAAATAAAGACTTTTGCGGACATCTGGAAGTGGAGAAGCTAGTGGAAACCATGGTACCGAGAAGCTGAGTTGACCTCTATGGTGATCTGCTTAGTTAGGAGCAACCTGCTGCTTGGTGGGGCCAGAGTTCTGAGGGAACGAGTGGTGGTGTTCTAACTCAACAGTCTAGCATAACATTAGCTGTGTAACAAAAGAACTGGTTCCAAGTGGCTCATGGCCTCTTAAAGGTACAGTTCCCCACACCAGTTTTCTGGTCTGTCACTTGATTTGGTGTGAACTTTTTCTAAGAACATAGGATGCGGGGCCGGCGCTACCATTAGGCGACCCTAGGTGGTTGCCTAAGGCACCAGGATTTGGGGGCGGCATTTCCGGTCCCTCGGCGGTCGCCGGGTCCTCGGCGGCAGCTTCTTCGGCCACCAGGGACCTCGGCGACATTTTGGTGGCAGCCTATCCCGCCGCCGCCTAGGGCGGCAAAAAAGCTGGTGCCGCTCCTGATAGGATGGCCAGGCTGAACTAGACCGGGAGGCCCATCTAGCCTCATGCCCAGTCTCTGACAGCAGCCAGTACCAACTGCACAAGAGGAAGGTTCAAGAAACCCTGCAGTAGACATTCTCCAAATGACCAATTTGCAATGATACAACTTCTAGCCTCTGTGAAAGCAGATACCCAGACTGGAAAGAACGACGAGCCATGATACTCCTACTTGCGTCAATGTGCTTCTTAACAGAGGAGTGAACCATATCAAGTGGGTGTAACACGGGGTGGGGCCCATCAGTGACTTGACCCAGGAATTAGACACACCAGCCAATAGATCTGCCTGTGAAGTCACATATAGGACTCCTTAGCATGATCCAAAGGTGAGGCACGCCAGCCCAGAGACCAGGGTGACATGCAAAACCCAGCACACCTGTATTCAGGCGGTCACATACAAGACCCAGTGTCCTGTCAATTCTCTCTCCCTCTAACCATTCCCCTTTTGCTCATCTGGCCTCCTCATTCTTCTCAGGTAACTGCTCCTCCACCTGGCTGACCCACTCACCTGCCCTAGTCAAGATGGAGACATCCCTCAGAAGTCAGCTGGTGGGACATCATGTGTCCCACATCACACACAAACCTGGATGCATCCGGAAAATTATCTTCCCGCCCCCGCCTCTGGATAATGTCTGGATATTTCTGGTGATCCCAAACAGTGCTTGTCCATACCAGTCTGGATCTTCCCTGAACGATTCCACAAACCTTCCCCCTGGGTCTAGCACCCAGCCTGGCACCTTTGTCTTGTATATATGAGCAGTTTCCAGCTGAGGGAAACGTCTCACATTCAGGGCCAGATCAACCCATCTCTGAGCCCTAGGCAGACATGCACAGATGTTGCTTAGTTAACCCTCTCCTATCCAGGTCAGTCCATGACTGGCTTCTGCTACATGGACGCTGCCCTATTAACTCTCTCTTGCCCATCTTCCCAAGGGATCCTCTCCTAGCCGGCTCTCCCACATGGGCACTCACCACAGCTCTAGGGTGACCAGACAGCAAATGTGAAAAATCAGGACAGGGGGTGGGGGGTAATAGGAGCCTATATAAAAAAAAAAGACCCCAAAATCAGGACTGTCCCTATAAAATCGGGACATCTGGTCACCCTACACAGCTCCAATCCAGTGCCTAGCTGATAGCAGCAATGCTTTTCCTGGGCTGGTTTAGGGACTGGTACAGGAGCCAGCCCCATGGCGGCAGCAAGGAGGAGCAGTGCTGGCCGGCCCACTGTCCACTCACGTTTGGCCCCCCCAGCTCTCTGCCATGACAGGGGATGGCAAGGCCAAATCTGAGCGAGTGGCACTGCAACCTGGCACGCGGGCTCACAGCAGAATTCAGGTTGTCTCCCTCCCCACACCCCAGGCATGCACCTAGGTTACCTGTCCTTTAACCTAGCCCTGCTCACAGCCCATATGAGAGAGTGTCACCGGGGTGCTGTCTCCTTTAGCTCTGCTGTCCACAGGGTGGATTTGATTTAAATCAAATATCGATTTAAATCATGATTTAAATCACTAGTCAGGAAGACTCGATTTAATCATGGGTTCCACATAAAAGTGCATTCTTGTTGGTTGTTATAACCTTAATACATATTCTTCACAACTCCGAGATGGATGTAGGTTTCATTTTTAGAGGGTACACACTATACATTTTTAAACAGTGATTTATTTTGAAAACTTTTCACAATGGAGAGAAGTAAATAGTGGTGTCCCCCAGGGATCTGTACTGGGACCAGTGCTGCTCAACATATTCATAAATGATCCGGAAAAGGGGGTAAACAGTGAGCTGGCAAAATTTGCAGATGATACAAAATTACTCAAAAGAATTAAGGCCAAAGCAGACTGCGAAGAGTTACAAAGGGATCTCACAACATTGGGTGACCGGGCAACAAAATGGCAGATGAAACTGAATGTTGATAAATGTAAAATAATGCGCATTGGAAAACATAATCCCAACTCTACATACAAAATGATGGGGTCTAAACTAGCTATTACCATTCAAGAAAAAGATCTTGGGGTCACTGGGGGGAGGGATAGTTCAGTGGTTTGAGCATTGGCCTGCTAAACCCAGGGTTGTGAGTTCAATCCTTGAGGGGGCCATTTAGGGATCTGGGGAAAAAACTGGAGATTGGTCCTGCTTTGAGCAGGGGGTTGGACTAGATGACCTCCTAAGGTCCCTTCCAATCCTGATATTCTATGATTGTGGATAGTTCTCTGAAAGAGCAACTCAATGTGCAGCGGCAGTCAAAAAAGCTAACAATGTAAGGAACCATTAGGAAAGGGATAAATAATAAGACAGTAAATATCATAATACCACTATATAAATCCATGGTACACCCACACCTTGAATACTGTGTGAAGTTCAGGTCACCCAATCTCAAAAAGGATACATTAGAAATGAAAAGGTACAGAGGAGGACAACAAAAATGATTAAGGGTCTGGAACAGCCTCCATATAAGGAGAGATTCGAAAAACTGGGACAGTTTAGCTTGGAAATGAGATGACTAAGAGGGGATATGATAGAGGTCTATAAAATGATTTTATAGACCTCTATCATATCCCCTCTTAGTCATCTCTTATTCACTTTCTCTAGTATGGAGAAAAAGTGTTATTTACCCCATCTCATACCACAAGAATCAGGGGTCACCCAGTGAAATTAACAGGCAGCAGATTTAAAACAAACATAAGGAAGTACTTTTTCCCACAACGCACAGTCACCCAGTGGAACTCATTGCCAGAGGATGTTGTGAAGGCCAAACGTACAACTAGGTTCAAAAAAGAATCGGATAAGCTCATGCAGGATAGGTTCAACAATGGCTATTAGCCAAGATGGTCATGGATGCAACCCAGTGCTCCGAGTGTCTGGCTGCTAGATGCTGGGACTGGACAACGGGATGGATCACTTGATAAATTGCCTTGTTCTGTTTATTCCCTGTGAAGCATCTGGCATTGGCCACTGTCAGAAGACGGGATACTGAGCTAGATGGACCATTGGTCTGACCCCACATGGCCATTCTTATGGTCTCTCAGAGGTGCTCCGCTAGACAAACTCTCAGCCTGCCTGATTCCCTATTCCTAGCATCACCAGCAGAGAGAGAGCTTTCCTACTAGCAGCCTCTTGGGTGCCCAGCCTAGCAGTAGCTGACTGGATGATACAGGCACATGGCTGAGATTCCTTACAGGATTAGAGTTCATTACAGTGAGGCACTGCAGCCATTAATCCTTTGTTCAACATCACCCGGTAGGAGTCTCTGTATTCCAAGACAAGCCAGCCCGTGCCTCCCTTACACCTCTGTTTTCAAAGAACCAACATGCAAAGCCCTTGGCTCTGGGCAAATTCGGATTCGTCCACCCCACCCCCGCCTTCTTTGCATTATCTGCAGAAGGGAAGCGTCAGTCCAATCAGAACGTAAACCTGACAATGCAGCCCGGCCATCAGCGTGCAGCAGAGCAGAGAAACGTACTTCGACTGGCCACTGCTGATAAAGGGTTTAGAGCCGGTGCCAAAAGTGATAGCGGCTCAGAGAAAAATACCAGGAGGCTGGAGAACTGGATCCGGCCCAGTTCAAACCCCCTCATGTTGGAGAGTTAAACAAATCCAATAATAATAATTACAGACAGAGAATAAATGGCCACAGCAAAATCCTATCATGCTGCTGCCGGATTCCCAATGAACTCGAACGCTGCCAGTAGCCGCAAGAGCTTTCTGATGGGCCAGATGCAATCTCCCTGCTGCAGACAGGACAACCCAGCAACACCCGCTCTCTGTGCCCCTTGGCAATCTGTTTGGAAAATGCTTGTGGCAAGCTGTGCCGGCACCGAACCCTGCTCTGTGTCTCTGCGCAGTCCCTGCATGCTTCCAGCTCTCTGCCTAGTTCCACCTTCTGCATCAGACCTACAGGCACCAGGACGTGCCCAGCAAGAGAAATGTTGATGGAAAGGGAATTCAGGGTTCATGCTGGAGCCACCAGGCTGCAACCGGGGGCACTCCTGCACTCACGCGGGGACCATGTTTCACCTCAGAGGTGGCTGCATTTCAGTGGTGGGTAAAGCAACACGTATATATCTATAGCCTGTTTGCAAGGTTTTAAAAGTGCTCTGAGATCCCAGGCCAACCATTCCCTTTGCTCTGCATTTGTCCCACCCGGTATACAGGAGCCTGTAGCGAGGAGAGTGGCCTCCCTCCGAGCCCGACATGGAGGGTCCACCACAGAGCCCAAGGTTAGAGACAAAGTTCCACTCGGTATCAAAATGTGGTTACCTCCAGGCACATTCTGCTCCAGCCAGTGATTCATCCCCTGCTGCCAGAACTCCAGTTCCTGACACTGGTGGTCTCTCGCAGCATCCAGAGTGAGAACCAGTCAACCAGAAACGAGCGAGGTACTACCAGGAGCAGAGTCATAAGTGGTTGGAGAACTTTGGGGTGTGACTGAGGACGGGTGCCAGTCGGAGGGATCGTTAGTAATAAGGGGTCCTATTTGCCGATGGAAGTATTAGCCACATGGAGGGTCAAATCAGTGGTGGCTAATTTGGGTCTTGGGTTCCCCTTCTCTAGACAGCTGCAGATACTGGCAAGTGTTCACCTCTTTCCCGGAGAAGGAGAAGATCCCGAGGTGGAGAAGGCGAGGGAGTTGTATTCACTATGATGGTAACTGAAAAGCAGAGGCACCGGCAGCCACGTTGTCACCATCAATACCTAATTGCTGTTCAGACACCCTCTGGCACGCCGGGTGCCCAGTCAATGGGGGGCGGGGGAGGGTGACAGTTAATATAGCTAAGAATCAATAGCAAGAGCATTCCCAGTGTCAAGCACAATCAATGGAGCTGAACAACGGGAAACTGCAGAGAATTAGCCTCCAGGCTGATACTGCTTGAAAGCGAGAAGCCGGTAGACATAGAAGCGAGGGAGAGTTCGCTAGAGTCCCTTCTGTTCCCAGAGAACAACTGGAGTCAGCCCAGCCTGCAAATATTTTCTGAAGTGTCCGTCATTAAATGGGGACCCAGGGGTCAGACTATCCAACCATGGGCCAGATTCAGACACCCAGCTCTGGGCCCTTCTTGCCACCGGAGCTCGGGATTAAAATGGGGTTCTTATCCCCCCGAGATTCATCCCCTGCAATCAGGACTCCAGTTCCTGACACTTGCGGCCTCCCTGTGCCTCCGGGTAGCGTTCTCCGGCCTAAAAGAGTGAAACCTCGGCAATCAGTTTGGCAGGAATCGCTGAGTGGGGCAGAGCTAGAATAGCCAGCTCTTGCCACTCCATGCCCGACCCCTAGTAAAAGGGGCGTTCCTGGGTGCAGTGGGAGAGAGTGGAGCCAGAACATGCTGTGCCCCAGCAATTCTCAGCCAGCAGGGTGGCGCAAGGGGCCCTAATTAGGCCAGGGCACAGGTCAGGCCAAGCACCAGAGGAGCAGAAAAGTGGTTTAGAATCATGGCCTTAGATTATAAACTCTTTGGGGCAAGGACTGTCTCTTACTGTGTTTGTACAGAGCCTGCCACGATGGGGCCTGATCTTCGGTGCATCTTCCTGTTGTCAGAGAAGATGATGGTCCAGCGGTTAGGGCACTAGTCTGGCTTTGGGAGACCCAGGCTCGATCCCCTGCTCTGCCACCGACTTTGACAAAATCATTTAACCGCTCCTTGCCTCAGTTTCCCAGCCGTCAAAGGGTGGTGATAGCCCTGTCCTGCACGTGCTGGGAGGATAAATTCATTGATGACTGTGAGATGCTCAGACACTAGGGTGATGCGGGCCAGTAGTACTGTCAATAGACGGTATTCGTTATGAGAGCCGGGCGGGGGCAGAGTCACTGGAAAATGCCAATCTGTCAAAACCAGAACTTTCAATGGGAATGGTCCAGTTTCAATAAAACTTTCCCTGGGAAGGTTTCTCAGGTCCAGGATGGAATTGCCAGTCAGTCAGGGATATCACCTAATAGCCTAGTGGATCCTTAACCACCAGGCTCCCGGCTATTCCAGGGTGGTGGTGGAGGTTCTCTCCCTCAGCTTTTTCACCAACACCTTTTAAAGGCTTCGGTTTCATGGGAAAAAATTTTAAATCCTGCAAATTTTCAAGGGGCGCGAAAAACGTTCCCTGCCCAGCTCTGTTAATTGGATGTCCGCACTGACATTCTTTCTGCAGCCCCATATAGCACCCGCTGCTAGCATAAATGACAAGGGTTTCCAATACAGTGTTTCAGTTTGGTCGTGGTGGTGACAGTGTTAACTGGATTCAGAAACCGGCTTTTTGTGTTCACTGTCGATAAACAGGGCAGCAATTATGTTCTGGTCCTCTGACGGCTGCAGATCTTTAGAAAACAAATACAATAGAAGTTCACTGAGTAACAGTGACATGCAAGTCTAGTCCATCACTTCTCTCCTGCCTGATTCTTCTCAACACTGATTCTTTATTATTCCCTCCAATTGTAGCCCATAGGGCTAGCTTAGCCTTTATTATATTCAGTTGTAATGCAAGGAACCTACAGGCCTGTATCCTGTAAGACATTAGCTTAAGCAAGTTAGCATAAGTATAGTTAAGTATAGTAGGTCTGCAACCATGGACAGATTTAGGGACAGGAAACACAGGTGACCACCTGGGTTGCCAGACTTGGGAGGTGCCGGGCTCAGGGTGCTATTGTTGTTGTTAGCAACAAAAGGGAAAATAGAATGTTTGAAGTAAAATGTTACAGGTATTCCATATGTGGATTCATTTTTCACTAACCTCCTAGAATCTTCTGGACCTTTGTAGAATTTCATGGAATCTTCCAGACTTCCTGAGAACGACGTTTTCCTGGAACCTCCTAGAACGTTGTCAGCCATGCCCTCACAGGTATATAAAGGGATGGGAGGTCGCCAGGCAGTCAGTGAGAAACAAGAATGAAGTGAGAGCCCAGCTGTGATATTGTGACCCTTGTTTTATTGTGTAATTGTGAAAGTGTACTTGTATTTTAAGACTTGAAGAGTGTAAGTAGCGACTAATAAAGGACATTTTTAATGAGATGCCAGAGATAGCTATTGAATTCCTATCTATGCTACAATATAAAAGAAATACTGTTACTTCTTTTGCCATGCTTAACACGTAATGTTTGATGACTTTCTAAAACTGCGGAACATAGACTTTTGCTCTCCCTAATACGGTGTGTTTTCCCCCGTAGAAAATAAAAGATGCTCCCGAAGAAGCCTACAGGAGTTTCGTATAGGAATGTGAAAAGCTCAATTGCAATCTAGTTTGCAGCAAGGGGCAAATTTCATGGGAAAAATATCTGAAACAGCACAACATAGACCGTACTTTAGGCAGTAACGATTGTCCCAGTGCAGAAGAAATTGAGGAGTGAAGCATAAATGATGGCAGTCCTATTCCTAAGGAATTAGCAGATTTACCTGAAGATAAGGAATGGAAATGAGGAAAATGATCAAGAATCATCCAGTCTTCCGGGCGGTGTAAAGGAGAGACAAGAAAGAAGAATCTGGCTCACATGAAAAGGAAAGAAACGATAAAGAAGAATCAGACTCACATGACGACGGAAACAGCAGTGAGAAAAACTGCATGCTACAAATCGATACATCAGATCCTGCTTTATGGCTGGTGATCCTAAACTCTGCTGATATTGATCATTCAATTTTGAATGGGCCATGGGGAAAAAAATAGAGGATATGACGTTTCCAGGAAATGAGCAGAAGCGACATTTCTCAAAGTCACACTACGAAAGAGTGCTCGAGAATGGTGAGAAACTGAATCAGCACTGGCTAGTTTACTCAAAATCAACTGACAAAGTGTTCTGGTTTTGCTGTAAAATATTTGAAAAGAATGCCAAGTCATTGCAGGCACTTTCCAGGTACAATTACTGGCACAAATTAGCTAATGCTCTGAAGCAACATAAAAAGTCATCCAGGCATTTTGCAGTCTACTCCAATTGGACGGAGGTCGAGTCCAGACTCAAGCTGAATAAATGCACAGATGCAGAAAACCAGTGCATTATTAATTTAGAAACCCAGCATTGGAAGAACGTGCTCAAGCATCTGATCTCAATTACCCTCTTCCTTGCAAAGAATAATTTGGCTTTCTGGGGCTCGCTGGATAAGTTGTTCACTGAACATAATGGTAATTTCCTTGGTTTGGTAGAGCTCCTTGGGAAACGCGGCTATGTCATGAGTGAGCACTTACGTCGAATAGTTCGTAAAGAAGCTATGGACCATTACTGCAGCAAAACAATTCAAAACTAATTGATTGCCTTTATGGCGAGGAAGGTGCTTGATAACATATTGATGTGGTGCTGCAAAGCGAAGTACTACGCCATAATAATGGACTGCACTCCCGACATTAGTCACAGTGAAAAGATGTCATTTACAGTAAGATTTGTTGATTACAAGGATGGCTGTATCCAAGTAAAGGAACATTTTATCTGTTTCCGGTCTGTGGCAACTCTACTAGAAAAGGCCTGACAGAACTATTTATGAGCATTACCATGCCCTGATGGAACTGACACAATGGAATAAAGCTGAGGCTGGAATCTGACACGAGGTGCAAAGCCTGGGCACACTGTTGACTCATATCGAGCTTCTCGTCCACCGTAACCCCTAGGTCCTTTTCTGCAGAACCGCTGCCCAGCCATTCAGTCCCTAGTCTATAGCAGTGCATGGGATTCTTCCGTCCTAAGTGCAGGACTCTGCACTTGTCCTTGCTGAACCTCATCATATTTCTTTTGGCCCAATCTTCTAATTTGTCTAGGTCCCTCTGTATCCTATCCCTACCCTCCAGCGTATCTAACACTCCTCCCAGTTTAGTGTCATCTGCAAACTTGCTGAGGGTGCAGTCCACTCCAGCCTCCAGATCATTAATATCAGAGGGGTAGCCGTGTTAGTCTGGATCTGTAGAAGCGACAAAGGGTCCTGTGGCACCTTATAGACTAACAGAGGTATTGAAGCATAAGCTTTCGTGGGTGAAGAATACCGAAGAAGTGGGTATTCACCCACGAAAGCTTATGCTTCAATACCTCTGTTAGTCTATAAGGTGCCACAGGACCCTTTGTCGCTTCTACAGATCATTAATGAAGATATTGAACAAAATCAGCCCCAGGACCGACCCCTGGGGCACTCCGCTTGATACAGACTGCCAACTAGACACTGAGCCATTGATCACTACCCGTTGAGCCTGATGATCTAGCCAGCTTTCTATCCACCTTATAGTCCATTCATCCTGACTATACTTCTTTAACTTGCTGGCAAGAATACTGTGGGAGACTGTATCAAAAGCTGTGGTTTTGACCGTATCAAAACCTAGGGGTTACAGTGGATGAGAAGCTGGATATGAGTCATCAGTGTGCCCTTGTTGCCAAGAAGGCCAACGGCATTTTGGGCTGTATAAGTAGGAGCTTTGCCAGCAGATCAAGGGACGTGATCATTCCCCGCTATTCGGCATTGGTGAGGCCTCGTCTGGAGTACTGTGTCCAGTTTTGGGCCCCACGCTACAAGAAAGGATGTGGAAAAATTAGAAAGAGTCCAGCGGAGGGCAACAAAGATGATTAGGGGGCTGAAGCACATGAGTTATGAGGAGAGGCTGAGGGGACTGGGATTATTTGGTCTGCAGAAGAGACGAATGAGGGGGGATTTGATAGCTGCTGTCAACTACCTGAAAGGGGGTTCCAAAGAGGATGGATCATTCTAGACTGTTCTCAGTGGTAGCAGATGACAGAACAAGGAGTAATAGTCTCAAGTTACAGCAAGGGAGGTTTAGGTTGGATATTAGGAAAAACTTTTTCACTAGGAGGGTGGTGAAGCACTGGAATGGGTTACCTAGGGAGGTGGTGGAATCTCCTTCCTTAGAGATTTTTACGGTCAGGCTTGGGATGATTTAGTTGGGGATTGGTCCTGCTTTGAGCAGGGGGTTGGACTAGATACCTCCTGAGGTCCCTTCCAACCCTGAGATTCTATGATTCTATGATTTCTGACTATGCACAGCTCTAGTCATGATGGATTCATCCAAAATGATTTTGAATAGGAATAGAATCAAGGGACCAAATTTTGTGCTGGTGCAAATTGATGATGTATTAACTTCAATGGACCAGTCCCAATTTACATCAACAAAGAATTTGTCTCAAGGGCTGCATTCACTTGCATAGAAAGGCAAACTCTCTGTGCCTGTGTTGAGTTGCTGGACTGTGGCCCATTGAAAAGGGAATTTAACACTTTTCATACTGTAAATATTTCCTGCTTTTCTTGCACTTTGTCTCAGCAGCTCATCTGTTCATTGATCATCACAAGAACCTCCCCTAGGCAGGCCTGGGGAAACCTGCATCTTCTGCAGTATAAATAGCCCTTTCCACAGTAAATTGAGTCCCACCTGAATTTCACGTATGAGAATCACAGGAACAATTCAATCAGTGTTTCTTTTGGTGGCTAGCACTCCTGGGATTTGGATAGTTGAATGCCTAATCTGATTCTCAAGTGTCATCTGCTGTTCCTAAAATGATTTCCCCCTGCAGTCTGGGTTAACATTGCATGCTCCATCACAAAAGTGTCTCCACAATCTGCAATTGGGTAACTACTTTTACATCCCAGCCAGAAGAAGAATCCAGCTGGTTTCCAACATATCTAATTTTTCTGAGATCTTTCCTGTTTTGCTGTGAGAGGCAAGAGTATTTTACTTCTTATCCCCATGGTGTATCAGTATTTCCAGCGTCATCCAAATCCAACGGTTTCAACCTGCAAACCCTGAATCCCTGGGAGTCCACAGACTATGTCTAAAGGGGTCCGCGAAAGGTTGTCATTAGCATAGAACAGTGGTTTTCAACCTGGTGTCCGCAGACTAGGTCTAAGATTTCCAAAGATGTCCGCACCTCCAGTCGAAATTTTTTAGGGGTCTGCAAATGAAAAAAGGTTGAAAACCACTGCCCTAATCTATTGTCCTGAAGTTGGGGATGATAGAGGAGGTAGAGAGGCTGTAAACTGGTGAGATGCCACCCACTATAGAGAAAACTGCCAGCAGAAGGCCTTTCCCACCATAATTTTATTTTGACCCCCACCCCCCCGTCATCTATGCAGCTGTGGCCCATAATCTTTTTCTTAATCTGCAGCAGGCTGACTAAAACAAACTCAAAATCTCCAAAAGATGGCTTCTTGAGTGCACTTTAAGTTCTCCCTAGACTTCTTGTTTGACCTGAGAATATCAATAATAAATCCTAGGCTGGACTTTTGTGCCTAATTGGAATGCACTCAGAGGATGTGGGGAAGAAGATGGATCTAGTTAGAAGGGACACCGGGGACCTATTACCCTGGGTAACCCATCCTAGTGATGGCCCATGTTTCATTTCCCACTGTTCTCCCTCTCTGCATCTCTTTTTCCTTTGCAAGTATTTTGGGTTTGAGCTGCCGAGAGGCGGCGTTGATTTAGGAAGCCCCAGCTGTGCACCTTCTTCCCCCATGAACTGAGCAATTAGTAAAGTCAGTTGTCTCCCGCTAATGGCCAGAGACATCACTCAAGGGAAATATGAAAGTCCAGCCCCATATTCATCATGTTCAGAGAGGTAGCTTCACACGAATGCCCAGCCAAGGCGGGGGCTGAGAAACGGCAAACAATACTCACCTTTAGCTCTCCTCCCGCTTCCCCCAGTGCTTGCAAATTTCACACCTGCACCGCAAATCCACTAATTGGCACTTCCTTGTTAAAAGTAATTTCACGGTGTTAGAAGAGGAACATACGTAATGATAATCCTGGAAGCCTGAAATGCCAAATTAAAGCTGCCGGCTTCTAAAGGAAACTGTGAAATGGAAGGCATTAAGGAAAGGAGGAGAGACAGAGGAGGGAGCCTGTTACAGGTCGCGTGGTCTCTTCTCGCAGCTGGCACCAGGCACGACAAAGCCAGGTGTCCCCGGGGTAACGGGATTCAATAGGAGGCTTTTTGTGCTTGTGCCGATTCCTATGGCTGAAAATGAACCTTCGCAGGAGGAAATAAAGGAACATGGGATCAGGAAATCCAGGCTGATCGGGGGGGACATTTGTTCTCTGAGTCACTTAGGAAGGGCAGACATCGATGTCAGCCTTGTCTGCGCGGGAGAATTGCTCCTTGCTGACAACAGGCATTGGCAACAGGGTGCACCACTCTCGGTTACCGCCTGTTGTCAGCAAGCTGCAATTTTCCTAGTGTACATGAGACCTGAAGGAGCAACCCGAGTGGCTGACAAGACACATGGCACCGGCACCCAGCTGGCAGGCATTCCGGCCGACGCCGCCGTCCGCACTGCATCTCAGAATTAATGCATACCGTCAGGCACGGCATCTTCGAGGATAAGAGGATGCCACCTCCTAAGTGGTCTAGGTGTGAGAGCCATGAAACTAAGCGCTCCTGACACCCAGGCTGCAAAAGCAATGGTGCTCTTACACCCTAAGTGATACACACCGTGCTTTCCTTATAAAATTTTTTGACATTTAGACTGGATGCTGCACTTAAGGCCGCAACAGAAGACACGCACCCTGTGGCTTTTTAAATCTAACCTGGAATGTTAATAGTCATTTCCACCCTAATCTCTGTCTAGGTGTCTGATCCGGGCTGGACGTTCCTCCTTGCGTTTATGTTTGCACAGTGCCTAGCACCATGGGGGCCTGGCCCACGGCTGGGGTCCTAGGTGCTACCACAATATAAATAATCAATCCTGATAACAGATAATCTAACACAGAGCCGGTGCTACCACAAATACAATTACTGCTGTCACTTACTACCTACGTGCAGGTGAGGACGGTAATGTTTCCAATACCACAGAGGGCCTCAACAGCTGTCCAGGTTTGTTTAGTCTGGAGAAGACAGAGGGGACATGATAACCGTTTTCAAGCGCCTTGTTACAAAGAGGAGGGAGAAAAATTGGTCTCCTTAACCTCAGAGGCTAGGACAAGAAGCAACGGGCTTAAATTGCAGCAAGGGAGGTTCAGGTTGGACTTTAGGAAAACATTCCTGCCAGGGTGGTGAAGCCCTGGAATAAATTGCCTAGGGAGGTTGTGGAAGCTCCGTCATTGGAGATTTTTAGACAAACACCTGTCAGGGATAGTCTAGATAATACTTAGTCCTGCCATGAGTGCAGGGGACTGGACTCAATGACCTCGCGAGGTCCCTTCCAGTCCTACGATTCTATATGGAAGGTCCAGCACTGGGCCCCTGAACCCACTGGGGAAATCACATGATGCACTAGCAGCATCACTCCCCCCACCTCCCATAACTGAAGAGAGGGAAGATTCTTGCACATCCCCCGGGCTCTCGTGTTGGTGATGAGCCCGGCCACTGCTGCCCGGCCCACTCCTTCCTGGGAGTCCGATGCCGCCTGCACGGGAGTGGGGGGGGTCAGACACAGGAGGAACACTGGCGAGACGAGCAAGTGGTTTGCCATGGGGCTGAGAGAGGGGGCCCGGGATTTCAGAAGGGCTCTTGATTTAGGGGGCAAAACGGCCAAGCTGGTTTCAGAGGCAGAGTTTAGATTAATCACTCTGTACACTGGCCACGTTCTCACTGGTTTCTCCTCCACTAAAATCACGGGTTCTCTCTCAGGTCACAAGTGACGTGAGTTTGCTGGTCTCAGTGCAGCTGACATTCCTCACCTCAGGACAACCACCCCATGACTAAACAGCATCTGCTGAGGAGAAAGAACTTGGTATCGCTAATAAGGGCCAAGGCAACAGGGGGTGTTGCAGCAGAGGATGGGGTGCCCTGATTAGTCTGCAGGGGACCCCAGAAACCGAACAGCAGGGAGGACTTCAAGTCAAGAATCAGAGGCATTAGCAGAGGAGGAAGTTTGCTCATCATCTCTCCTCTTCAGCCTCAGGTGAGCTCCCCCTCCACGTCATGCACACTAAAATCACACCCCATTAAACAACCAACCTGTCCTGACTTGACTCTCGCTCTTGCCTGGGCAGCTCCATGAACCCCCTGAACCCAGCTCCGGCAGTACTGTACAACACAGCCTCCGAGCGGAGAGCCTTTGAAGTAAGAACTCCGGCGGCACAGTGCCGTGATAATAGCACTGGTCTTATAAGCGCTGCTGTTTGTTTGCTGAAGCAGATAGGTTTTCCCAGACCAGTTGTTCTGACTGAAATCAATTTATATTTAACAGAACCAGGCCATGTTTGCTCAGTGAGAGATCTGAACTGGAGCCCAAGATTCTTAACCTAAAGTAATAAAATACACACTGCTCTTAGGAGCAAACCCCGCTCCCCACCCTCTTGCTTCTGCTTGCTTTGCTTTCTAATTCCCACCTGTGCGTATTTCTCAGGCGCAGGCCGCAGCCGGCACATCACACAGGTTTCACCACCGTGCTGCCAGGAGCCTGCCCGTGCATTGCACTGAAATCGGTGGGGCAGCCCAGCCCAGATGGCATGCTGAGTTGCACCTTGGGTGTGTTCCACAGGGCGTGTCTGGAACACAGCTGCAGAAGCCAAACAGATTAAAAAGTCCCCCTGCCATGCTCAGGGAAACTACCAGAGTCAGAGCTGGGCAGGAACCAGCCTTCTACATCCAAAACCCCACTTGAAGTTTGGAGACATATGGATATGGAGGCAGATCCAGATCCAAACTTCATTATAGTGGTCCAACTGGAACACAGAAATTGCCACACTGGATTAGACCCAAGGTCCAGCTAGCCTAGCATCCAGTCTCTGACAGTGGCCGACAGCAGCTGCATCAGAGGAAAGTGCAAGAACCCCCGCACCAAGCAGTTATGGTATAACCTACCCTTGGGGAAAGTTTCTTCCTGACCCCCAGTAGTGGCTAGTTGATGCCCTGAAGCATAAGGGTTGATAACCTTATTAAAGAGCTGGGCTGTTTTGGATCTGGAATCATGATCCCAAACTCTCTGGACTTTGGTGGAAGTTCAGCTTCAGATCCAAACTGTGCCCCACAAGAGATTTCTCCAATGCTCCTGCCCATTCCAAAGTGCCTAAAAGCTCAACCCGACTGCAGGAGGCTTTTCAGGGCATTAGCCAGTCGGAGATGCCTGTGCCTTGGAAAAAGACAGTCACTGCGCTCGGTGTCAAAATACACCAGATCCTTCTCTTAAGAAGTCTCACGGAGGACAGAAGAAGCCGGGATTGTGTCTGCTCCGGACTGCTGCCTGTTACCAGAGCCGGAGTATCCTGTGTTACGTGGGTCTGTGCTACGTTGGTATGAAATCGCTTGGCTGCTCTTCTGCTCAGGACTCTCCTGAAGGAGAGATGTGGCTCTCAGGAATCTGAAACAACACCTGTCTTTTAAGCCCCGATGCGTATTTGCACTGTACATTTCTTCAGTGTTGCCGATTCCCGAGACATCTGAGTGTGAACAAGGCAACCTCCTCCTCTCTCTCCAGCCTGCCCTTCCCTCTCCCACCGCTCCACTCCAACAGCAATGTCCCAGCCCCCGGCCTGTGCTGGCGTAGATGATACGAACACTGGAAGGTAAGGATCTCTGACGGGCTCTGCCTGATTTGGGATCATCCTCCATAGGGCAGACTGGCTTCAATCCAGCATTAGAGATACTGACCCGAACAGAAATACCCAAGGGGAATTTGAACCCAGACCTGAGCTTTCCCCACATTCAGGGCCGTTTGGATCCAGGCTTCCAATTCAAACCTGTGGGCGGGGTAATGTCTGCGCCACAGAGTCTGAATGTGAAACTTCCCAGGGTTGGGCTTGGGGCCCATCTTTAGCACCTACCTACATCTGCTTATGTTTATTGACATCAATGGCTCTGGAGGAGACCATTGGCATGGGCAGGGGACGTTCCCCTATCAACAATAATTATTTATTTGCTTTACACCAATGCTCTAGGCTGCACCTGAGACCAGGGCCCTATTGTTCTAAGTGCTGTACAAACACATCGTAGGAGACAGTCCCTGACCTGAAGAGCTTGTCATCGAAAAAGATGCAACAGATGAGAGGTAGGAAGGAAAACAGGCCCAGAGAGGGGACGCAACCTGCACTACTTCCCACAGCTGGTCACAGAATCCAGGGTTCCTAATTCTAAGGTCAGTTCCCCTAGCCAATAGGCCACATTGCCTTCTGCAAGTGCCTTGTTTCTTGCTCTCTGACAATCATAGTATCATAGAATCTCAGGGTTGGAAGGGACCTTAGGAGGTCATCTAGTCCAACCCCCTGCTCAAAGCAGGACCAATCCCCAATTTTTGCCCCAGATCCCTAAATGGCCCCCTCAGGGATTGAACTCACAACCCTGGGTTTAGCAGGCCAGTGCTCAAACCACTGAGCTATCCCTCCCCCCAATCGATACAGGCAGCTCAATAACTGTCTTGGATTCCCCACACACAGGCCTGGTCTATCCGTGACAGAGCCAGTCTGCTGACAGATGTACAAGGCAACAAGAGATCTCCAAGTCTGACAGGCAGCTGCCTGGGTGGGGTTTTTTTTCTCCCCACAACAAATAAACAGGGAGATGAAGTGGTAACATCCATTTGCACAAAGAAAAGCATCTGCACCTAGCCAAGAATCAGAAATTTTTTATTTTTGCGCGATAGGCCTATCTGGAGAGGAGCTTTTTATTTGGAATTCAAATGCAGCCATTACAAGGATTGCATTTTCAGCTAATTGTTTTTCCTCCCATTCCCATTTGGGAAGATATATGATGGCTGAAACAGCAGGTCGGTGTGGCTGAAAAAACAATAGCAATAAAAATAACATTTAATATGCAGAATCTGTGTCCTTATTAAACACGGGATGGTTTCCGCCACTGCCTATTTCCCTGGTTTCACATACTGGCTTGTTATTGTAGGGTAGCTCATTAGTGCTGGACTGAACACATTAATTTTTTTTATGGGTAACACACGAGACCTAGTCTGTGCTGTTAGTGTAGCCAAATGCAAAGTCTTTGCTCCAAAGACAGTATATAAGGTCCAAAGTTACCCCCTTCCTGAGGTTTGGCTTTAATGAGAACAACTTCAAACAACAGGAACAAAACATAAACCTCAGCCCAAGTTTAGCCATTCCTAAGATTTCTCTGCAGCACCTCCGATGTCCTAGTTCCCTCTGCCCCAGCCAGTCTACACCATCATCGGCCCACTGGCTGGAGTTAACAAAACCCACCCTTGAGCAGAAGTCAGCAGCAGTAATTACTCAGGGACTAGCATCTGAGCTTAAGCGGATTCAACAAAAGAGCCCAGCGTTCATAAACTGGGCCCCCGAGACTGTCATCTTATACACAGTCCAGCACCTGTAATATTGGTTTGTTATTGTAGGGTAGCCTAGGAGTACTGGATTGCTCACTTTGGTTTGGGATTGTACAGCTGCTCGCATGCTGAAGACAAAGAACATGTGTTTTGAGGAAATACAACCACCTGAATAACATCAAAGAGTCCTGGGGCACCTTACAGATTAACAGACGTATTGGAGCATAAGCTTTCATGAGTGAATACCCACTTCTTCAGATGCATGCAGTGGAAATGTCCAGGCGCAGGTATAGATATGCAGGGAAGAGTCAGGCTAAAGATAACGAGGTTAGTTCGATCAGGGAGGATGACACCTCAACTGCTAGAAGAGGGCCTCATCCTCCCAAATTGAACTAACCTCGTTATCTCTAGCCTGACTCTTCCCTGCATATTTATACCTGCCCCTGGACATTTCCACTGCATGCATCTGAAGAAGTGGGTATTCACCCACGAAAGCTTATGCTCCAATACGTCTGTTAGTCTCTAAGGTGCCACGGGACTCTGTCGCTTCTACAGATCCAGACTAACACGGCTACCCCTCTGATACTGAATAACATAGTGGAGTTTGTAAACCGATGGCAGGGGTTTTCAGAAGACAGGTGATATTTTGGTCCCAACAGCCCTGACCCTGTTCCTTTAAGCTCACTTTCCTAGGCATGCCAAAAAGCCAACCTCGCATGATCCTGCGAGTCGAGAGATTTGCAGCCGTCCTTAATGAATGCTCCGAGTTGCTTATCAGCTTGTAACCACAGCAGCCGCCCTGTGGATTGTGAAGTGAAGGTATTCATAGTGACCTGGCAAAGGTGGAGTGCGCGTGTTCGGCTCGTGCCATATCGGATTAAGAATGAAATCTTGTTACGATAATGCTCTCGGCTGGTTCGAAGTTTCAGATACGCTTTGGCTACAGCATCCCTAAAATTAGCCATATGTTTTCATATTGGGTGGAAGTAACTGCCTGGGAGGATTACAACTTCGGCTGCTCTAGTTTACAACACTTCAGGGCCTCTTTCCAAGCCCATCTAGCTCGAAAAGGGGTCAGTGAGCTAAAATGTCGCATTGCAGAGTCCAGCTGCTTGGGGAGGGAATGATTACTTGGATGATTTCTTCTGTTTGCACACCGGTAAGCATTTATGGCAGGCTGGCAGGGGATGGACCTAGAAAGACTCAGAACAGTGGTTCCCTACTTTCTCAGACAACGCTGCCAGGATTAAGACCTACTTACCTGCAATCCCTTCCTTGAATGCCCAATTCAGGCCAGGATTTAGGGGGCAGGCTGGGTTAGACAGTCTGGGAAAACCCCAAGGTCTGTCTGCATCCAGCAGCCTCAGAATGGATCATGGCTAAGCCCTGGCCACAGAGATAAGCCTGAGCTACAAACTTGAGAATCTCAGGGGTTCTCAAACTGCAATCGCAAGGTGGTTACATGGGGTTGCGAGCTATCAGCTACATGGGGCTGTCAGCCCCGAACCCCCATTACATTAAATCCCCACCCCATTTTTAATTTATAAAAGTTGCATACTCAAAGGCTTGCTGTGTAAAAGGGGTCAGCCCTACAAAAAGTTTGAAAACCGCTGCTTCAGATCAAACCCCTTGGGGTCAGAATCCAGGATTTTGGGTTGGCCCAGTCTAGAAATAGGGGCCAATTGCGAAATTCGAATCCAGGTTCAGATTTTGGAGCCAAGGGCTTGGGTTGGACCGATCACGACTTTCTGGACAATTCTCTTCTATTTCCCCCAGCCTAAGAGCTCGTGTGGACCAGCTAGTGCCAGCCGCCACCTGCAATAATTCTATCTGTCTATGTACATCTATGACCCTCAACACTGTAGGATCTGAACATTGAGCTGCTGCAGCTAAATACCACGATGGATTATGGCACGGGCAGCTGGATGGGAGGTTGGCAGCTACTACCCACTGGAGCCCAGAACAGGAGCTCAGCATTAAAAGGTCTGATCCTGATCCTATTCAAGTCAATGGAAGCTAGTCCACTGCCTTCAGCTGGCACAAGGGGGTGGAAACTAAAGGCCCAGCAACAAAAACCTGAGAGACCAGGGCCGCTGCACGCACCAGTGATTTGGGAACTACTGGACTAGAAGCTGCTTTCCGATTCCAGCTGTTGAAGCAGACAAGTGACCCATGCTAATGTACCCTGCCCCTGCACTGCACCAGAGGGGGTGAAAGATGGATGCATCCTGGCAGAAGGAGACATTTGTGCCTTTTGTCCTGTTTAGCTGGATTTCTGTTCTCACCCCTCTGCCTACTCTGCACCCTGCCCTTCCCACCCCCAGCACACCCCCTATGTACGACTGGAGAGCTCCATCCTCAGTGTACACCTCGGACTGTAGCAGGGCTGGAAGCTCGGTGCTAAGGGTCACTGCTAAAGTACGTCACCCTAGACCAGTGGTTCTCAAGCTGGGGTCCCTGGACCCCTGGGGGTCCACAAGGCATGTCCAGGGCCGGCGCTGATCAACTTCTCCTCCTCCCTCCCTGTGCCTCCTGCACGTCGTGGAACAGCTGTTCAGCGGCGTGCAGGAGGCGCTGGGAGGGAGGGGGAGAAGCGAGGACAGGGCAGGCTCGGGGGAGAGTCAGTGGCCTAGAGTCAATCGATTGCCTGGGGCAGGGGCTCAGGGTGGATTCTTGGCTCCATGGGACCCCTCAAAGTGAAATTCATCATCAACGCAAGGATTTTGCATCACATGGGCCCCCAAGGGAAGGTGGATGTGGTGCATAGGCCCTGCACAGAGCTGCCTTTCACTCTGCACCAAGAGAAGCAGCTGAATTGGGGACCCCACAGGGCAGGGAGTCAGATGGATTATCTGCAAAGTTCACGTGTCACTCCATCACTGGAGCACCTCACAGGCGTCAGCCCGTTCATGCTCACGGCAGCCCTGGGAGGCAAGGAGGAGTCACCCCATTTTACAGATTGGGAATTTAGAAACAAAGAACATCCACACTGCAAAAACAAAACACCATTGCCGCATCTCTCAGAGCCTGGGTCTACAGACTTGGGCTCACCCTAAGAACAGCTGTGTAGACATTCCCGCTTGGATTGGAGCGCAGGCTCGGAAACCCACCCACCCCTGGCTTTCAGAGCCCAAGTAGAACCAACTACACACAGTTATTTTAGGTGCTGTAACACAAGGCCCAGGGGTCCAAGGCTGTAGAGCCAGACTCTGAGACTTGCTGCTGCAGGTTTTTTTTTGTAACATAGACATACTCAAGAAGGCTAAGGGACTTGCCAAAGGTCTCTCAGGAAGTCTGTGGCTAAGCTAGGAATTGAGTCCCAGTCTCCTCATTAGCAGGCCAGTGCCCTATTCACTGGACCCCAGGGGTGCTGGAAAAATGTGTATCGCGGGGGTGCTGAAAGCCATTGAACCAAACTGTAAACCCTGGATATAATGGAAACCACTTCAAGACACCCATGCTGGATCATCTGGCCACCATGGACAGCTTGCTGCTGGGAGTCCCCCAACGCCAGGAATTACGCAGACCCTGGGAGAGAACAAGGATTCTTGTTAAAATTGCTGGCTGGGAACAGAGCTGTACAACACTCCTTTCAGCTTGGTTTCCCTCTCAGCGTTAGTACGGGGGGCTAAGTAGGTGAGAAAAGCATCGGCGCTCCCTCCACTGTCCAGATCCATTAGGTGCTTATTTCATTTCACTTACATCACAACAAGCTGCATCAACACATAATCAAAGCTGCCTCAGCACTCTCGTCACTTCGGCTTTACACACTTTTCCTTGTTTTGCTTTCCTGGCCCTGGGGAGCCAACAAGGGGAAGGGCCGTGAAGAAGGCCAGACTGACGTTGCCTCTTCCAGGACGTCAGCGGAACGAAACCCCAGCAGTAGAACAACAGCTGAGTCTGTTGCAGGTTAGCCTCAGACATTCTGGCAGGGGGGAGTTTTTTCCTGGGACTGTCCCTGGTAGAATAGGTCAATTAATTCTGCACTAACATCCAGCCCACAAAGAACTCTCTTACTGTGATGGGAAATGGAGAGAAAACCCACAGCAGGATTCCTGTATCCAGCTAATAAACCCTAGAGGTACAAAAACTTGGATTGATTTCTGTGTCACTTCCAGTGTAGCCCAGAGGAGGAGGAGAACAGGAAATGAATTACTGTCTCTGCTTAGAATGGGCTCTGGGATAGACTGGATGGGCTACTCCCTAGAGAAGGCGAGAACCTAAACTGAATAGTTGTGTCCACTCTAATGATGCAGCTCACAGGAGAAGTAGAACTTCAGCTAGATTTCTAGGCCCTACTTTGGCTGGAGATTGGACATAGACAGCGCATGGGAAGAGAAGAACATGGGCTGGACTTGGCTGCACACCTGCAATGGATCATGCATGGACAGAAGACAGGAAACTGTTGGCACTTGGACTAGTCACCTAATCTAAGGGAAGGTTTGCTATCTCCTTCCGCTGGTAGCATCTCCAAGCCTGCCACTCTTAATCTCACTGAGAAAATTCTCCTCCTTCCATTTCTGTCAATGGCAGTGTCTCTCCAGCTTGATAAACTTTAGCACTTTATGGTCTCTATCTCCAGTGCTAGTAATTCTCCAGGAACATTTGTCTTTCAAGGCTCGGGAAAGAATACAAATAGTCCAGAAGGGCCAGAGAGTTATCTTGTCGCTCTTCTCTCATCCTAGCCAACGTCCTGCGTTGAGACTCCAATCTGTCTTACCATCAAGGATTGGCACAGGGCTGCCCTGTCCACTCCATCTGTCATTCTTGTAGGGACGTGTTATTCAAAATATAGAAAAGTTCAGGACTGCTCATTGCTGGCGTCAGCCAGAGACGAGGGATCTTTGCCTTCCTTTGTCGGATACTTGGAACCAATGCATCAGAGAGTTCCAGGGCATTTGTTCCTTGCTTCCTTTGTCTCAGGTTGGAAGAGCCCATCCTTATTTCCTGATTTAAAAGGAGGGAATGTAGAGGTTAAAGGGTAGGTTTTTCGAAGGTGCCTCGTGGATTTAATGCCCAAGCCCCGTGGAATTTTAATGGCAGGTGGGCGCCCAATTACTTCACCACCTTTGAAAACCCCATCCCAAAACTCTTCGTCCTTGACTAGTGGTTCTTCTTTCAAGAGCCAAAAGTGCTGCCGATGCTACATCTTCCTGTCCCTGCTGCCCGCCCTGTGAGGATCCCAGCCAGGGACAGGTCAGAGCAGGGCCAAACCTGAGGCTGGGAGTAGCAGAGGAGTTCGTAGTCAGGGTTAGTACCCAAGGCAGGAGGCAAAGTCCAGATCAAGCAGAGGTCAAAGCCAGGAATTCAGAAGCAAGGAGCAAGAACAGTCGTGACAGCTACAGGAAATCTACACGGTTGCCTGGGTACGTCCAGGAAACACCCTTCCGGTTGATATAGGTCAAGGAGCCAATGGGGCTGGTGTCTGTCAAACCCTGGAGGTGGAACTGCCCATGGTCTGTGTCCACAGCAGGTCATGGGAAGTGGAATGAAAGCTGGTTACAGCTGTTGCTGGATGGCAGCCCGGAGGTGCCAGCTGCCTGGCAGCTCTGCAAGCCTGGGGTCTAGCCCCTTGGGGCCATACAGACCCCTTGTGCTGCCTCTCTGCCCACAGCCCCAGCCAGATACTCTGGGTGGGGTTTTGAAAGGCCCTTGGCATTGGCCCAACTCAGCTCTGGTAGAAATCAATGGAAGTTTGATCACCGGCTTCAATGGGCGCAAAATCAGGCCGATGGGGAGCATGTTTCATCTCCCTCTCACTCACACTCTACATGCAACAGCGTAAAAACTAAACCAAGGCAAAAATATGAATCCGACTCTTCCAACCCTCAGCAAAAGTTTAGCTGAGATTTGATTTGAGCTTTGGCTGACTGAGCTGCTGTCTTATTTTAGCCCGTCTCTAATCTCCACGAACCCTGGATTAGCAACCAGAGAGAAGCCCAAACTGAGACATGGTGATGTGCTTTCCAGTCTGGACATTCCCAAAGTTCTAGGGGGTTCAGACTCAGGGTCCCTGCTTAACCCCACCTCCATGCATAACAGTCCCTAAAAATACTTACAGGAAGAAGCTAAACAACTCACTAGCCACATCAGCACAGGTAGCAGCATGGCCTAGCCTCCTGAGTACATACCAAGGGTCCCCAGTGGGCTTGTACAGCCACGGCTTTCCTGCTACTGTTGTTGGAGCTAGCTAGCTCATGTCCCAGCCAATGGGAGCCGCGGGGGCGGCGCCTGTGGACAGGGCAGCGTGCAGCAGAGCCACCTGGCTGCACCTCCATGTAGGAGCTGGAGCGGGGGACATGCTGCTGTTTCCATGTCCCTGACCCTGTTCCCCGGCTGGAGCAGGGCAAGCCCCAGACCCCGCTCCTCAGTGGGAGATAAAGGGCCAGATTAAAACGGCTGGCAGGCGGGATGCAGTCCGCGGGCTGTAGCTTGCCCACCCCTGGAATAGATGATCACGGTGGTCCCCTTCTGGCCTTGGAATCTAGAGGTTTGTCTACACTTGCAATGTCTACATTGGCACAGCCGCCCTGCTGTAGTGCTTCAGTGTAGACACGACCTATGCTGACGGGAGGGGTTCCCCATCAGAACAGGCAATCCACCTCCCCAAGAGGCGGTAGTTCGATCCATGGACCTAGCGCTGTCTACACCAGGGGTTAGGTCGGCTTAACGGTGTCACTTAAGAGTGTGGAATGTCACACCCCTGAGCAACGTTGTGCTGGGTCCCCCTAACTCTTTCATTTAGACCAGGCCTAGGAATCTAAGACCTGGCCCAACGATGAGGTGCAGGGGTCGGTTGCTCCTCTCAGAGCAAGCGCTGGTAGCTCATTGGCAGCAAGGCAGAGGGGACCCAAGGCTAAGATGTTCGGGGTTACCTCCAGGGCAGCATGGAAATGCTGCCGCTAAACTGCACAAAGGAAGAAGGAATCGATACTGGAGGAGTAAGGCGGGCGGGTGGTCAGAACCGTGTGCCCTGGCAGGTTTCCGTGGTGGGAGGAGAGCAGAGGCTAAGCAGGGCCACGGTTTCTGCGGGTCAGAAATGGGACGCACAAATAGATCCGCATTAGCCAGGGATGCTGCAGGAGGTCGGCACGGGGATGCATCGGCAAAGCGGGTGCGGGAAAAGCTTGACGAAATACTTGGCTGCTCTATCCAGACTCAAGCCAGGGCTCTCAGCCCTTCGCTCTCATTAAACTCTTCCGAAGATTTCCACCCAATGAAAGAGGAAGAGCAGGCAGGCGAGGGTCCATGCTCCGTGCAGCTGGCTGGCTGCATTGGGGAGCTAGAGCAGATTGAATGGCTGCAGCTCAGGAAATGGGGGAGAGGATTGGGACTAGAAGTGGGTGCATAGGATAGCCCAGATTTATATTATTAAAGCGAAATTGCCGGCGCTGCTCTGTGCCCTCCTGGGCTTTTCCTGTCCCTCGGATGCTGTCTGTTTGTCCCTCCGCCCGTCTCTCCCTCATCTGGCCAGGTCTCCTGCTTTGCCACAGTCCACTGCTCAATTACTAGTTAGCAACTGGTTCGTGTTGCTCCCTCACCTTGGGAACTGCAATCCCGTGCCAGCGCTAAGGTTTGGCAAGTGCAACGCCATCTGCTCCGGGCCCCCGAAGTAGCACCCGAGCGTCCAAGTTCTGGGCATGAAATCAGCCTTCACCCTCCAAGCATTGTTCAAACCGGTGGCTCACCAGACGGCCGGATCAGGGCCAGGGCATAGAGAGCTGGTCCGGAGCGGCTGCTGCTGTTGGAACCATGGTTACAGTGCTAGGCTATACACAGCGTGATGTCAGTGCAGACAAGTCCCTGCCCCCTTTGAGACCTAGCAAACAGCGGGATGGACTAATTGAATGAGGAATACAGCACAGTGTTGGGGACCGGGCGGAGGGGTGGATAAGCTTGTGGCAAAGGCTCAGGACTAGGAGTCAGGAGTTCGGGCCCCTATTCCTGACTGCCACAGACGGGGTGTGTTAGGTCACTTACCCACATCTGTGGCTAACCCAGGCCATCTCTCACGGAGGCTCAGCTCACTCTGGGTGTGTCCAGGCGGCAATCGGAGGGGTGACCGCAGCACATGCAGACACCCCCGAGCAAGCGTTGATCTAGCCAGCAGGGATACCAAAACCAGGGACGCCGCAGCAGCCCGGGTGGTATAAACACATCGGGCACCCTGGGTGCTTGGGCGACTCGTCTGCGTTGAAGTCTCTGCTGCCGCGGAATCCCTGTTACTGGCACTCACGCAGTGCTGCGGGAACAGCTTTTAGAGTGGGGGTGCTGAGCTGCGCCCCCCGTTACCCCTGTCCACGCCCCTCACCACCCCCTAGAGCTGGGGCCGGAAGCAGGGCCGTGGCTTCAGAAACGGGGGATGCGGACGGGGCAATGGGGCCAAGGCTGGGGTTGGGTGCAGAGCCACGTCCGTGGGGCTGGCAGCCTGAATCAGGGGCACAGGGCCAGCAGGTGGGAGCTCGCATGCAGGCCGAAAGCAGAATTCCAGGCGCAGGGCCGGCAGCCGGGACCCCATGCAAACCCTGGGGGTGCTGCAGCACCCCCCACAGCCCTAGTTCCCATGCCTATGCAGTCACGTTACCTAGATTAAAGCTAGCTTGGGTAAGTCCTCACCCCGACTGAAGTGTAGACACACCCTAAATGTCTGCAAGGCACTTTGAGATCTTCGGGGGTCAGAGGAAGGCAGGGAATTATTACACACGGCTCTATTTTTCAACTGTTACTATAACCCGAGAGCTCAAGTCATCGCTATCCCGAAGTTACAAACCCTCCCCATCTTTAACATCGGCACAGCGGGGGACCTTTATTTTCCTTTGTAATTATATTCAGGTACCAACCAGTAAATACCTAGGGAGGGTCAGAGGCCACTGACATCAATCAGCACCTTTGGGGACCAAGGACCAAGTGGACTTGGAAACTGAACTTCTCTGTAACACCTATAGGGACGGATGTTCCTCTGCAGCGGGACGCTCGTATTGATCCGGCCCATGCTGTGCCTTCTCCGGGGAGAAACTGAGGCCATGAGTCCTCAGCGCTGTTCATCCAGTTCCTTGCCTCAGTGCACAGCTTGTTACAAATTTCTCTTTTAAACGGTAGGGCCGTACAAAGCAGTGACATAAGTGGCCATAAGACAAGAGACAACTACACTCTCCTAGAGCCATGACCAGGTACCAGTCCCTGCCAGAGCATGCAGCCATACAATTCAAGGAGCCAGGTTTGGTAGGGCCTCTTCCCAATCGCTTGGTTCTGCTGACCCCTAGTGGTTTAGGGCCTTTACACACACACACGAGCAATTCAGGTGCTCTCCCTCCCAGTCTCACTCACTGCTAGTAACTGTAAATTAATCTCTGCTCTGTTCTAGAGAGTTTGGAAGTGGGGGACCCTCCCCTATAAACAGCAGATCCAGGGACTGCACTGCCTATAGGCTGCGACCCACAATATAGTATTTTTCAGCCTCGATGCTCCCTGTTAAAATGACTGGCTTAGAATATATATATCTAACTGTATTTTCCACTCCATGCATCTGATGAAGTGGGCTTTAGCCCACGAAAGCTTATGCCCAAATAAATGTGTTCGTTTCTAAGGTGCCACAAGGACTCCTCGTTGTTAAGACTTATGAGAATCCTCAATATCCAGTGGGCTATTCAACGGGAGTGTAGATTTTGCCATGCAAAGGCCCTAGATACTAGGGTGATTGGTGCTGTAGACAGACACACAGACACTGAGGTGGACATCCAGAAGGAGAGTTTGCATTCCCTAAGAACCACCACAGCACAAGCTCAGTGAATGACTGACATAGGGTCAGGAAACGTTGCCTAGTGGCTCGAACAGTGAACTAGGGCTCAGGAGACCTTGGTTCTGTTCCTGGCTCAGCTAGTGGCCTTACTGGGTGAGCTGGGGCAAACCTCTGTGCTTCAGTTTCCCCATCTGTAAAAATGGGGATAACGCTCCTGAGCTCCTTTGTAAAATGCTTTGAGATCTAAGCATAGAAAACGCCACAGGAGAGTGCTTAATTCATAAATACAAGAACTAATGAGTATTATTTAACTCCTGAAAACTGGTGACATCAGAGCACCGTCAGTCAGTGGGAGGACAATGAGGCTTTGAAGTTCATAAGCAGCGTCTGCCAAGCAAATTCATTTTAAAAAATTCTTTTGGGGGATCATTTGCAAAGGACTACGGTCACCAAAGAAACCCTCTGCTACAGTTGGCTCAACTCTATTCCCTCCACAGCTTGGCTAGCTGCCTTCATTCCTGACTGACAGCGCCCATGCTAGCCCAGTGCTCAGCCTGCCAATAATCCTGCCACGGCACAGCAACCCTGTCCTGGAACGGGCCTGCCAGCCCAGTTCTAGGACTCCCAGCTCTTCCTAGGCACCTCATGGATGCGCTGCACTATCCCTGGTTACTGCAGCCTGGGAGCCCTCCCACACAACTCTTCCAGGGCTCCTCCCTCTGGAGAAGCGGCACCTCCACCTATTCCAGTCCTGGGCCCTCCCTCCCCCCAGTTATGCTCCGGACCTGCAGTACCTTCTCCTGGGCTCCCCCCTAAGCGAGAAGAATTGTGAGATAGCTCAGCCATGCGGACAGTCATCACCGCAGGCTCAGACAGGAAGCACCCACCTCATTTCCTTCGCAAGGGAAGCCAGGATCTGCATCTACAGCTGTGGAGGGCGACTCCCATCCTCCGAGGGCTTTCGTCGTTAAAGCATTTGACCACAGGCCTGAAACGAGCCCGGCACCCCCATTTCCGTTCTTGGAAGATGCACAAAAGGACAAGCGCCGAGAGCCAGCGAGAAATACGGCGTTTTAAGGGTTGTAAAAGGGGCAGCCACCTGTCTGCTTATGGTGCAATAAAGCGCTGCTGTAGCGTGGATTTATGGCCAATAAAATCGCAAAGCACAGATCGGCGATGTCTTCGGTAGTTTATAAACACATAAAACCGCAACATTCCCTTCCACACATCAGCGCTTCCTTGAGTGGAAAATGAATGTGCCGACTGGAGGAACGGTCTGAAAATTCAATCGCTCTTCCCAGGTCCTACGACAAGAACTAGGGAGCTCGCCTTCTCGGGTTTCCTGCCGTCCCGGGGGTAGGGCTGCTGGGAAGAGTGACCTGGGCTCATCTGGGAGAGACTAGGTACAGAATCCTAGGAGCGCTGGGAGAAGATGAACCGCTGGCATGGATTACCTGGGACAAGAAGCTAAAACGAAGCCCTGCATCCCACTGCAAGGAACCAGCATTTGGTTGCAGCCCCCTGAACTGAGAAAGTCCTAAAAGGGCCCTGGAATGAACTTTGGATGCAACCTCCAGCTACAGAACCTCAACTAGATTCCCCTAAGCCACATCTTTATACTGGCATGGGATAGGGTAAACCTGTAAGGTCAAACCATCCAGCTACCGGAGTCAGGGTCCAAATTCCCATTGGCTGAACTGGGATCAGAATTCATCACTGGAGCCAATCCATTTAGCAAATCCGCTGTTGGTTCTTTCTGCACAACAAATTATTCCTTCAAACAAGGCAGCACATTGTTAGACGGGAACATCAGCTACACGGGGGGGCAAGGGAACAAAACCCGGCCCTTGTGACGACCACAAGGAAGCGGAGTAGAATCCAGGGGCCAGATCCCAGGTGGCGTAAATCAGCATAGCTCCATTGTAGTTGGTGGAGCTAGATTGATTTACACCAGTTAAGAATCTGGCCCTAGCGGCATCGCAGGAGAGGAGAACCATATTTAGAGCTACTGGAAGGCCTGTTGCAGGTGTGGCAAACCCTTCAGACCTCTTGACGATTAGCGTTTGCCAGACAGTTGGAGGGAATAATATTCAGCCTGTGGGCTGTGTGCAGACTTCACTTCATTTGGGTCATGCAGCCGGCCGGCTAAATCACATGGCATTTTTCCTGCTCCTTGACTGGATGACTGAACCGTTTTAAACAGGAGAGTGACACACGACGTGCTTTCCCGGGGGGGCTTCCAGAGTCACATTAGCAGCCGGAGGCCGCTGGGGATTCATGGATGCTTTCTCCAGTTCCCAGCAGTCAGCTAAATACTTGTGGAGAACGCATCATTATACCCCAGGAATCATCACGCCCCAAACTCAGTGTAACGACACCCCGGGGTGAGTTCTCTGCAGTCATTAAAGCTGGGACCTCAGGACCAAAAAGCATGCACCACTACTGCCCAAATTAAGACCAGGTCCATTAGCTCAGAGGCAGTAGGAGACTTAAAAATGTCCATCCATAGCTTATTAGTTATGTTACTGCCAATGGCCCAGAACCTCAAAAGTATTTAGGTGCCTATGTAACCCACACACCTCCTGGGTGCAGTGCTCTGTCCCATCTAGTGGCCACTAGAGACCGAGACCACTAGAGATTAATGAGTCTGTTACAGCCTTAGCTAAGGGCCATGGGGCTTTTAGCTCATGCAGTAGAGGTTCATGCATTTCGCTCCAGAGGTCCCCGGTTGGATCCTGCCTGCCGACGATCAGGGTCTGTCGGTGTTACACCTGTCTCCCATGTGTCACTCAGGCTTGGTGGACGTTGATTGAATTATGTCAGTGTGCACACTAGAGCCGTGCTCCCGCCGATGTAAGTGCCCCACTGCGCCGACATTGTAACTCTGCCTCCATGAGAGGCGCAGGGTTCATGTCGGTGTAGTTAGGGCGACGTAGTGTCCGTGTTGACACTGCGTTACTTACATCAGTTCTTGACAGGCTTGTCAATTGCACGGCTCCATGGAGCTGTGAACTTGACAAGAAAGCCGGGCAGCTACAGCCCAGCTGCTCCCAGCCAGGGCCGGCTCTAGGCACCAGCAAAACAAGCAGGTGCTTGGGGCGGCACATTTCTAGGGGCGGCATTCTGGCGCCAGCCATGCCGCCCCTAGAAATGTGCCCCTGCCGCCCCAGCTCACCTCCGCTCTGTGCCTTGAAAGCCTGGGAGGGAGGGGGAGAAGCCGAGCGGCAATGGCAGAGCGGAAGTGAGCTGGGGTGGGGAGCAATTCCTGTTCCTCTACCCCTGTTACTTCCTGAGCCCTCCTTGCCCTAGCTCACCTATTCGCTCCGCCTGCTCCCCTGAAGGCGCCGCTGCTTCGCTTCACCCCGCTCCCTCTCAGGCATCGCGGGGGCGGGGGGAAATCAAGGAGGGGAAAGTCCTCAGGAGACAACTGTCACAGAGTTCTCTACATGGCCCTGCCGGTGAAAACACAACATTCCCCTGATACAGCCCTAAAAAGTGCTAATCTTTCAGAGAACTACAGGGTACTGGTGCCATCTCGTGCCCATTTGTTTAATTGCAGGCTGCACTAAGGGTACGTCTATACTACAGAATTATAGAAGTCGATATTTTAAAACCCGAATTTATGGAATCGATTGTGTGTGTCCCCACTAAAGAGCGTTAAGACCATGAGGTCGATTGACTGTGTCCACAGTAGCGGGGCTAGCATCGACTTTCGGAGCATTGCATTGCGGGTAGCTATCCCACAGTTCCCGCAGTCTCCGCCGCCCATTGGGATTCTGGGTTGCGATCCCAAAGCCTGATGGGGCAGAAAACATTGTCGCTGGTGGTTCTGGGTACATGTCATCCCTCCCTCCGTGAAAGCAATATTTCTCACGCCTTTTTTCCGGGGTTTCCGTGTTTGCTACGGAAGCCTGCTCAGCTCACAATTACCGTACATCTCCAGCGTACGCCTGGACATTAGGTCTAGTGGGGATTCAGTCACACTATAATACGGGCAGAGGGATAGCTCAGCGTTCTGAGCGTTGGCCCGCTAAACCCGGGGTTGCGAGTTCAATCCTTGAGGGGGCCAGGAGCTGATGATGGATATCAAGCATATTGTACCATCTGCTGCTAGAAGGAAATGAGCCTAACCCTTGCTCCCCCCTCCCTCCGTGAAAGCAACTGAGGGGGGAGCAAAAAATCCTTTTGATGGGACTCCATCATGGTCACCTCTGCTGATGAGATCTGCGCTCACCTGCAGCTCACCACGCTGGCCAAACAGGAAATGAAATTCAAAAGTTCGCGGGGCTTTTCCTGTCTACCTGGGCGGAGCATTGGAGCTCAGACTGCTGTCCAGAGCGGTCAAATGTTGCACTGTGGGATAGATCCAGGAGGCCAATACTGTCGAATTGCGTCCTCACTAGCCTACATCGATTCGGCAATATCGATTTAAGCGCTAATCCCCTCGTTGGGGGTGGAGTGGCGAGATCGATTTTAAGAGCCCTAGAAGTCGATGTTAAGGGCTTCGTCGTGTGGACGGGTGCACGGATCAATCGAAATAACGCTAATAAATTCGACCTAAACTCGTAGTGTAGACCAGGGCTAAGGGGGAAAACAAAATTTCCTTCCTCCCCTTGATCTTTTCTTCAAGTAGCAGCAAAGGGTTTTGTGAAGCGGTGACTAGCTTGGTGTGGGCTCTTTTGTAATTCTAGCCCTTCCCGCTCTGACTAACGGCCACCTTTGTCATTATTTCTACTTCGATGGTCAGCTCTTTGGGGCAGGGACTAGGTTTTGTTCTGTGTTTTTTAGAGCAGCTTGCACAGTTAGGTCCTGGCCCGTTCTTGGGGCTCAAAAAGGTGCTTCTGCAACACAAATAATCACTAATATTTCAAAGCGCTCTAAGGGTGAAGGATGGGGAAATAATTAGCCAAGTTAATCTATAGGCACATCCAGGGCTGAAAGGCTTCAAGCAGATCGGCTCAACTCTTCCTGAAGTGTATGGCTTACAGGTCAAATAGCAAACAGGGCTATACTTCTTCCCATCTCCTGAGGTTTCACTGACATTTACTGGGGGGAAGGGATAGCTCAGTGGTTTGAGCATTGGCCTGCTAAACCCAGGGTTGTGAGCTCAATCCTTGAGGGGGCCATTTGGGGATCTGGGGCAAAAATTGGGGATTGGTCCTGCTTTGAGCAGGGGGTTAGACTAGATGACCTCCTAAGGCCCCTTCCAACCCTGAGATTCTATGATTCCTTCTCCTTTACCTCTGCCTGAGCTAGCCAGACATTTGGGAAGTCCCAGCAAAATGCCCTGGTCCCAAGCTGAATTCAAAGTGCTGCTCACGTTGCGAGGCCGCTGGACACATGTCGCGTGGCACTGGGGGACTAGAAACATAGGACCTGGCTATTTTGATAAAGCTAGACTCAAAATGGGGATTTGAGGCACCGAGTTATTCCTCCCACACACACAGCATTACACAGTCTGGGGTGGGTATAGCTAAGTTGCTTTGAGCTAAGTACAGGTCTGGCTTCAGGCACCAGCTTTCCAAGCTGGTGCTTGGGGCGGCATTGAGAATGGGGCGGCAGTCCGAGTCCTGCGGTGGTAATTTGGCGGCAGGTCCGCTCTTCCCGACGCCGAATTACCGCCGCAGGAATCAGACTGCTGCCCCATTCTCGCCTGCCACGGCAGCAATTCGACGGCAGGTCCGCCGCTCTTCCCTTGCCACCGTGGGACTTGGACTGCCTGCGTCGGGGCCCCGCAATGTCTGTCTGCGTCGGGGGTGGGGCCGCGGTGACTGCTTGGGGCGGCGAAATGGTTAGAGCCAGTCCTGGTTAGGCACCCGTCTCTCCTTGGAATTCAGTGGAAATCCCAGCTTTAACCTTCCACCATTTGTCTCACTCATTCTGAGCAGCCGCGAGGGAATTCTGAATATCCTCATGGAGCAGATGCTCCACGATTCCTCCCTCATCTAAGGCTAGGGTGACCAGACAGCAAGTGTGAAAAGTCGGGATGGGGGTGGGGGGTAATAGGAGCCTATATAAGAAAAAGCCCCAAAAATCAGGACTGTCCCTATAAAATCGGGACATCTGACACCCTAAGGCTCTTCCTATTCTGCCCACTACCACCATAATGTATCAGTTTCCACCTTCTTCCATTCTCTTATAGCCCTTCTCTCGCTCTCTCTTTTTTCCCTTCTATCCATCTTAGCCAACCAGGGCAAACGTAACCTTGCAGCACTTTGTTGGACAAACTAAGAGCGATTCCTGGGCAGCCTGATCTTAGTAAAACTTTGTCTCTTCCACAGTCTGGCCAGAGGGAAGTAAGAAGACTATGGCCAAGAGTGTTCCGGGCCAAGCTCAGAGCAGAAGCTAATTGAATCATGAGCCATGGTCCCCCAGCAGCTGACCTGCAGGCATCAGAGAATGAGGATGCAGCCTCTCTTTTAAGAAACAGGATCAGTCTTTAACAAGAGTGTCTGAGAACTACTCCTATGCCCCCCCTTGTTGAAACCAGATCCACATGGTCACACTGCACGGATCATCTTGCAGGATCCTGATAGAAAAGTGACTCCCCCACCCCTCAATACAAAGGACATTTAAAGCAATATAACAAGGGATCTTCCTCATTTAAAAGTTATACAAAGGTGGGGAAGTGAGGGAGTTTGTTACAGTGAAGACTTCCCTGTGGTTTGAGCTTTACATGGTTTTGACTAGCTGTATCTCCCCCCCCCACACACACACACACACTTAGTCTTTATCTTTTATGATCCCAACTGGGGCTGATCAACAAAGCAAAGATAAGCCCCTGACAAACAAACCCCAGTTCCAAAAGTCTGCAGAAGCTGTGTCAGCAAGACGAGTAGGGTTACAAACAGAGCAGCTTAGAACCCCTAAACAATCCTCACAACACACCAGCTTCACCAGCCAGACCTGTGTCGCCAACTTTTACAATAGTTTCATAGATCTTGCGATATTTGGGGTTTTCTTAAAGCCTAAGCTCCTGGAGTCAGGTGATTGTGGGAGAATCTAAGCTTATAGTTCTTTTCTTTGGGGGGGAGGGGAGGAAGTTTAGGCCTCATTTTCAACAACATTTGTGGGGGAGAAACAGGGAAAATGTTTTGAAAATGCCCCATTTCAATAGTTTTGGAATAAAAAGTTCCAATTTTTCCACTTCAAAACAACTTTCGTTTCAAAATTTATTTTAATTTTTTAAGTATAAGAGTCCGAATAAAAACAAAAAACTGTTTTGATTGACCCAAATCAAATTCAGAACTGCATCTCTCTCTCTCAATTTTGTCTTTTTGTCCCAGTTTGCAAGAAAAAACAAATTCAAACTCTTGAAAGTTTGTGCGGGATGGAAAATCCATTTTCCAATCAGCTCTGCCTCTGACACACATGCTGTGGGAGTGCCTGTCCCATTGAGGTAGGGCTAAATCTTCCCCATTATTCCTTTTCTTTACCCAGAGAAAGTTGTTGTAGCCTGGCTGGTTCCAGGAAGGGCTCTGTATGCCTAGCAGGCGTTTAAACGCTTTGGAGCGGTGGTTATCAGTCAGGGGTCCAGGGCCCCTGGGAGGGCTCTGAGCAGGTTTCAGGGGGTCCACCAAGCATGGCCAGCTTCTCCAGCTCTTTCAGGACATCATCTTTGTCAGCCAATGCTCAGACCCTCCAAAGGGAATTAAACCAAGTGGCAGGTCTCCCATCTTGTAGCTGAATTCACCCCACCAGTGCAGCTGGGAGTCAGATCGAGACCTTCAAGGTAAAGTCTTCTCCTCCCTAAGCTAGCAGGAGCCATGCCAAGCCTTTCCTGGCAGTTGCTCTCACCCCACAGAAGAGCCTCAGTATTGTGTCACCGAGCCTGCAAGGTCCTTCTGATCTCTTGCGGTAGCCACAGAGGAAAAAAATATCCCAGTGAACTTTTAATTGGTGCCCTCACCCCCACTGCAATGGAGCCCTCCCTGGGTCAGTCTTGGGGTCTGATCCAGTAGGAAATTCCTACACAAGGTGGCCAAATGCTACTAATGTGCTGGAAGAGTCTGTGACACGGGGACTGGTCTGAGACCAGTGAAACTCATAAGAATGGCCGTATTGGGTCAGACCAATGGTCCATCTAGCCCAGAATCCGGACTTCTGACAGTGGCCAATGCCAGCTGCTTCAAAGGAAATGAACAGCACAAGCAATTAAGTGATCCATCCCAGCTTCTGACAAACAGAGGCTACGGACACTCCGAACATGGTGTTGCATCCCTGACCATCCTGGCTCATAGCCATTGATGGACCTATCCTCCATGAACTTATCTAGCTCAGTTTTGAACCCTTTTATAGTTTTGGCCTTCACAACATCCCCTGGCAATGAGTTCCATAGGTTGACTGCGTTGTGTGAAGACATATTTCCTTTTGTTTTAAACCTGCTGCCTATTAATTTCATTGGGTGACCCTAGTTCTTGTGTTATGTGAAGGAGTAAACATTTCCTTATTCATTTTCTCCACACCAATCAAGATTTTATAGACCTCTATCATATCCCCCCTTAGTCAGCTCTTTTTCAAGCTAAACAGTCCCAGTCTTTTTAATCTCTCGTCATACGGAAGCTGTTCCAGACCCTTAATCAGTTTTTATTGCCCTTCTCTGCACCTTTTCCAATATATTGTAACCCTTCTGCCAGTCAGAGTCGGCAGCAACAAGGGCCGGGTTCCGTATCTAGGGGTTCCATTCCAATAACACAATGCAAAACCGGCTCGAGCCCCCACCCAGTGACCTGGGACAAATATATATCACCCCCCCTGGGCGCCTCTAAGAGGCAATACTTCCCCTCTCGCAAGCACAGAGTCTGAGTGTAGAAAAACCTTTTAATAACAGAGAGAAACAATGCGGCATTTTGCTGGGGAAACACCACATCTAGGATTTGTAAACCAAACTGTGAACAACGACCCACCCCAGCAAATTGGCCATGTCCTTTCCCTTTGGTTCTTGAGTCCAGCAACCCCCAAAATCACCCAAAGTCCCAAAAGTCCAACAACCCAAAAGTCCAGACCCAGAGTTCAAAAGTTCATCTGCAGAGTGTTACACCCCCTCCAGTCTGGGTAAAATTGGGGAGGGGAGAGGTAAGGGGCACCTTACGTGGCTCGAAGCTGACGGCCCCGTCCCTTCGTGGGGCCTCGCTCGGCTCGGCTCTGCTCTGCCATCCCACGAGTCACTCTGCTCAGCCGTCTCTCAAGCCGCTCCAGCTGTCCCGCCAACTGTTCCGCTCCGCCAGCAGCTCCGCGCCATCAGCTGCTCAGCAATAGATCTTCTGGCTCCCCCACTACTTAACACAGTGCTCAGTGATTTCAGCTTTTAACAATTTCAGCTTTATAGTGATTGCAGCTTGTAGTTAGGGGAGCCTGTGTGCTCATTTGCACACTTAGTCCAGAGTAATTCCAACTCAGCAGCCTGTGATTAGACTCCTAAGGAACTCAAAATTAGCTCTGATATTCCACAGTGGAGAGAAAGAGAAGGAAGTGCAATTGACATTTAGGACCCTCAGAAGAGGCCCATGTCACCAGATATAAATACCTGTCCCCAACCTCTCTCAATTCACTGGGTTTTGGAATCCATGTCCCTCGCCTAGCAAGTGCTGCTCAGCTAATGGTGAGGCCCTTCATCATAACAAAAGCCCACTGTCCTTGATTCCCATAATCAGGGTAACAACACTTTATTCTTCCTGCCCCAATAACAGAGAGACTGGGGCTCCCACAGCAGTCAAAGTGACCATTTGGGCAAGTGGTCCATCATGCTTTGCAGGGTGGGTGTGTCCATGCAAACAAGATTAGCCCCTGACATCCCTTTCCACAACTCACCACCAGATGTCAGGGTAGAGCTCATCCTGACTCTGCTTACATATCATTTTAGAGAAGGGCTGACCAGATCTGCACACACTATTCAAGGTGCGGGTGTACCACGGATTTATATAGAAGCAAAGGAGGACCGCAGGAGCCATCCTGTGGCTCCAACTCCCACTCACTACCAAACTAGTTTGGCTCCAGAACAACCACCTCAAGGTCGCTCTGGCTTTAACCTACTGTAAATCCTTGATCACTTGACTCTTATTACTCGGCATGACACAGGAAGCAGTGCAAGGAGGCTGCTTACACCCTGTGTGAAGACTAGATGGAGCATGGAGGCAGACGAGTCAGGGGTGGGAGGCGGGGTAAAATAACCCAAAGCGTCAGTGGGGAGTTTGCTGCTGAAGGTACTGGAGACCCTTCTGGCAGTTGTAGCAGGAGGGTTTATGGTGCAGTGAATTCATTTTTATTAGTTAATAAATTGCTCCAGATTGTATTTATTGACCCTTCCTGCTCATAAAGATGTCGCCAGCAAAGTGAATGCAGCAAACAATTGATTTGTTGAATGACGAATGGCATGGCGAATTGTCTCCCCAAATACACACAGACAAGGGCATGGAGGAGCGAAGATCTATAGCGGAGTCTGGTTGAGGGGACAGAAGATTCTGGCCAGTCCTGAAGGAATTCATCTCCACAGCAGCTATTAATAGCTGGATTATAGTGCGTGATCTGACCCCTATCCATGTCAATGGGAAGATGTCTTTTGACTTTATGGAGGGCATGATTCCACACCCATTGCCTCCTCTTGCTAAGGGCTGAGTGCCTCTCAGGATCTGGCCCACAGCCTCTCCAAAGATCATCAGTGGACAGGCAGTTCTAGAGCACAGAAGCATCATGGCCCACTGCAGATCTGGATTCTGTTCCTGCCTCTGTCCCTAACCTGCTGTGCGACCTGGCACAAGGCGCTTCACCTCTGTTCCCTTCCCAGCCTTTAACCATCTCTTCTATTTAAATTGTGCAGATGTTCAGGGCAGGGACTGTCTCTTACTCTCTGCATTGCAGCATCAGTACAATGGACCTCAACCTCAGCTGAAGCCTCTAGTTGTTACTGTAACAATAGCAGCGAGGGCTGATCCAAATGTAACATTATTTAAATTTCCAGTGTGAATAAACTACCATGTAATCCACGTCATAATATAGGGAATCACAGTTCATCTTAAATAGGAACTGTTTATTAGAACGAACAAACCAACTTCCACACAACTTGAGACCCAGCTTTATCTCCCTTGTTACCAGGATCCACACCCTGCCTAGAACCCTATATAGCATACAGACATCCAGTGGCTGAATAATACACCACAAATAAACCCATCATTACAGTTAGAGCTAGCTGGAAATTTTCCAGTGGAAAGAACTGGAAGGACATGCCTAGTGGGGTCCTGCAGAGGTCAGTCCTGAGCCCAGTATTATTCAATATTTTCAGCAACAAGTTGGATGATGAAGCAGAAAGTATGATTATTATATTTGTGGATGACACCCAACTGGGAGGGGTTGCAAGCACTTTGGAGGACGGGATTAGAATTCAAAACGATCTTGATAAATTGGAGTGTGAGGTTGAAATCAGCAAGATGAAAGTCAATAAAGACAAATGCAAAGTGCTACACTTAGGAAGAAAAAATTAAATACACCAGTAGAAAATGGGGAATAACTGGCTAGGCTGTAGTACTACAGAAAAGGATCTAGGGGTTACAGTGGATCTAGGGTGCCCAGATGTCCCAATTTTATAGGGACAGTCCAGATTTTTGGGTCTTTTTCTTATATAGGCTCCTATTGCCCCCCACCCCCGTCCCGATTTTTCACATTTGCAGTCTGGTCACCCTAAGTGGATCACAAATTGAATATGAGCGAACGTGATACAATTGTGAAAAAGGCTAATATTCCAGGGTGTAAGTAAGACATGGGTGGTAATTGTTCAACTCTGCTTGGCACTGGTGAGGTCTCAGCTGGGTACTGTGTCCCATTTGGGGTGCCACACTTAAAGAAAGAGATGGAGAAATTGGAGACGGTACAGAGGAAAGCAACAAAAAAATATATATAATGATTTTAGAAAACCTGACTTCTGTGGAAAGGTTAAGAAAACTGGATATGTTTAGTCTTCAGAACACAGAGGGGGGAAATCTGATAAAAGTCTTTAGCTTTGTTAAAAGGTGTTAAGAGAACGGTGATCAACTGTTCTCCATGTACACTCAAGGTAGGATTAATGGGCTTAATCTGCAGCAAGAGATTTAGGTTAGACATTAGGAAAAACTTTCCAACTCTAAGGGGAGTTAAGCTCTGGAACAGGTTTCTAAGGGAGGTTGTGGAATCCCCGTCACTGGAGGTTTAAAAAACAGGTTAGACAAGACACCACTCAGGGCTGGTCTAGGCATAACTGATCGTTCTCAGTGCAGGGGGCTGCACCAGATGCAACTCTCGAGGTCCCGCCCAGCCCTACATTTCTATGAGCCCATGATTTTTTGAAAAAAATGTCGATTTTGCCAAAATTCGAATGGAAAACCAGGCAGAGTTTGGACAGAATCCTGCCTGCTAGGCAGATTTCAAAACACACAGGCCAGGCAGGTTTCTGGCAGCTTCCTGCCAGCTTGCCCATACTGCTCCTTGGCAGCCCTCCCGGTGGGCCGATGGAGAACCAACAGCCTGTAAGTGTGGGAACCCTGGCTCCCAAGGTCACAGCTTCTTGGCAGCCCACGTTCCTAGGGCTTCCACAGTCCCTAGCTCCACAGCAGTGCACCAGGCAAAATGCCAAGGAGCCTGGGATCTCCGGATCTTTGACCGCGGGGCAGCCCCCTGGACAAGTCCTGGTTCCAAGGCTCCTCTGAAGAGTTCCTGCTGGCCTCCAGTGGGACTGGGGCTCCCCGTGAAAGTCAGGCAGCTGTTCCCCACCTGGCTGCCGCCGCCACCACCACCAACAAAAAAAAAAAAAAGTTCTGCTAGAGAATAATTTTTTTCCCAAACTCTCGCAGTACTTCCTCTCCTGCTCAGCTCACGTCCCATTCTGTGCTATCTTCCACACACTGATATTATGCATGCATGCAACTTGCTTCGAAGTGGAGAATTAAGCTCCCAGCATGTAGAACCTGACACTCCGCTCCCATTACTACTTCAGGGGAAACTTCATTTTGTGACCATTAACAAACCTTTATACCGGTGTTCTAGGTGCTAGCAGAGTGCAGAGATATGGCCAAACACTTCAGGTCTGATCTCGATTGTCTGGTGGGAAATTCCTTCCTGAGCCCACCTCTCAATCCCATCATCCAAGCAGCCAGGTACATTGGGTGGGGTGGGGTGGGGGGGGGGGAGGTGGGTTTCATGATTTTCTGTAGCATCAGGTACTGGATACTGCCAGAGGCGGACTATTAGACTAGATGAACCAATGATATGGTCCATTCCCCCCACAAACCAAGAAATTTTAGAAACAGAAAACACCTAAATAGCCTCAAAACACCTGCTTTTTATAGACTGAGGCTAGTCTGATTTTCCTGCATTTTCACCAAGTCCCGCGCTTCAGAAAGAAGCCTATGGACCCGGTTCCCCACTGAAACCAGTGTCAAATGGGATAACATTGCAAAATAGCTCACCCTGGGTCTCTTGAACTTGTTTGTTTATACCCTTTGGTTTCATTGTCTTCCTTAGTAACCGATTTTGATTACATTTACCATGAAAGAACATTTTTCTGCCCATCACAGGGACTTACTGTATGTACTACTGTAGCCTTTGGAGGCCCAAATGGAGATCAAAGCCCCATTGTGCTAGATGACGTACAGGCACGTTGTAAGAGACAGCCCCTTTCACGAAACAATTTAATTAAACAAGAAGCATCATTATCTCCGTTTTACAGATGGGGAATGGAGGCAGAAAGAGAAGTGACTTGCCCCAGGTCACCCAGCTGATCAGTAGCAGAGCGGAGACTCGAACCCAGGTCTCCCAGTCCAGTGCTGTGACCTCACCAAAAAGGTAACTCACATTGCTAACTCCCCTCTCACCCCTGTTTTGAAAGGTCACAGGAATATAAGCGGGCAGCTGTTTTCTCCTGAAGCTCTTGGCCATGTGGGACGAGAGGGGGAGAAACACTTGATTTTTCTGTGGCAGATGATGTTTTGATTCTCTAGAAAGATGAAATAAAAATGAAATAAAATGAATGGGAGGTTTAACGGAGGAAATGCAGCTTAGCAAATCGATGAGGCACAGCCAGGCCGGCAAAAATCAAAGAGCATCTGTGTGACAGATAAAAGGAGAGATGGTATCGCTCGGGAGACTCGTGAAGGAATTCATACAACGTACTTGAGACCACCAGGATGGGAGGGACAGGGGACTCCACCCTAGCTTGTCTTGGGTGTCTCAATAGTCTGCTGTCTCCACGCCAATATTCCTCATGTTAACAGCAAGGCTAGGAGCTGCACCAAATATTAAGAAGCTGTCCCACTTGAAGACAAATGGTGGTGTTGTTTTCCTTACACCCACCCCAGTGGGCATCATTGATGGTCAAACGAGCAGTATTGGGAATCTCTGTGCCAAAACAGATTGATCGTAGTGCAAATTATTCAGGCTCCATCACAGATCTTCTCTTTGTAAGTCTGCTTTTCTTGCCCCCCTATGCCTGAGAGGTCAAGACACAAGAGAAGAGGTTTCTCCTGGAAGACATGAAACTAAATCCTCTTGGGGGCACTTGAGAGAAGGAGAGGAAGATTCATAGCATGTATCTCCTTATCCAGAAGGATCACCATGGAGCGGATTCCATGGGTTGATGCCGTGAAGGCCACGCTGAAGGAGGAGCAAAAGATGCATAAGGAGCATCCGAAGGCATTGTTTCTGGCTGTTCCAGTGAGAAAAGAGGAAGAGTAGGTGTATCCCTGGAAGGGCCAAGGTGGAGGGCAAGATTCTCCCCACATTGGCCCCCGTACAATGGTCAGCAGGGGAGTCACATAGGCCTTGGCTCCAGTCAAGGGAGAATTCCTCTGGAGCAGGCACTGAGGAAAACAAACTGTTGTGTTGAAAATGTGTTAGTTTGTGGTTACATTAAACTGGCCCACGCAGTCTGGGTTTCACCTCAAGTCATCGTTGATGACTCCCATTGTAACACAACTGCCAGGGGGAAAAAATTAAACCTTTTAGTGAAGACACAGAAAAAGAAGAAGAGGAGGAAAGAGCTGCAGTCTTTGAAATGTAAAGTATTAATCATAGAATCTCAGGGTTGGAAGGGACCTCAGGAGGTCATCTAGTCCAACCCCCTGCTCAAAGCAGGACCAAACCCAATTAGATCATCCCAGCCAGGGCTTTGTCAAGCCTGACCTTAAAAACATCTAAGGAAGGAGATTCCACCACCTCCCTAGGTAACCCATTCCAGTGCTTCACCACCCTACTAGTGAAAAAGTTTTTCCTAATATCCAACCTAAACCTCCCCCTCTGCAACTTGAGACCATTACTCCTTGTTCTGTCATCTTCTACCACTGAGAACAGTCTAGATCCATCCTCTTTGGAACCCCCTTTCAGGTAGTTGAAAGCAGCTATCAAATCCCCCCTCATTCTTCTCTTCTGCAGGCTAAACAATCCCAGTTCCCTCAGCCTCTCCTCATAAGTCATGTGCTCCAGCCCCCTAATCATTTTTGTTGCCCTCCGTTGGCAACAAAATAATTCAGGCTTTCATTTTATTGCTATCCCTCATTCCCTTTAGCTAGAGAGGTTTTCTCCAAGGAACCTGCCAAATCCATGTCCCGCCCTGTTTGACAGTCTTTTGGCTTATATTAAAGATGGGAAGGAGAAGAAGTGAGTTGTGATGGTCTGGAGGGCCACTACTGCTAAAGTCTCATCCCGTTTCCTCAAAAATAAAACCACACCCCCGCCCAAGGATCCTGAAAAGAGCAATAGAGACTGGCCAGCTTCCATCTCTGGTGTGGACTCTTCCTTGCAACTGGAGAAACAAGGGTCCCATGTGTGGTCCAGTGAGCCCCTCTAACTCCTGGCAAACTCGTACCAGCCTCAGGCTTTTCAGGGTGTTGCTTTTAGCTGCCTCACTAATCATGGGTTCACAGCTAAGCCAGACTGACAAAACGGAAGGCAAAAGGAAAGAGACAGGAAAGAAGTGAGGGGCCCATGCCTCACATTCCAGGTCTTGTTCCAGATTTAGCTGAAGCCGGTGGAGGCCGCGAGGTCACATGTCCCCTCTCTCTGGTCTGGTCAGGATGCCTCATGATCAGGACGATGAAGGCCCAGCAGTGACATGGTGGACCCGGAGATGGTAGGGGTGGCGACCACAATGGTGAAGCTCACGCTTTCTTGTCCACCCATCCCTCTCCCCGTTTAGTGACGCCCAGATAAAAAACGGCCAACGAGGGGTGGCAAACTCATCCCATTACCATTCACAGGAAGTACGCCCCTCCCATTTTTAGAATCTCTAATCTTGTCGTCATGCCAACCTCTGACTCTTCTAGGAGCCTTGCAGGCCTCTGAGCTCAGTTCTTTTAAGCGAAACAATCCAGTTTTTCCCAGTCTATTGGCTTTCAACTTTTGCCGACTTTTATAAAACAGGCTAAGTTGGACTTTTGTTACCTTGGACAACAGAGTACCGCACAAAGGCTGTCTGCGGGGATCCCCAGGTAAACCCTTTATAGGGACGGAGCTTGGAGGGGAGGAGCAGGTGGGGTCTCGGTGCCTCAGTTAACGGGCCACACTTCTGCCTGTAGGCAGCTGGGGACAGGTGATGGTAACTTAGGCAGGCTCTGGGGCAAGGCAGCAGAACTGTGATTCCAATCCTGACGGGCCTCAAAGGCTCACAGATCTGAGCGTCAGGAGCAGAAGAAAATGTCCTATGTTCCTCCTGCGTCCTGGCTCTTTGGTGCCAAGATAATGAATGATCTGGAGGATGGCGTGGATTGCACCCTTAGCAAGTTTTCAGAGGACACTAAACTGGGAGGTGTGGTAGATACGCTGGAGGGTAGGGATAGGATACAGAGGGACCTAGACAAATTAGAGGATTGGGCCAAAAGAAATCTGATGAAGTTCAACAAGGACAAGTGCAGAGTCCTGGATTTAGGATGGAAGAATCGCATGCACGGCTACAGACTAGGGACCAAGTGCCTAGGCAGCAGTTCTGCAGAAAAGGACCTAGGGGTTACAGTGGACGAAAAGCTGGATATGAGTCAGTGTGCCCTTGTTGCCAAGAAGGCTAATGGCATTTTGGGCTGTATAAGCAGGAGCACTGCCAGCAGATCGAGGGACGTTAGATATTAGATACCCAATATCTAACCTAAATCTCTCTTGCTGCAGATTAAGCCCATTACTTCTTGTTTTACCTTCCGTGGACTTGGAGAACAATTGATCACCACCCTCTAACAGCCCTTAATGTATCTGAAGACTTAACACCTCCCCCCCGACCCTCAATTTCTCTTCTAAACGTGCCCAGTTTTCAAACTTTCTTCACAGGTCATGGTCTCTAAACCTCTGATCATTTTTAGTGATCTCCTCTACTTTTTCCATCTTTCTTAAAATGTGGTGCCCAAACTTAGACAGTTCTATAGCTGAGGCCTCACAATTACCTTTTATGTTTTATATACAATACTCCTGTTAATACAGCCCAGAATGATATTTGCCTTTTTCGCAACAGCTTCACACGTAGTTCATATTCAATTTGTGATCCACTAGAGTCCCCACATCCTTTTCAGCAGCACTACTGCCTTGCCCATGGGCGGTGGGTGTCGTAGGCAGGGGTAGGCTGGGCCTTCCCAAACAGCCTAGCATGGCCCTGCCCACACTCCACCCCCAAAGCCAGGCCCCCTCCTCTGGTTCCCAGAGCGCTCTGCCTTGGCTGACCCAGGCTGGGGCTGGCTGGCCTGCCTCCTGCAGGGAGTCAAGGCATCTGCTGCTGGGCCACGTTGCCAGGAGGCCTTGGGCTGGCTACCTGGCACACCAGGGCTGGGAGCGATGCCATCCGGCGCACCGTGACTGCAGCCTTACCCCCTGGCTGCCTGGCGCTGGGGCAGGGGCCCACGATGGGAGTGCTCTGGGATCCTGTAGAGGAGGGGGCAGGGAAGAAGGGGGGCAGATGGGGAGGGGCCGGGGTGTGCCTCCCCTAACGGCCGGGTCACTGGCCACCCATGGCCTTGCCAGTTATTCTCCATTTTGTATTGGTGCATTTTATTTTTGCTACCTATGTGTAGTACTTCGCACTTGTCTCTATTGAATATCATCTTGCTGATTTCAGACCACCGCTCCCATTTATCAAGATTATTTTTAATTCTAATCCTGTCCTCCAAAGTGCTTTCAACCCCTCCCAGGTTGGTGTCGTGCACAAAAGTGTATTAATCACACTTTCTAGCCTATCATCCAACTTGTTACCGAAAATGTTGAATAGTACTGGACTCAGGAGAGACCGCTGTGGGCACCCACTTGATATGTCCTCTCCAGTGAGAGAGTAAATCATTGATAGATATTCTTTTTTTTCCTACCAATTCTGCACCCACCTTATAGTAATTTCATCTAGACCACATTTCCCTAGTTTACATCTGACACGGTCATATCAAACTGTGTCAAAAGTCTCACTGAAATCTAGATCTCATATCTACTGCTTCTCCTCTATCCACTACACCAGTTACTGTCAAAAAAAAGGTAAATTAGGTTGGTTTGTCATGATTTGTTCTTGACAAATACATGCTGGCTATTACTTATTATTTAATAATTTGTTCCGGTATCTTTTTGGGTATCAAAGTTAGACTGACCAGTCTAATTCCCCAGGTCCTTCTTTTCCCTGTTTTTGAAGGTAAATACCATATCTGCCATTCTTCAGTCCTCCATGAGTTCTTGGAGATAATCGCTAATAGTTCAGAGACTGCTTCAGCTAGTTCCTGAAGTGCATTCTGGTGAATTTCATCAGGCCCTGCCCACTTGAATGTATCTATCTTACCTAACTATTCTTTAACCTATACTTTCCATAGTCTGGCCTGAGAGCCTTTCCCCTTGTTGTTAATAATGGTGTTAAGCATCTGGTCACAATTAAACTTTTTAGTGAAGACTGAAGCAAAAACCACCCCTAGTGGACAATTATGGAGTGACATGCCCATATGGGAAGATTCTTCCTAATTTCAAAAGTTAGCAGTTGTCTTATGTTCTGAAGCATAAGGGTTTAATACCCCTTGTGTTAACAATAAAATGGGTTGGTTTTTTCCTGTTGGAAGTAACTATGAATGCTCTCATATTGCTTTTGAAATCTTTTGCTTCAAGACAGTAATAGGTAAGCTTGGAAGGATTATATTCTTATCCGTAAAGGTCAATTTCACCATACACACAGAAACCAACTCAAAAATATTTCCATCGATAATAGATATGCAAAGACAGACAAATGCTTCTTGAGAACTTATTAGGGTTTGATTTAAGGACATTTACTTTGTATATTTTGATATGTGATGTTGACAATTTGTGTCTTAAAGGTTAATTTAAAAAGTTAAATCTTTATCTGACCCCGCCCTCAATGTCCACCCCCCCATAATTTTGCATGACTGAATTAAAAAAAAAAAAATCTAAAAAAAATGCTTAAAAATAAACATGGATATTATCCATCAAAGTTATAAATAAAAATTGAATTCTGGCAAGTTTAGTAATAGGACATACAGCATGTTAGTGAGTTCTACGGGCAAATTATGTGTTACAATTGCAATGTTTTCAGTGTCATGCATGTCAGTTTCAGTGGATGTCTTTTTGTTCTTATATTATGAAGGGTAAATAGAATGTTCCTATTTACCTTCTACATATCATTCATTGTGTTTATCCTTTTCATAAATCCAAAAGGTTTAAAGCCAGAAGGGATTACGATCTAGCTCAGTGGTTCTCAACCAGGGGTACGTGTACCCCTGGGGGTACACAGAGGTCTTCCAGGGGGTACATCAACTCATCTAGATATCTGCCTAGTTTTACAACAGCCTACATAAAAAGCACTAGCGAAGTCAGTACAAACTAAAATGTCATACAACGACTTGTTTGTATTGCTTTATATACTATACACTGAAATGTAGAGTTCAATATTTATATTCTAACTGATTTATTTTATAATTATATGGTATAAATGAGAAAGTCAGCAATTTTTCAGTAATAGTGTAGCTGTGACACTTTTGTATTTTTATGTCTGATTTTGTAAGCAAGTAGTTTTTAAGTGGGGGGGGAATACATTATTAAGGGCACAAGAGCAAACTATCCCACTGTGCAAGAAAGATAGGAGGTGTGGCAAGAGACACCCTCACTTAAAAAGGATATCTCCAATGATCTCAAGCTCAAAAAAGTCCTCCAAAAAGTGGAAACTAGGTCAAATTACAAAGGTATAAAACAGCACACCTATGTAAAGACAAATTAGAAAGGCTAATGCACAAAACAAGATCAAACTAGCTAGAGACAAAGGGTAACAAAAAAACACACACACAAAAAACATTCTACAAATACATTAGAAGCAAGAAGAAGACCAAGAACAGGGTAGACCTGTTACTCAATGAAGCGAGGGCAGGGGTGGAGAAGGGAGAAATTAACAGAAAACGTGGAAATGGCAGAAGTGCTGAATGAATTGTTTTTGTGTTTCAATTTACACCAAAAAGGTCAGTAGTGATTTTTTTGTATAACATAGTGAATGCTAGTGAAAATGAGGTAGGACCAGAGGCTAAAATATGGAAAGAACGAGTTAAAAATTACTCAGACGAGTGATATGTCTTCAGGTCACCAGGGCCTGATGAAATACATCCTAGAATACTCAAGGATCTGACTGAGGAAGTATCTTCAAAAAATCATGGAAGATGGAGAGATTCCAGAAGACTGGAAAAAGGGCAAATATAGTGCCCATTTATAAAAAGGGAAATAAGGATTTACAGACCAGTAAACTTAACTTCAGCACCCAGAAAGATAATGGAGGAAATAATTAAGCTATCAATTTGCAAACACCTTGAAAATAACAAGGTGATAAGGAGCAGTCAGCATGGATTTATTAAGAGTAAAATTTACAAAGTTTGCAAAGGATACCAAGCAGCAAGGGCTTGCAAGTGCTTTGGAGGATAGGATTAAAATTCATATGATCTGGACAAACTGGAGAAAAAGGTCTAAAGTAAAAAGGATGAAATTCAATAAGGACAAATGCAAAGTACTCCACTTAGAAAAGAACAATCAGTTGCACACATACAAAATGGGAAACGACTGCCTAGGAAGGAGTACTGCAGAAAGGGATCATAGTGGATCACAAGCCAAAGAAATGAATCAACAGTGTAACACTTAAAAAAAAAAAGCAGCAAACATTCTGGGATGTATTAGGAAGAGTGTTGTAAGCAAGACACAAGAAGTAATTCTTCGCTCTACTTGGTGCTGATACGGCCTCAGCTGGAGTACTGCGTCCAGTTCTGGGTGCCACATTTCAGGAAGGATGTGGACAAATCAGAAAAAGTCCAGAGAAGAGCAACAAAAATGATTAAAGGTCTGGAAAACACGACCTATGAGGAAAGATTAAACAAACCCAGTTTTTTCAGTTTGAAGAAGAGAAGACAACATTTTATGTACTTGAAACTGTGGTAACAAGAAGGAGGGAGAAAAATTGTTCTCCTTAACCTCAGAGGCTAGGACAAGAAGCTATGGGCTTAAATTGCAGCAAGAGTGGGTAAGCTGGACATTAGGAAAAGCTTCCTAACTGTCAGGGTGGTGAAGCACTGGAATAAATTGCCCAGGAAGGATGTGGAATCGCCATCACTGGAGATTAAGAGCAGGTTACACAATCACCTGTCAGGGATGGTCTAGATAATACTTGGTCTCGCCTTGAGTGCAGGGGACTGGACTAGATGACCTCTTGAAGTCCCTTCCCGTTCTATGATTCTATGTGAATGCCGTCTCTGGGCTAGCACTGATGGACTAAGGGGAAAATGTAGAACCACCACCTATGCTTGGTTCTGGAGCAAGACCCAAAGCTGATGGAAGTCAATAGGAGTCTTTCCACTGACTTCAATGAGCTTTGGCCCAGGCCCTTGGAGCTTAGTTATCATGGTGATCTATTCGAGTTAGGTAGATAGATCAAGGAGATACATACACCGATAGTTCATGCCAGGAATTAGTTGGAAATGCAAATCCTAGGAGGGAAGAGAACCTGAAACAGCTTTCAGTACTCATTTTGGAATGAATTTTTGGTGCAGCTCCTGGGAAGAAACTGAAGAGGACCTTGTGCCTACCTGGAATAGTTTTTGTCTACAGCCCCTCCACGTCTCCTTACAGTCCCACATGTTGAGCATGTCAGTCACTGAAAACCCCAGCTACCTCCAGAAGGCCCGAGTTCCTGCCTCCCTTAATGCAGCATGTTAGATAACAGCCAGAGGACTTTCTTTTTATTATTTATCTTGGTTGTTGAAGGCTTTCCTCTCTTGGCCTGATAAGACTCGTTTAATGCTGCAGTCCACAAAGGGCCCTGTGCAAACAAGGTCACCCTGTGAAAAGCTGGCTTTGATGATGCTTTCTGACATCTTTTATCATGCGTCTCATCAGTTTCAGAGAACTCCACTGTGACCAAGCTACTACAGTAATGGGTCTGTCCAGTAATGAGACTTGGTCACATGCATAGCTTGAGGGGGAGACGTGAGGAAGGGCATTATACATCTTTGGATATCTAGTGGCGTTCCATAAATTGATGTATATTTAAGCTTCAATTGTCCTAACCAAGAAAATGCTAGAGGAGAAATGCAAGAGGAATTCACACCAGGGCAACCACCTATATAGCACCCCAAGTAACCACAAAGTAAGGGAAATTACTAACAGTGCACAGTGATTTCCTTTCTGTTTACACATGGGGTAGACCCATGAAAAATATGGTTTATTGCAGACAGGGCAGTGGACACACAAATGGGTCAGATCTTCAGCTGGTGCAAATCTGGAGTTCAATGGAGCTTCACTGATTGACACCAGTTGAAGGTCTGTCCTACAGCTGAGTAAGGGGTCAGTCTGAAAGTTTACAAGCTACAATAGGAGACTGTTTCTTAAGAATCCCCAGCAGCCGTAAGTGCCAATGTGTTTTTATAACACAGACTATTTCTGTAACACTGGCTCAAGCACAGCAATCCCACTAACGTCAGGAGCTACTTGCTAGTCATCACAAAGGTTAGAACATTAGGCCTCCATTATGTATCTCTTCTTATTCCATAACTTATTTGTATTCCAGTAGTGCCCAGTCTGTATCATGGCCCAATTGTACAAAGGGGGAGGGGGGGCAGGGGTCAGATACATTTCCTGCCCCAAAGAGTTTACAATCCAAAGGCCCCTGATCCTGCAAACTCTTTTGCACCTGTTTAAAGGTAAGCCCATGACTTGTCCCACTTGTGACTATCCACACAGTGAAGTGCGCGCAATAGCATTTGCAGAACCAGGCTAGCTACCATTTATCTGATAGACAACAAACCATGTAGAATTATTTTCCACTGATGTGAACCCTTCTTACGGCTTCTCAGCAAGACCACAAATGGATAACTCAGCTTCTTTCCTTATATTTCTGCAACATAACCATGGACTAGAGCCAGGCAAGTCATTTGTCACAATTGATTTATTCAACACATTTTTCTGTTCATAAGTTGTCCATGAAAAGACTATGCTTTTCTCAAATCCATTTATTATTCAAAATTACCAGTGATCAAGTTTTTGTGGCTAATCCTTGGGTCTGAAGCTTGATCACAGTCAGTTTGCCACAAGTGTTCGATATTCAAAATCAAAGCTGTTCTAGCTGGATATATAGGACCAAGTTCCCAGCTGGTGTAAGTTGTCAAGCTCTATTGACGTTACTGGTCACATGCCATGTTTCCATTCCTTGATTGGATGGGTGTAACTTTTATCATAGAGTATCAGGGTTGGAAGGGACCTTAGTAGGTCATCTAGTCCAACCCCCTGCTTAAAGCAGGATCAATCCCCAATTTTTGCCCCAGATCCCCAAATGGCCCCCTCAAGGATTGAACTCACAACCCTGGGTTTAGCAGGCCAATGCTCAAACCACTGAGCTATCCCTCCCCCGCTGAGCTATCATCCCATTTGAGGGATAGCTCAAACCACTGAGCTGTCCCTCAAACCACTGAGCTATCATCCCATTTCTGGTGCAAGTTCCTATTATTATGAATTTTAAATTTGCTTCTCCATAATTTTTTTAAAATTTGGCTTAAAAGTCACTATTGCAGCCAGTAAACTCATTTGCTAGAATACCCATGGGTGTGCATATATTATAAGTTAATTGAGTCAAAAGAACATAATGGACTTTTTTTTTTTTTAAGTGTTTGCTAATTTCTAAAGAATCTATAGCAGAAATTAACAGCATTTCTGTAGCTAGTGACCTAAGGCCTATTGGTCATATACTTGAAAGACTTGCTTCATCCAAAAGATAGAGATCCATTCTATGCTAAGTTAATCAAGGATTCCTGGCCAATGCTCAAGCTCTTTTTCCATTTCAGGGTTGAAAATCTCTCTATTTCCATTTGATGGACCATTCTGGCATCCATCAGCCTGACACTTCAGAAATCTGCAATCCTGTGTAGCACTGGGTGAAATTTTAGTCAGTGTGATGAAAAATGCAGTTTGGGGTCGACCAAACTAGTCACAAGTTCTATTTCAATTGCGTTTCAGTCCCGAAAGATATTAAATCAATCATCAAGAGGCCAAAGGTGTTTCAAACATTTTCATTTCAGAAATGATGGTTTCTCAATTTAGCTGGATTTTTATTTTTTTTTTTAAAAAGGAAACAAACTGGGGGGGGGGTGTTGTTTTGGGTCAAACAATGTTTTATTGCAATTGTCAATGTCTTGTTTGTTTTGGCAAGAAAAACTGGAAAATTCCATTTTTCTTCAGTTCAGCCACCTAACAAACAAAAACACACCACACACACACCAAGCAAACACACACATTTATTCACTCAGCTCTAGTCCAGTGAATACAGTTTTCAGCCACCCAACCAATGGCAAACAACTCCCTACCCATGGGACTCGTGTCTAGGGCTAGCCTGCAGATCACCCTCAGTCTGGATATCTTCAACTCTTTTTTAGATACCGGATAGTTTACAAAAAGATTGGAGTACAAATGACACTTTCATGCCAAGCATTGTGTATTCCCTAATAAGTGAAATCACTTCACACAGAAAACCTTTTCATTCATTCAACAAACGAGTGATGTTGTGATGGTCAGGGAATGATTCTTCAGCACCCAAGAAAAGGATAGTAAATAAATCCCTCATTTATGAAACCAAAACAAAATGCATATTTCCCTAGTCTTAGGGGACAGAGCAACACTCCCGGTAGGTGTTGTGTAGTAGAATGAGCACCTATCAGGAGACCTGGGTTTTATTCCCTATTCTGCCACTGATTTAGTCTATGGACCTAGGCCAGACACTTAACTGTTCTGTGTCCAGGTTTCCCCATCAATTCCAGGGAACTAATAAGTCTTTCCTGCTTTACAAGAGGGTCTAGTTAATGTTTACAACACATGCGGAGACACTCCTTTGAAAGGTGGTACAGGAGAGCAGTGTATTATTGTTTTGCAAGAATACCCATGTTTTGAGGAATTAAACTAGGCCACTCAGTCACATGGTGTTTCCCCTCTCGCTTCCCCGCCTTCCCCCAGAGCAAAACAAACACTCATCCACAAAATGCAACTCCACATCCTCCTGGACTGGACACCACTGGAGGCAAGGCAAGATTTCTGAAGCGAGCTGTCACTTTTATCAATTGGCCTCTTTTCAGTTCGTCTGGAACGCTCCGGTTTCTTTAAGTCATGTTTTTCATGTTCTGCCACTCAAGCGGCTAGGCATGCCGGCTCACAAATGGCTGTTTGTTCGATGGGCAGCATGCTAATTAGACATCAGGACTTCCCAGAGGCTTTTGTGGTCCAATAAAACAGAGGAGAGGGAAACAAAATACATACTGCCAATATCATGATCTTTGTATACAGTCTAGTCTCAGCCAGCTTAACTGCCCTATTCCAGCTTCTCTCTGCTTCTACTTAAATAAGGCCTGTTTGAACTAGTGTTTGAGGTTGATACTGAACTTGAACCAGTTTTAGGTCCCTTTGCTCTTTTAGGTCTGGAAATATCATCCGTGTTCTGAACTGCTATTGATGGCCAAAGCAACCAGTGGGAAGATACCAACATTTTCTTCCAAAGTAGATGGGGACTGGTCTACTATCAGCAGCAGAAGGATCCAAAAGGCAAGAATTTGGGGGGCAGATTTTGGGGTACCCCAAATTACAGTACAATCTTGTGCAAGGATATTCAGTCTCCTCATCCTGATCTCTACTTTTACAGGACACAAAAAGAGACACACAGATGTCCATGGCTTGATTGTCCATTCAACTCTATCAATCAGAAGCATCTGCTTCTTCCTCAACCGCTAACTCTAACCTGCATCTTACCCACAGCTAATGTTCTATTATATATGTTTTTTTAAAGCAGTGGCAAAGGATGTGAGGCTTTGGCAAATCTGTCTGACTTATGAATTCTGGTTGATCTTATGAAATTGCTGAATCATTGACTGGTGGATGTGGAGGCAGACAGAGGCTATCAGGACTGTCATGTATTCTCCCCGCCCCCCCAAGACCAGACACAATGGCAGGTGAATGGAAGCCATCAAGCTTCAGCCAAGTGAGAGTGCCATAGGGCAATGGCTGAAGCCTAGGGAAACCAGTCCTCCTTGCCGACAAACTTGGTCGAGGTTTGGAGCCGTAGAATTTCCACCCCCCTCTCTAGGCTTCAGAGCCTGAGCTCCAGCCTAGCCACAACTTCAAAGCCCTGTGTACACAGCTATTTCTAGAGGACGCGGATGAGCTCCCATGCCCCCCAGGTCTGTCAGCCCAGGCTGGGAGGCTCACTGGGCTGACAGTGAGCCCAGGCTGTGTGGATCTGGCCCAAGAGACTCAGAGGTACCGAGTCATAGGAAGCTTGAGAGGGAGGGAGGGGCCTGCTTTCCAAAGAGGGGTCCTGCTTAACTGTAGGACCAACTGAGGAAGAAGGAAAGTGGCCGCAGAGGAGCGAGGCACTCCATGATTTGGAGGAGAAGCCATTTGCAGGAGGGTGACCCTGGACTTAGTACGATATGTCTACACTGCAATAGAAGACCTGTGGCATGGCTGCACCGGCCTGGGTCAGCTGACTCGTGCACCTAGGGCTTATGCTGTGGGGTTATAACTTTGCAGTGTAGGCATTCAGACTAGGATTGGAGTCTCGACTCGGAGACCCCATGAGGAGGGAGGGTCTCCGGCCCAGATTCCAGCCCGAGCCTGAATGTCTACTTGGCAATGTTGTAGCCCTGCAGCCCAAGTTCCGGGAGCTCCAGTCAGCTGGCCCAACCTGAGACTAGGTGCTCTGGGTTTTTATTACAGCACAGACATCCCCTCAGAGATCGACCCAAATCCAAAGCACACAGAAGACTGGTGAGGAAATTGAAGCAAGAATCTGTGCGTAGGCATTTATCATCTGCTCTAGATTTTATGTATTTCTTGTGCTAGCTGAAGCAATAAGTGATCTGTGGTGGTTTTTTGTTTGGTTTTGAAACCCTTTAAAGCCTGGGGGGTCTGTTTGGTTCAATTAACATGTATCCCCGAAGAGATGAACTGTAATGCAAAGCGCCCACAAGGTTGGAGGTCTGCAAATGGGGTGTACTCGAGCTACTGGGGAGTCTGGGAGGGCTCAGAACCCGTCCTGGCAGCCTAGGGAGCTGACGAAGGTGGTCCCATTTCTGTGATGGGGTAACAGGGGGCTGGTGCCCAGGAAGTGGGGCCCCGAGAGGCCGAGGAAAGACAGTGCGGTGGCCTATTTAGAGCAAGGGAAGCTTAAGAGCCCACTGGCCCAGTGATGGGGGGGGAGGGGGGGACATGATCACAGGAGGCGGTGTCCAGCTGGGGAGCTCTGTCAGGGCCGTGTGACACAGGATAACTAGACGTCCATGGGTACTGGGTCAGGCCCTCAGCATGTTTGAAAGACGCTTCTCCACACGGCAAGGGAAGCTCATGAACACCTCCTGAATGGCAGGGCTAGAGAGGTGGGGCCAGAGCTGTAGCTGGTGGCAATAAGCATATCTTGGTCCAAGTCCATGGCGCGACCATGCTTTATACCAGCTGAGGATCTGGCTTATGTTTTCCTTGATTTTTGTACTGCTCTAACTCCCTTATTTGGATGCACTTCTCTATGATTCCCACCCCTCTACTCCTAGGAAGCATTTAAGAAAATACTCCCTTACCCCCAGTCTTCCAGCTGGTCTGTATGGGCTTACTGGGAGGCTGATAGTCACTGGGGTCCAGACCAGATGTAACTTGACTGGGGTTTGGTTCTCCACTTCACAAGGTAGAGATCAGTGCGGTAATCTGGATCTGTGCAAAATGGAGGTACTGTGCTAGCGAATCAGGAGCCAGAGCCTCAGCTCTGTATAATGGTGACTTGCATCTGGACCCAGAATGGCAGCATTTTGAACCTACTCCACTCAGGCATAGATGATCTCAGTCTCATTTCAAATTCTGAATCAGTTGAATCAGCTCTGGGGCTGAGCTAGGACAGCATTAGGGAAACTTGTTCTGAGATGGCCCGTACAGCGGACAGACAAAAGGATTCTTTCACCCGTGTTGCCCCTCAGGCAGCACGTACCCTGTTCCGATTGCAGAGTGCAGGCTTTACGCACCACCGTAAGCTGGCTCCAAGCATCCCGCTGCACCAGGTTTTCCTACCTGCTATCAGAGGTCACCAGCAATGTTCCCTCTAATTTTTGACAGTCCATCTGCGCAAAAAAATTTCTTCTGTGCAAATTTGTGCGCGCGGTGTTTCGCCGTGTGCCCTGGGTTTAGGATCTGCGTGCATGCGCACAGCTTAGAGGGAACAGTGGTCACCAGCCTCCACTGCACTAGGGAACTTTGCACCTGCCTCGCATCCCTCCAAACAGTGCTACAGTTACAGGGCTGGCTGCACTTCTGTCCCCTTTCTGGGCTCTCTGAGCACACCCCCTCAGGGGTAAGGCCTCATGCCTGGGGTGGAATCCTGCGGTTCTCCCATTCGTACCCCTCCTCTACACTGGGGGTGGCACGTAGGGTACATGTAGCGACACACCGCAGTAAAAAGTGATTTACTGCGGTGCACGACCTTCGCAGGGAAATAAATGTATCAACTTCTCAGCTGGTGGAATCAAACTCCAATGGAGCTGCGCTGATTTACGCCAGCTGAGGATCTGATCCAGGATCTGTTGGCACATGCATACGCGCCAGGTCTCAGGAACGGCGGAAAGGGTTGACTTCTGCATTTTTTCCCCTCCTGAGTAGTTTGCAATTTCAATATCTATTCGCACTAATGTATTTTCCGCCTCTTGACATTAACATGACAGCACAGGTGAGGGATCCGTCTCTCCCACTCCCCCTCTTCCACCTACTTTGACATAATCTTGGCAAAGGAGACCTTGTCTCCACTCCTGGAAAAACAAATGATGCCCCCACCCCAGAGAGGAGGCTTAGCACTCAGAATGGAGCGGTGATATTTTTAAGGCAGCCCAGTAGCACCGATTTTTCCTGGGGTGAATGAGAACGGAGGGAAAGAGGAAAAGCCTGGGTTTTTTTTATCTTCTTGCTAAATATCTGCTAGCAGAAGATGTTGCAGGTGATAAATGCAGAAGGGGTGGGAGAGAAAAAGCAGCAGCAGGAGGAAGAGAGAGCGTCAGCATGCTGGGAGTGAGTCTGCTTTTCATTACTCACTTGTTTGTTACAGCCAGTGAGCAGACCCCGCCGTCAGCTGGCATTGCCCATCTCCAGAACCCGCCCTTCCAGACAGTGATAAATGGGGGCACAGGGCATTCGCCAGCACTGCAATTTCACACACCTGACGGAATCCCGTGAGCGCCGCCAGCCACATCTTCTGGGTGTTTGGTTGGGGATTTAGGTTGGGGGGGGCATGCAACATACACTAGGTGAGAGGCAGCTTCATCCAGGGGCCGAGGCACCGAACGGGGACTCAGGAGAACTGAGCTCTGCCACTGACCTGCTGTGTGACCATGGGCAAGACACTTCACCTCTCTGGACCTTGGTTTACCCTCCCACCCTTTGTCTCGTCTATTTAGACAGTCAGCTCTTCAGAGCATAGATGGTCTCCTATGTGTCTATACAGCACCTAGCACCACGGGCACATGATCTTCGTTGGAGCCTCTGTGTGCTACTGTAGTAGCAACAACCACCTCAGTCTCCAGGGGAAAGAATACAGACCCCTCAGATTCTGTACGATTGGCATCCTGAGGCATTAACGGGTAATAGTTATGGGCCACTCTCCCTTCATTCAGAAGGATCCCAAAGCACTTTATAAACTCCACCAATGGACTATATGGGAATCAGTTTGCCCACCACTGAAATGCAGCCACCTCTAGGGTAGAACGGTTTTAACCATGCCGAACAATGCTACAGAGATTTTTAAAGCCAGGGATCTAAGAGTATTGGAGCCAATCAAAACTACAGAGGGAACCATAGTTATGCAGACCCAGAGCCAGGCGGGAGTGCAGTTTGCAGTCTGACAGTGAGAATCCCACACAGCCGGGGTCAAAGTCCTTACACTTTATCAGCTGCAGAGCTGGCAGGATGCTCACAAATGGCCATTTTAATTAAAACTTGACTCGTGACCAGAATTCACAGTACATAAGGGGTAAAGCAAGCTTCCGACCCGGTCAATACACGCAGTATCGCACCAAGTGATCCTAAGGCAACCAGCACTCCAGGTGCTGAATACCTGGAGGTGCTGAAAACCATGCTTGTCCAGCACTCTGAATATCTACAGCATTAAGTAAGTGTAACCCACACACCTGGGTGTGGTGTTATGTCCCATCTAGTGGCACAGAGGCCACTTAGAGAGAGAGAGTTAAATGAGGCTTTACAGCCTTAGCTAACAGCCAGCTGGCTTTTGGCTCATGCACAAAGCTCCAGAGGTCCCCGGTTCGATCCTGCCTGCCGGCAACTGGGGTCTGGCAATGTTACATAAGCTCTCCGTATGATTGAAGAGCAATTGTGGCTTTACATATTTCAGTGACTGTTTGGCCACCTGGATAATGGGCCATCTGTTCTTTCCATCACTAGATCTCCTCCCTAAAGGCTACAGTAACATGGTGCAGTATCCATGCCTTGCATTGCTATATAAAGAACGGAATATTTGGGGTAGCAAATGCTTTGTTTATGGAAGGGTCTACTGCAATGGTGTCGCTTTACAGCCCATTGCAAATGGTAGTTTTAATCCATGGACACCCCTTACGGCCCATTGCAATTGGTAGTCCCCTGGCATCTCATGCCCGATTGCAATTGGTGGATCTGACCCACCTGCCTCTCCTTATCTTCTGGCCTGCTACAAATGGTCCTTTCATGCTTTCCTCTTCAAGGGGTCACCACAATATCCTTTATCTCCACCATCCCTGGGGGTGAAAGACTATCTTGTGGCTGGTAAGTCAGCTGGGTAGCAGCTTTCTTTTGGGGGTGCAGAGGCAGCTGCTCCTTCCTCCATCTGTATCCCCTCCCCGCTTGCATCCCACATTTAATTCTGTTGGCTGATTTAATATAAATCAGTGCATGTGAGTATTTTGCTGTTTCAGGGGTCGGGTGCATTTCCCACTGCCTGTTCTTAGCTACATGTGTGACTTTCTTGGATCCTCTTAAGATCACCCATTTGAGAAATGGAGATGCAACAGAAATAGTGGGGCAAGAAAATGAAACGTTGCAAAGACATGAAGTGTCTTATTCTGACCACACCGGGGCAAATGCATCTGTTGTGTAATTGCCCTGAAGTTAATGGCATCACACCAGGGACAAATTTGGCTCTCCGTTGATCTAAAGAGGCCTCTCAAACCCAGCCTGGCCTTTCGTGCTAGCGAGTGTAAATGTGAGTGTGTCAGGGTGTGGGCATGGGCATGGGCATGTGATGTGAGAGAGTTCACGTGAGGAATCATGATTTGGCTTTCCCTGAAAGGCCAAGTGGGAAGGCTGGGTTTGGTTTAATTGAATTACCATCTTGTGACCGGTCAGCAGAAATGTCTGCACTGAAATCTTGGGGGAAGGGGTGCAGAGCAAGACTCTTGCTGGGCTTTTGGGCCCTGTGAAAAAACAACAACTGCTTCAACACACAGGCACGAACCATAGAAGCCAGTGTGCTAGTAAATCAGGCCCAGGGGGAAAAGGGAGGTGCAAACACACACACTCTTCAAGTAGTTTTGTACTTGACCGTAGTCATAATTAGTAGGACCACGTCTTATGAAGCTTACCCTAGGTTTTACACTGGGCTCAGTGCAGGGTGGGATAGAAGAACACTGGGAGTTTGCTAGCCTTGCAGAAAGGCCTTCACAGCAATGATCTGTATAACTGAAGCTGATCAACAATTAACTTCATTGCGGAGATTTAGTACCGACTATAGAAGCTGAGCTGGCAGGAACCTGGAACACTACAAGGGAACACGCTTTTGTTTCCTTTCAGTACTCTGCCTTGAACGTTGCCCTGTGGTATATAGCTGGATAACAAATGCTATGATTTCAGAACCTTTGGCTGGGTCACAAAGCGGTTAACATCCCCACACACACACACCAAGCCCCTCAGAGACATATTACACTATGGAGAGAAGCCATGCTTTATGGGTAGGTCTCTCTGACCACAAGGAGAGGCACTGACCCCTCAGAAGAGGTTAAAGCCCCTCTACCAGACAAGCAGCGGCCCCTGTGCTCGGCTAACCAGAGCAGAGCACCCCTGAAGGAATGGTAAGGAGCTGTGGAAGTCGGTAAAGGGCATTTGGATGCAGGCCTCTATATGAGGAAGAGTCAGGCTAACTCTAGCTGTGATAACGCGAGATTTGTAGAAGCGGGGACTCTGTGAGGCGAGGGGAAAATAACTATGAGAGAGGTTACTGTAACCTTGTATTAGATAAGAATAGAATGTAGACCATAACAAAATTAATGAGGAAAACAAGATAACAAGAAAGAATATGTATAAACCAATTGCAGTTGTTGATCATTACTATATGTAACAAAAAGTATAAATGCTTGCCTTAATTGTTTATCTTTTGAGAGACCTGCCTAGGAGGGGGAAACCCTGTGTCCTAGTGCACTCTCTCCCTCTTTGCAATTGCTTAGGTTAATAAAGTGTATCTTGCCTTGCTGCACCCAAAATAAGAGTGAGAACTCTGTTTTTCTCCGACAGAGCCTATGGGCAGCTGGTTGCTCAAGGAGACGTTTCTGGGTCCAGCTAAGATGCGGCAGTGTCCCCACTTCCTCAGTTAAAGCAGTAACAGCCCCAATCTGTTGAACACAGCAGCTGTCTGCCCACCAACGCACAAGCACCCCACCCCCACACAGGGGTGTGAGAGAGGGTTGGAGTCACACGAGAGGGAAGAGACATGCAACGTTATCAATCTTATCTAGAGGTGTTCTCGCTCTGGGTACTATAAGCAGCTGTTGAAGCGGGGGCTGCAGAGTTGCCTGGTGGTTGGAGCTGCAGCACACTTGCCTTGTAGGGGGCGGGTGCCAGGTTTTTTTGCATTTTCACTAGCTGTATCCCATGGAGCAGCACCGGGTGGGACAAGCCAGCGCAGTGCCTGTAACCGGAAGGGTTTTTAATTTTGGTTAAAAGCTCAGGCCTTTTCCATCCAGCTGCATCACCCATCCCTAGAACGGCACCACTCTCATTCTGCTCCTGCCTTACGGCAGCGACGGGGGGCTTACCAGGGCTTTTGAAGGGAGCAGCACTGGGCTCATACTGAACAAAGAGCAGCCACACTCCTGCCTGAATGTAAAAAGCCTGTCCCCAATACCCATTGTGACAGCGTTACTCACCGGTCAGCATGCACAGCCGTACAAGGTCTTCTCTCTGTTGCTCCAGCCACGTGGCCCTTCAGGTCTGCTGCTGGTCTAGACTCTACTTCATCTTGTGGCTTGGCTCTCCTGCCAGGTCATATTTTGCCCTCACCCTTCCGGGATAAACCAAGTGTCCAACCGCAGGATAGGCTGAAGACCCAGAGCGAAACCATTGCACTGACTCCTAGCCTGATAGTCCTTACCGCTTGTTTCAGGGGAGGTTTCAGTAGCCCTTATTGTGGGCCCATAGGGGAACCCAGACCCTCTCTTTGAACTGGGTTCCAGTTCAGGGACCCTGTAGCAAGCAGCCAAGGTGCATCTTCCTGCCATGCACAATCGCCTGTCTTCTTGGGCTCAGCTTGTGTCTGACTCTCTCAGTCTGTTCTCTCAGGCCCACTGCAGAGAGCTTCCCAGACTGACTGCCTGCCACACAACTTGCTGTACTGCATGCCAAGTTTTTCAATTCCCCTCATAGGTCCCTCCCTGACCCTGCAGGAGTCTTCCTGAGCTCTGGAGACTCCTGTACCAGAGACCCCTAGAGCACATTTCCCTTCCTCAGCTCTCCTGCCTCTTGTAACCACCCAGCTCCTCCCCAGCTGGGCCTAATACTAAATTGGGCCTAGCCCACCCTCCAGGTGCCAGCCACTGGGCTAATTGAGCCACAGGCAGTGTTCCCTCTGATGTTTTATGTGCAGGTGCGGAATGAATGTTGTTATGTGCACCAATATGGAGGTGATGTGTGGTGGGAATGGGGCTGAGGGGTTTGGAGTGTGGGAGGGGGCTCAGGGCTGGGGCAGAGGGTTGGGATGCAGGCGCCGGCTAAGGTTGCAGGCTCTGGGGTGGGGCTGGGGATGAGGGGTTTGGGCTGCAGGAGGGGGCTCCAGGCTGGGACAGGGGGTTGGCGTGCGGGGGGGGTGAGGGCTTTGGCTGGGGGTGGAGCTAGGGATGAGGGGTTCAGAGTGTGGGAGAGGGCTCTGGGCTGGGGCTGAGGCTTGGGGTGTAGGCTCTGGGGAGGGGCTGGGGATGAGAGGTTTGGGGTGCAGGAGGGGGCTCTGGGCTGGGGCAGGGATGCGGGGGGGTGAGGGCTCTGGCTTGGAGTGCAGGCTTTGTGGTGGGGCCAGGGGGTGGGGCCGAGGCTTGGGGTGCAGGCTCTGGGGTGAGGCCAGGGATGAGGAGTTTGGGGTGCAGGCTGCCCCAGGGCTGGGGCCAGAGGACTCCCCCCAGCCCTCGCTCCACCGGCAGCTCAGAGCTCCAGGCAGCCCTGCCTGCCCCACGGCAGCCCTGCACGCCCCAACTTGTTCCCCTCCCTAGTCCCCACCCATGCCCTACCTCTGTCCTCTCCCGGCCCCTGTGGCTGCGCGGCCCTTTATAGCCCGCTGCACGGCTGTGCAGCTTACAGGGATCTTAGGCCACAGGCTCCTATTAAGACACTGTTTCCTACAGTGCTGATTTTGTAATGAAACAGATGCCAGGGCTCAAGCAATTTTTTACATTCATAACTGACACACCAGGCCCAGAGGTGCCGGGGCTATGAACTCCCAAGCCCAGAGGTGCCGGGGCTATGGACTCCCAAGCCCAGAGGTGCCGGGGCTATGAACTCCCAAGCCCAGAGGTGCCGGGGCTATGAACTCCCAAGCCCAGAGGTGCTGGGGCTATGGACTGCCAAGCCGAGCGCTCCTGGGGCTCATCCCTGGCAAGCACTGGCACAGATTAAGGCCTGGTTTGCTAGTGTGGGGTTTATAGACCCATCATGCCAATGTGCACTGTTCTCCAAGCATCTGATTGGCAACTTACCAATGCATCTGATTGGCAACTTAGACACCCCGATGGCTAATTCCCCCGGCAGAGCTGATAACAGGTGCTGTGCCCGATCCCCACGAGATGTCAAGCTGGCATTTAACAGCTCCTCCCGCCCCCCCCCCATCCCCCCATCCACAGCTGTGTAAAGTAAACCCCCTGCGTCACCCCCCATAAAACCAGAGCTACCTACTAGAGCCGTTTCCTTTTACCACTCCGGTCACGCTTTCATGTAAAGGCAGACGGGGCTACGGTTTCAGCACGGACAGAAGTGCCCTGGCTTCCTTATAAATCTGCAGGGGAGTGGGGGCTCTGGCTCCAGGGACTTACTTGTCAGTGCGTCTGGCCGATGATGTCATGCCGTCGGGGGCTCTCCGCAATGCAATTAGATGCGCTTCTCCGCCCGCCTTTTCTCACACGTCCGCCGCTTCCCCCTTTGACACATTTTCCCTGCCTCCCCCCGCTGCCCTCTGCCCCTTTCCCAACACTCGCCCCCCCTTCCCCTCCAGGGAGAGGGTGCTCTCATTCGTTCCTTTTGGGGCTCCTGCTGCAGGAGCCGAATAAACCCTACGGGACAAGGGCCTCGCCACCTTCTCTCTGGAGAGCGCTGGAGCTGCGTGGCATGGCTAAGACACATGATCGCGCTTGTTGCTGCCCCTTGCACCAAGCTGGTTGTGCCACAGGTGGAGTTCTGCAAAAAAGGGCCCCAGATTCGGATCTCGCTTGCACCAGTGAAAATTCGGAGTAACCAGGCCCTGATTCCAGACAGCACTTAACTGTAAGCACCTGCTTCAGTCCCATTGACTTCAATGGGGCGTAAACATAAGCAATGAGAGATAGATAGATAGATGATAAGATTAGATTAGATAGATTATAATCAGAACTCTGGGTGCTTAGCCAAAGCTTATCTGAGTTGATCAAGTCTGCATTTCCAGATCATTTCTGCACCTGATCCAAACTCAGAAGAGCCCAGGGAGTTGTGGAAATAAAGAAGAGAAGTGGAAACAGGGGTGTAGCTATGAGCGGAAATTTGGCTGGGCCCTGACTTTCGGGTGGCCGCGCAACGCCAGACTGTGTATCCACTGGCCATGCTGGCCGGCTGTGCCGTCTGGCCGGGGCGGGGAGCGCTGACCCCGTTGGCTGCGCCGACTCTGCAGAGGGGGAGAGAGGGAGCCATTGCCTTATTGCAGGGTACGGGCTGCCCTTCAGCTGGGAGCTCCTGTCTCCTGCGGGCCGAATGGCCCTGTCTGGGGTCAGCCCCAGCTGCATTGAAGGGGCATGAACAGGGGCTTGCCTGTGCGCGCAACTTGACCCGGACTCTGTACTGAGTTGCCCAGCAAAGTGCATCCTCTCCTGGGAGCGCTGCAGAGACTGGCCTTGCCGCTACTTCCGGCCGTGCAGGGACTGAGCCGTGCGGAGAGCGCTGCTGGCCAACGGGCAGCCCCCGAGCACCTGCTGGCTCAGCATCTCCCCCAATACCACGCCCTCTTCCTAGCCCTGGTGCCCCCAGACACAGGGCGTACCTGCCGAGCTGGGCACGCGCATGGGGCTGCTCAGAAAATGCCACAGCAGAGCTGCCGGAGCTTAGCTCTCTGAAGGGCAGGCGTATAGCGCCCTCCTGGATGTCAGGTG